>JAJTUV010000617.1:637500-1191751 GCA_021653895.1 Mastomys natalensis
ACCCCAGGCCTAGGTCTCAGGATGCAAGAGGTAGTCTTTTTGTCATTAGACTCAGTTGTACTCAAAGAACTTGGAGTCCTAGCCAATCCAGCGCGATAGGTACGCCGTGCATCCACAAAAGGAAGTACATTGCCAGAGCGGCGGTTTGTTTGGAAATGTGTGTTGGAAGTCCAGGGAGGAAGATGCTCACAGGAAAGGTGGCCTCAGTGTTTACAACCACACTCACACAGTGGATCGCGGCTCTCTCAGAGGAACTTTTCCATCCAGCAAGCAGGACGTAATGTCCTCCCCGTTTATCGCAACACCCTGAATCTGCCACGGCGCGGAAGGAAGGGAAAAAAAGGCAAAGAAATCGATAAAGAAATGAACAACAGGGGTCCTGAGAAACCATTACCAGAAGGGTTGGGCAAGTAGCTATTGCTGGCTAGGGAACAGCAGTAGGATGAACCAGCTTGGTCACACTTGCCTCTGGTCCACGGTGTCCTAGTGGCGTCTCCCTTGCTATCTCCTGCTGTTCTCTCAGGTTCCGAAACCACCCTGGCTTCAGCCTCTCCCATTTTGGTCATCCTTACCTGCAGTTGGGGACAGGTGAGTTGAGAGGAGGGCTCAGCCGCCAGGAGGAAAATCAACCACGCAGCCAGAGTGATGTCCGATCCCCCATCCGGACGTATCGACAGGGGATCACCTAAGATGAGTGGACTCCACAGCGCAGCCTGATCCCACAATGTCTTCAGACACCAAACTTGTGCGCTAGGCCATTTGTCTCCCGGCAGTACTGTCACACTTGAAAGTCACACGAAACATCTACGAAGTAATCAGCAGCGTCCTCTTCAAAGAGCCACACATCCGAAGTTCAGACATATCATGGTCCAAATCAGCCCAGTGGTGGCAGAATTGCTCGGGCCACCAGCGTTAGCACACTTTCTCTCAAACTACACCGGCTCGTTGCTCGGTCGCTGCTCTGTTCCAGAAACTACAGATCACTAAGTCCAAGATCCAGAATAGGCTTTAAAAACCAGAGAAGGCAAAGAATAAAAAGATCCTAAACTCGTTTTGAGAATTATCTTTGCTTACACAATTTTTCCTTTTTTATTTTAGACTTATTAGGAGGGGGTCTCTCCATCCCCTTACCCCAGGCTCTGGAATGCCAGGATATCCTCAGCTCTCCCTCCAGCTGACCCGTTTAGCCAATGCTGGAACTTTGGGACCTCAGGATCCCATCACTCGCCCCTTTATCAATCTTATCCAGTTGGATTCGATTGATGTCGCAGTTATCTAACATAAGGCAGCTTTCAGTGATCTTCCTTGTGGAAACAGGAACTAAATTGATAGATAGGAAATAAACGACTAACACCATCAATCGGTTGGGATACCCAACAGCACTTACAGGTAGCTGTCACTTTTGAGTCTTTTGTCTTTTAAATGACAATACTATACAACCTTCTTACAGTCTTTCTTTTCTTTTTTCTTTTTTCTTTTCTTTTTTTTTTTTTTAGTGAGTTTAGGATTATTGAGGAAAAGTGAGAAAGGACTCCCAAGAGACAGAGAGGGTCTCCAACCAGACAATAACACCTTTTAATCAACAAACAGCTCATCTTTTTAGCTGGGCGTGGGTGGAGCATGCCTATCTCAGCAGGAGGGATGTCACTACAGATTCAAAGCCCTCTTGTCTACTTATTGATCTCCTTCCCCCTACTAGCCTGCCTGGTTGGGCCTCAATAGGAAAGGATGTGCAGAGTCCTGCTGGGACTAGATGTCCCAGGGTGGAATGGTACACAAGGGAGTGGGGTGGGGGCGGATCCCCTTCTCTTTAGAGAAGGGGAAGAGGAGGCAATGGGGGCGGATTTGTAAGGGTCAGGCTGAGAAGAGAGGACGGGGATGTGATCTGGATGTAAACTGAGTGAAAAAAAAGAAATTGAAAAAACAAACAAACAAATCTTTTTTACTGTTTAAATCGTAGCAGCTTATATCAGCCGGCACTCTAACACACTGTGCCCTTTGTCTTTTCAGCCCTGGTAATATGAAAGCACCCTTGCTGCCAGGCAGTCACTTATGCTTTGGCTTCCCTGTAATTTCCTCTGTCCTCTATTGTAGGGTACTGTTTAAGGAGGTTGAGTTTTTCTGTGTTTTCACTAAAGTGCAAAAACCATAAACACACCTGTGGTGGTGCACACCTTTAATCTCAGCACTCAGGAGCAGAGACAGGCCAATCCCTGAGTTCGAGATCAACCAGATCTACAAAGCAACTGCCTTCCTGGACAGCCAGGGCTACACAAGGAAACTCTGTTTCAAAAAGCAAACCAAACAAAACCAAGCAAAACAAAACAAAAACATCTAGGCAGTGTGTGGAGCTGAAGATTCCCCACAAAGCATCTCTGCTTGGAATTACCCTGGGGAAACAGTTGAAAGGACTCCAAATCACCTGGGAAAGTCTATTTAATGACAACTTGCAGAGCTAATGAAGCAGAACCATGCTTCTCTAGCATTTGTGAGTCTCTCTGTTCCATCTCAAAGGACTAGAAAAGATTACAAACACATCTTGCTACACATTTATAGGTTCAGTTGCATGACTATCCAGTCTATGCACATAGGCACACACACACACCTGTGTGTGTTGGGGTATGTGTGTTTATTTGCTTTTTAAAGATTTATTTTATTTTACATCTATGAATGTTTGCCTATATGTATGCAAGTGTACCACATGCATGCAATGAGTGACAGTGAGGAGTCCAGGAGAGGGTATCAGATGGCTGCAAGCCCTTTGTGTGAGTGATAGGAACCAAACTCAGGTCTCAGCCAGTGCTCTTAACCACGGAGCCATCTCTCCAGAGACTAGGTCTCACTATGTTGTCCAGACTGGTCTTGAACTCGAAGAATCGAGTGATCAGCTTATTTCACTAGGGGGTTTTTATTTTGTTTTGTTCTTAAAATAAACTTCAACAAACTCTCTACAAAACTATCTACATAAATATTTAATCGACACTCAAAAGTCATCGTTTTCTCTTTTGAATGCTGTTTTTCTTTCTTTCTTCCTCTCTTTCTTTCTTTTAACACAGGGTTTCTCTATAGTAGCCTTGTGTACTGGACCACCTGCCTCTGCCGCCAAGGGCTGGGATTGAAGGCATGTGCTACTAATGGACAAACAAAATTTTCAATTATGGAGGCCAGGAGTGGTTGCCCAGTCTTTAGTCCCAGCCCTTGGGAAGCAGAGGCAGGAAGATCTGTGTTTAAGGCTAGCCTGTTCTACATAGCTCCAGGACAACAGAGAAAGAACTTGTCTCAAAATGAAAAAGAAGGAGGAGGAGGAAATGCAAACCTGATAACTGCAACTTGAAATGTGGAAAGGAATATCACTGCTTCTTAGATGTTCCGGATAAGGCCATTTGACAGCTGTAATTAACGGAAGTACTAGCCAAACAGATTGTCCCTGTTTCAAAAATTGCTGCAATGACTTTAGAGAAAATCAATAATATTTGTAAGTAGAATTTCAAAGTCTTAAGACAACTGGGTGTTAATATTTTCAACTATCATAAATTGAAGATCACAAATATTTATAAAGAAGATAGGTACTTTTTTCCCCCATTTATGAACGCCACCCTTTGGAAACTATCATCAGCAGCAACAGTGGTAAATCAGAAGGGTTTCCCAAAATACCCAGTGATTTTAATCCGACTTGCTTTTCCTGACACACAGTGGAGGATCCGGTTCTTCTGGACCATCTTTGGACTCCTCTTCCTGTCCCAGTGACTCCTGTAGAATTAGGTTGTTGACGTTGACATTTTAGCACCTTCCTTGTCTACCTCAGAACAGTGGCATGTGACTGACACTGATCTTGTGTCTGGGAGGCTTGTACCCTCACATGGATGTGACACAGCAATGCAATAATAAAATGAGCACTTGAGAATCGTTGAGTTACCTCTCAAGTCCCAGTGCAGACCCTGGGAGAACGATTCCCTCAAGTTAAACAAAACAAACCAACAAATCAGTGTGACAGTTGAAAAACATGAGAGTAATTTTAGACTAGTTAGATAATAGCCACAAATATGCAAAATCTGGTGATAATTTTCTATATCCAACCCAACGAGGCTGTTTTTAAGGATTTTGTTTTTATTGTATATGTATGACTGTTTATCTGCATTTATGTATGTGCACTACATGTGTGCCTGGTGTTTCTGGAGGTCATAAGAGGGCATGGAATCCCCTGGAACTCCAACTAGAGATGGTTGTGAGCTGTTGGAATGTGGGTACTGAGAACCATTTTTGAGCTTTTGTTTGTTTGGCATGCCCCACCCCCCAACAGGGTCTAACTGTATAGATCAAGCTGGCCTCAAACTCACAGAGATCCACCTGCATCTACCTCCCAACTACTGGGATTAATGGTTGGCAGACACTATGTCAGACCAAACTCAGGTTTTCTATAAGCACAAGTGTTTTTAATCACTGAGCCAGCCATCTCTCCTGCCCCACTAGTAAAGCTTTTAAACAAAAAGTGTTCAAGTGGATAGTTGCTGTGACAACTGTGTGATACTCTACGGTAGGGACTCATAATTCAACAAATCTTTTACACATGCTTTCATTGCTACCAGTCTTTACAGTTAACACTCTAGTTACAAGGCATGCAGTGATTATTATTTTTATGCCTTTGCATCTGTGCAACCGTGGGATTAATTCCCTGAACTGAGATTTGCCAAGTCAGGGTTTTTGTGTAATTGTAATTTTGTAGAAATGGGTAACCTTCCCATTTCTAAATTGATAATCCTTCCCCAGTCCCTCCCAAGACAAAAAGTGTAAGGAAATCAAATAACCCAAAATAGATGGATGAATAAAGAAACTGTAGTATAAAATGGAAAGTTATTTGACCTTAACAGACAGAAAATTTAATAAACACTACACACAACATGAAAGAACCTAGAAGATGATCTGTTCTGTGGCACAAGACTGTTAAAAGGTGGAAATGTAGCTGGCAGCATAGTGCCAGCCTTTGAGCTCAGCTCAGCCCTTGGGAGATGGACTCAGTAGAGTCAGAAGTTCAAAGTCACCTTGACTACATAGGGTATAGGCTAGCATAGGTTACATGGGAGTGCCTTAAACACATCCCTACACACAACACACACACACACAAACACACACAAACACACAACTCTGCACTTGATGGAATTTGATGGCTCCAGGAAAAATAATAGAATTAGCAAAGACTGTAGAGTGGCGTTTTCAGGAGTCCAGTAAAGATGGTTGTAGGGTTAGTGTTTGATAAACAGTTTTGTCGGGACAGATGAAAAGAGGTCAAGGGGCCGGGCATTGTGGTGCACGCCGGCAGGCGGGTCTCTGAGTTCATAGGCCAGCCTGGTCTATAGAGCGAGTTCCAGGACAGCCAGGACTCCACAGAGAAACTCTATCTAGAAATATCCAAACCAGAGGAGGGGTTGGGGGAGGAGGAAGAGGAAGGAGGAGGAGGAGGAGGGAGGAGGAGGAGGAGAGGAGGAGGAGGAGGAGGAGAGGAGGAGGAGGAGGAAGAGGGGTGGGGAGGAGACTCCGCTCGCCTAGGAATGAATGATACTGAAAGCGGTACAGCACTGTGAATGTACTTAATTCTACAGAACTGTACAGTTAACATGCTTAAAATAGAGATTGGAGATATAACTCAGTGGTAGAGTTCTTGCATATCGAAAGCAAGGCCCAGGGTTTGATTTTTAAAAAGAAAATATTAAGATGATAGATAGACAGATAGGTACCATCATTACTTTTAGGTTTAGAGAAGGTCATTTATTTGTATTTTGTAGAGATCGTCTTGGAAGGTATGATTTGGAATGTACACTGCTGTGCCGTTTTTTGTCGTGGTTTAAAAACATTCCAATGCGCCCAACGTGGGGCTCGAACCCACGACCCTGAGATTAAGAGTCTCATGCTCTACCGACTGAGCTAGCCGGGCGCTCTGTACAGCAGCACTTTATTTTTCCATCCCTATCTTTGATAAAAACGTCAGTCTTAAATTTGTGGTCGTAACTAGAATTTCATAGAACTACAAACACTCAAAAATGTAAAATCCAGCCGTCGACTGATCATCCCCCTTACTTACTTCCATTTTCTGTTTACTTTTTTCTACCAACGCCAGGGATTGCGTTAGTAAGATTTTGTATGTGTTTTCCCCACGCTCCTTCCACCGCGAAGCTCACAGAGCTGAGAAGGAAATACACACGCCTTAAGATCTCACTGGATTGATTGCTTTCCTGCAAATTTGATCGCGAGTAGTCCCGAGCTGGGAGAAGAGAAGCTCTTTCTTCCTAATTAACCGCACCGGCTCCACCCTTTTGGGGGCGGGGGCGTTCTGCAACTGTTGGCTGCACGCTGTTTGTAAATTTAGAAGGACAAACCCAGAAACTAATAAGCAACAGAGACTAAAAGAAGTATACCCAAAAGTAGTAGAAACCTGGAGATGCCGGGGATCGAACCCGGGGCCTCATACATGCAAAGCATGCGCTCTACCACTGAGCTACATCCCCACTGGCTTTCACTGCTTTCTCAGAAGTATTCTAGTGATTGCATAGTACACGGCTCCTAACCGCAGATTGAATCTGGATTTTTGGAAATCATTCCAAAGTGTTCCGAAGTGTTCCTCCGATCCTCACTAAGGAAGTCGGTCATCCCCTAGGGATACCCGAGGGCAGACAGATCTCAGAAGAGGCTGGAAAAATTGAGAGAGACTCATCAGACACTTATGACAAAATAGAACCGTGACCCAAAAAGAAAGATAGGTTTGCTTTTTGTTTTAAATGCAAGATAACGCAGTAAAATATAAAATGTTTAAACGAAATAATGAAGTTAATTGCTCTAAATGGGGAAAGTGCATAGGAGGTGGGTGGGTTTTCCAATGCCCAATTTTGTTGTTGTTGTTAAAGACTTATTCATTTTATGTAATGAGTGTTTTGCCAGCATGTATGTATGCGTACTATGAGTGCCTAAGGAGGTCAGAAGGCACTCCATCCCCTGTAACTCTAGTTACAGTTGTAAACAGGTTCTGAGAACCTGGATCCTTCTGTATTTACCTACTGAACCATCTCCAGCCCTTGCCAACCCTCTGTCCCAAGTCTTAAATTGTTGTAGAGTATTCACCATAGAATACCTTACATGGGTAGAAGCCAATAGAAAGTCTTTATTAGTCATCTGACTACTACACTGGGTGTACAGGATCCCAATGTAGCCCCAAGCCTTTCTCAGGGTCAGCTTTTAAACACAAAAGTCATGTTCTGGGTTGACATAGTTCAGTTAACAAGACCAGTTAGCCAGAAGCAGAACTATAGAAGCAAGGTTAGTACATTTAGAGATTTTCTCAGAACTATATAGCCTTTGATGGATTAAGCCTTTGTTTAGTTTTGGCAGGTGGTTTTGTCTACATGCTGAGTGTTACAGTCTAAATGGTACTTCCATCGTGGAGTCAGTTGTGCTAAGGTCTCAGGGCCTACTAAGTCTGGGGCCCTGTTACAAAATCTGTGTGTGATGGTCTGTAGGCTTCACCGATAAAGTAGCATTTGAGAGGAGACCTGGAGGAGGCGGGTATCACATTGTACAGATTTTGACAAGAAGACAGATCAGCAGGACAAGCCCAGGGACTGGCTTGCTGGAATCCAAGGCTGGTAAAGAGCTATTTGTGTGTCTGGGTGACAATTGCAGGTCAACCATAAACTAATCAAACTGCTTCAAACTGGTATCCCCGTGAGTCATGTGCTCTGCTGTATACTGAAGAGGTCTTTGCTACATTGGATTGCATATTGTATATGGACGAGAGATTTGAATAGAAAAAGTAATCAAGTTTTAAAAAAAACTGCAAAGGTATAAGTGAGCTTGAAAGCTATAGTCCACAGGTCCGCAGAAATAACCTTTTTTTTTTTTTGGAAGCTGGGTTCCATATAACCCAAGCTGACCTTCAAGTGGTCATGGGATGGGGACGGCCATGACAAGCGATGACTTTGAACTGATCCTGTGCCCTTTAATGCTGTGATTACATGTGATTACATGTCTGTGCCACCAGGCCCAGCAAATGACATATCACCGAAGGTCCTTGATGTCATTACTCTGAGTTCTTGGTGAACCAGAAGGGCCTTATTAGCTCACCATCTGCTGCCCTGCGTCTGAAACTGGTGGCATTCTTTAGTCCAGGAATTCACTTGTTTCTTCAACTTGACTTAATGTTCCTTATCTTCAAAATAATTGTAGCTGAGTTTGCAGAAAATTTACAACGCGCCACGGTGGAGGAGGAGAATCAAGCAAGCGTCATTACCCAGGAGTCTTTTTCTGATACATAGGGATATCAAGACTAACAGGGTTGCATTGTGGTCAACTCCAAAAGTCACAGAGAAGGAGGACAGGGAGATGTGGGTACAGGAGCTGGGTACAAAGAGCAGGCGGAACCTCGAGTTATTACAAGGGCTTCAATTTCTTTCCAGAGAGTCAGCAGCCACTGGTGAAGTCTGAACAGAGGGCTCTGATGGATACTGTGGAGACATCGGCTCTGAAAGGGTTCTCTAAAATCAAAAGAGTGGAAGCGATTATGGAGTGTGGAGACTGAGGCCAAGGACTGAGCCAGGGCAGGGAGCCGATTGGGGAAACTATAGAACCTAATAAGAAAGCAGGAGGCGGTAGACTGGAGAGAAAGGGAGACTGTTAGCAGCATCCTGAGTGGAGAGAAAATGCTGTGGGGAAGGACAGACACACCAGAGAGGTGAGGTCTGCAACTTTGGGTTTGAATTGGGTAAGTAGATGGTGACAGTTACAAGAGAGGTTTTGAGAGAGGCAGAGGAAGAAGCTTGACCCTAGTGACCTCCAGAAAGAAACGATAGAGAAACTACTCCAAAAAAACGGTCCGTGGAACCCAGCTGTACACCAGCTGGGGAGAGACAGAAGGGCTCGGGGTAGGTGTGGAATGATACTGAATGAAATGAGAAAAATGGCAGTATTTACTTGTTCAAAATTAAAGGGAGAAGAACTGTAAGAGATATAGTTACAAAAGTGGACAAAAGGCCACGCTTGGGTTGAGGAAGTAGAGCCAAATTCCAGACCCTAAGTTTAGCTCAGCACAGTGCCAGGATGAGTCGGTATGCAGGGAACCAGACACCGTGCCCTGGGAGCCAGGCCTTTGCCCCTGTAGTGCAGGGTCAGCCTAGGTCGGCCACTGGGAGTGGAGCCTAACTGGCCTTGCGCGCTCACCTGTCCCCAAACAGTTCCCTACTGCTGACTGGGCCATACTGGGCGGCCTAGAGAGGCAGTGGAAGGGGGGTCGACAAAAGGGAGATCGCAGGCCAGGGTGGTGGCTTTGGGAACCCAGAGAAAGGGCACCACCTGCCTCCATTCCCAGCTGGGTGCACCCTCGGCTCACGTCTCAGCTTGCCCGCTACCGGTCCCGCCCCTCCTCGCCAAGTGGGTACTCGGAGCCCAGCCCAGCTTGGATGGTAGCATCCAGGGACCTCCCCAGAGCCACAAGACTCGGAGGTACCAAGGACACGCATGGCGACTGTGGGGCCGCGGACCGGACCGAACGCAGGAGCCGAGGCGCTGGCGCTGGCGGCAGAGCTCCAAGGCGAGGCGACGTGCTCCATCTGCCTAGAGTTTTTCCGGGAACCGGTGTCGGTCGAGTGCGGCCACAGCTTCTGCCGCGCCTGCATCACGCGTTGCTGGGAACGTCCCGGAGCTGGAACCAGCACGGCGACCCGCACCCTGCCCTGCCCACTGCCCTGTCCCCAGTGCCGCGAGCCCGCGCGCCCCAGCCAGCTGCGACCCAATCGACAGCTGGCCGCGGTGGCCTCGCTCCTTCGGCGCTTCAGCCTGCCCCCCACCGTTCCCGGGGAGCGCGGGACCTCAGCGGTGGCTGCTCGGGCGGCGGCTGCGCGGTGTTCCCAACACGGAGAGCAACTTAAGCTCTACTGCCAAGACGACGGCCGCGCCATTTGCGTGGTGTGCGACCGCGCCCGCGAGCACCGTTCGCACGCCGTGCTGCCGCTGGAGGAGGCGGTGCAGGAGGCCAAGGTGGGTGCAGGTCGCCCCGGAGCCCTGGCTGTGCTCCAGCCCTCCTAGCTCTCCTAGCGACTGCAGGTGGAGTCCTACAGAAGAGCTCTGGTCTCCTTTTTCTCTTTCTAAACTGGATTTCCCCTCATCTCTTGTCCCTCAGAGCTCGATGCCTGGCGGCCTGGGAGACGGCCCCAGGGACTTGATTTTTTTTTTTTTTTTCTCGTCTGTTTCCAACCGCTGTTGTAACTCTGCCCAGGAGAAAGTCCCTGTCACGCCCACAGGTCCTATTGCGTTCCCAGGGGCGTGGCACTACACAAAGTACTAGGTTTAAAGAGGAACACAGCGGCGTCCAGTGTTAGGTGGTCTGTCTAAAGAGCTATGAAGCTCTGGGCATCTAGCCTTTGTCTGTCCCTCGCTGGGCAGCCACACAAGAGGCGTGTGCGGCTCCCAGTCTTTGCTATCACGTTGTGCTCCAGCCCTCCTACATGAGGGGAGGAGAGCTGAAGATAAAGTGGACTGAACCAATGTGGGAGTCTTGATTCTCAGCGCAGACCATGTGGTTGATGCCCCTGAGGAAGTGAGACTCCCGGGCCTTTGGAGTTCTCCTGCATTTGCCCTGCACGAATAGGCTTAGTCTGCAAGGCTATGTTCACCCCACACCCAGAGAATGTTATCTATCGGTCTCCTGCTCCTGAGAGCAGAATCTTGGCTTTCTCCTGGATGACTCTAGGAAGGTACACGAGAGGGTACCCAGAATTCTCTGACCATGGTGTCTTCCTTCACACTACAGGAGCTGCTGGATTCCAGGCTGAGGGCCTTGAAGAAAGTACTGGAAGACTATGAAGCGTTCAGGTCAACAGAAGAGAGGGAGAGCAAGGAACTTCTAGTGAGTCCAAGCGTGAGAGGCATAGGGTTGTGGATGCCCAGGGTGCAGTGTGTGTGTGTGTGTGTGTGTGTGTGTGTGTGTGTGTGTGTGGTGTGTGGTGTTGAAACTGTAGGGTGGATTTCAGAAAGACAATATGGTATACATTATGAAGGTTGACTATATAATTTATAATATAAGCTAGAGCTGTTCAAACCATCTTTAGGATGCACAGTCATTTGTAACAAACCAGTTAGGACTTGTAGCAGCATCTTGTAATTGAATACATTAGTATTTCTTCACAGAAACATGTCATATTAAGTATGAACGTGAATATGATAAGGAATCAGCCAGAGGTGTGTTCTGCCACAGGGGGAAAAAAAAAAAGTGGGGGTGAGGGTGGGGGAAGGGGGGGAATGTTTCCTTTTCTGAGCTTTAATTTTACAATTAGAGGTTTCTGGCTGGGCAGTGGTGGTGCATATCTTTAATCCCAGCACACTGAAGGCGAGACAGGCAGATCTCTGTGAGTTCGAAGCCAGCCTGGTCTTCTGCCTGAGTTCCAGGACAGCAGGACAGCCAAAGCAGCACAGATAAACCCTTTGCACTTAAAGGAGAAAATGCAGAATTCGGGGGTTAGGAACTTTCCCTACGTGTTCCATCACTGGCAACTGACACAGAATGTAAGCTTTGGTGCAGCAGATTCATCTGGATGTTGTTTTGTTTTGTGGTGTTTTTTTGTTTGTTTGTTTATTTGTTTGTTTGTTTTGTGGTTAGGAACAGGCATTATATTTTGAGGGACTGTTATTGCAACTATTATTGTTGCTTTGCCTGTACCCAACTGAGTCTCATTATGTAGCTCAGGTTGGCCTGGAACTTGCTATGTAGCCCAGGCTGACCCTGTGCTTGGAGAGCCTCATTCTCCTGAGTGCTATAATTATAGAGATTTGCCCTCAGGCACAGACAGAGAGCCGGTTTAAGAAACACTTTTGCTTGGGTTGTTGTTCCCTTGGGAGTCAATGCCATATAGTTATCGGAAATACAGACTTTAAATTCAGACCACCCGAGTGCCTTAGAATCTTAGCTTAACCATTACAAGGATGGGTTTCCTCACCCTAAAATGGCATAAGAAGTGTGCTGACCTCACTGGGTCAGGGTGAGTGAACTAAAGTGTCCCTTGCTGCTGCGGCTGCTGCTCAGTATCTGATTATGGAAAGGGGGCAGGTATATTGTGGGAAGCCTGGGACCCATGATCTGAGCCCCGGGCTCCTGATTTCACTTTTTCTACAATCTCCTCTTCTTCCCATTTTCCTTCCTCTGTAATAGCTGGGAGAGGAGCTTTCATAACTGGGCTTGCACTATGAGGACAAGGTCCTTACTTGTTGCTAGCCACAGGAGTCCTTGTTTACTGTATTGGAGTTTTGCTACACAAGTAAGTGTGTTTGTATAAACTAAGTAAAAGAGTGCATCTAAGCTGGGTGGTGGTGGTGCACGCCTTTAATCCCAGCACTTGGGAGGCAGAGGCAGGCGGATTTCTGAGTTCGAGGTCAGCCTGGTCTACAGAGTGAGTTCCAGGACAGCCAGGGCTATACAGAGAAACCCTGTCTCAAAAAAAAAAAAAAAAAAAAAAAAAAAAAAAGAGTGCATCTAGACGTGAAAGCCCTGAATTTGAAAACGCAAACAACAGAACGTCGAGTTTGCACAGCGCATACACTCAGTGCTGAGAGGCTGTGCTGTGCCTCAGTTAACAAGAAGCTTTCTTCTTCTCTCCCTGCACCTCCAGAGTTCTTGCATTTTAACTTTGCATCTCTGTTTGTAGGCAGGGTGTCTCAGGAGAGGAGATAAGGAGCAAAGGAGAAATGAGTCAGGTGCCGGGGTCAGGGGACTAAAAGCTCAGACTGACTAGCAGTCAGACCGCTTCTGCAGCTCTGAATAACTAGTAACCAGGTGCCTCTATTTATACAGGTTTCACAGAGACAGACTAATGATTATCCACGAAGTACAGATTATGTGTTTTGATTTTTCATTACACGTGTGATGTTACAAGTTCAGTCACAATTAGAGAGGACAAATAGAACAGATTTTATTTTTTATTATCAGCCCCATAACTCCAATGTAAAGAGTCTAACGAACATCTCCTCCAAAGCAAACACGTTTATTATACAATGGTCTGCTTTCAGGCTAGCAGTATCTACAGTTTTAAAACATTCCAGACAAACAGAAAATGTCTGGACAGGTCTTTTTCTGAGTAGCAAATTTTAATACTTTTCACTATATTGTTTCATCATCTACCCTATAAAGTAGGGAAAGTTTATTGTAGTCAGTCTACCTTGTTTACTGAGCTCGATTCTTCCATGGTTGTACCAAGTATGATCTCCTATCTTTATTATTTTCAGAGAGTTCTAAACGTGTTATAAAAAGAGACCTCAGATTGTAACCTATTCTCCTGGCCAGAGTTTGTCAATGGTTTCTGTTTACCCTGCACCAATTATACTGTTTGAGTTTGCTTAGGGGTGAGTACCCCAAAGAAGATTCCAGGAGTAATAAATGGACTTATAAAGAAATTTCTAGCTATGTGCATATCTGTGTTTAACGATCTCCAGGACACATGGAAGACTTTCAAATAGTGGCCAGTTAAAATTATGCTTAGAACTTTCCTTAAAAAGACTCAGATATAAATTTCTTAGGAAAAGACATAAAATGAATCGTAATGCAAAAAACTCCCAAGAATGCAATGTGCAGAGACTAAGTCCCCAAACTGAGAAACAGAGTGACTGCGATTGCAGCACTGGGCTCAGTTTTGCTGGAACTGTTTCAAACTGACTGTCACCGTGTCCAGTGGAAATGGCTGTGCCACATTTCCAGCAGAATTGAAGCCAAAATAGTGCCTTAAAAAGAGAGAGTGGAAATCTGGGTTCAGTTACGCTTGCATTTAATCCCAGCACTTGGAAGGCAGAGGCAAGCAGATGTGTGAGTACAAGGCCAGGCAGACTATCCTACAGAAGGAGTTTCAGAACAGTCAGGCCTACACAGAGAAACTCATCCCACAAAACGAAACAAGGATGGACCAGGCACAGGAACGCACACCTTTAGTCCCAGCACTGAGGAGGCAGAGGCAGGCTATCCTGGTCTACATAGAAACCTCCAGACCAGCCAAGACTACACTGTGAAATCTCATCTCTAAAATAAAATAAAATAAAAAATAGGGTGAAAGGTGACTAAATAAATATATAGAAAAAGAAAAGACAACCTTTGATTTAATCCTCATGATGGATTAATTAATTAGTACCCTGCAGGTACTAATTTATCTCTCTCATGTTTACAAAAGGAAATTGCAGCTTGAGGTAGTGGTGGGGAGCGGAAGATGCCCAAAGGTAGTAGAGTCCAGGTCTTAAGATATCCTGTGGCAGGGGAGAGAACAGCATGCGTTGAGGCTCTGGCTTGCACAGAGTTAGGCTATTTTAATTAATGTACAGTATGTATGTGTGGGTGTGTCTCACTGGGAAAGCACCCCTGCCCTGGAGGATATCTCCTCAAAGTCCTGTCTTAATGTCATGTCCAAGTGCCTTCCCCTCTAAGCCATGTGCCAACTTCTCCTCTTCCCGAGACAGAAGCAGATGGCAGCAGAGAAAGAGAAGGTAGGGGCAGAGTTCCAGGCACTGCGGGCCTTCCTGGTGGAGCAGGAGGGTCGGCTTCTAGGCCGACTGGAGGTGCTGTCCCGGGAAGTGACACAGAAGCAGAATGAGAACCTGGCCCAGCTGGAGGGTGAGATCGCTCAGCTGTCCAAACTCAGCAGCCAGATCCAGGAGACAGCTCAGAAGCCGGACTTAGACTTCCTCCAGGTGACGCTGGCTCAGTCAGAGCCTTGAGGCATTTGCCCTAGGCATTAAGAAAGGCTGCTGGAGTGCAACCAGACCCTGGGAGAAAGCGGAGTGCAGGAAGGGGTGCTGAATCTCCTGGGATTGGAAGACTAGACAGGATATGATAAATTTTCATGATTATAAGCCATTATAGCTTATTTTATGTTATTCTAGTATACAAACACTTGAGACCAAAGTCTCTGAAAACAACTCTTACAAAGCTACCTGAAATTCACTTTAACTTGCTTTATGATAGTCTATTTTATTAAAAAAAAATAGTTGGGGCTGGAGAGATATCACAAAGTTAAGAGCACTGACTGATTGATCCCCAATACCGACATGGTGGCTCAGCACCTGGAAAGGATCACTGTCTGCACAGGACACACCAAGACCAAGTTCTCAGCACAAAGGAGATGTATTTGTCCCAGAAGGTCATAGGGCAGGGAATGAGAGACAAAGACAGGAGACAGAGGATGAGGGAGAAGGGGACAGGAACAAGGAAGAAGGGGACTGAATATTTGCCCCAGGGACAAACGACTGCCTCTGGATAGAGGAGACAGAGCCTTAGACAAATGGCAGTATATAAAGGGAAAAGGGAGCCGGGCAGTGGTGGCGCACGCCTTTAATCCCAGCACTTGGGAGGCAGAGGCAGGTGGATTTCTGAGCTTGAGGCCAGCCTTGTCTACAGAGTGAGTTCCAGGACAGCCAGGGCTACACAGAGAAACCCTGACTCACACAGAAACCCTGTCTCAAAAAAACAAAACAAAAAATAAATAAATAAATAAATAAATAAAATAAATAAAGGGAAAAGAGGAACCCCTCCTTAGGATGAGTCGGTTTGTTTTGATTGGACATGTTAATTAGGGCAGCCAAAAGGGAACTTTTGATTGTTGAGTTCCAAAACTTTGATAGTTGAACCTTGGTGGTTGGCTTTAGGAGAGGAAGTGGCCAATAAGGGACTAGATCTTGGTGGTTAGCTTTAGGGCTACAATCTATGGTTTACAAGGGAGAGGGAATGGGAAAGGGCAAGACCTCCTAGGGCCACATTTGTCATGCTCTGGACTATAGAGCCTTTCAACTTGTAACTCCAGCTTCAGGGGACCTGACACCCTCTTCTGGTCTCCATGGGCACACATGGTGTACAGACACACACATGCAGGCAAAACACCTATACACAGGAACACTTTTATAAATTGTTAATTAAAAAAAAAAATAGTCAGCCGGGTGGTGGTGGTGCACGCCTTTAATCCCAGCACTTGGGAGGCAGAGGCAGCCGGATTTCTGAGTTCGAGGCCAACCTGGTCTACAGAGTGAGTTCCAGGACAGCCCGGGCTACACAGAGAAACCCTGTCTCGAAAAAAAAAAAAAAAAATAGTCACCAGACCAAGTATAGTAGCACATGCCTTTAATCCCAGCGCCCAGGAAGTGAGTTTGAGAAGAGCCTGGTGTAAATAGTGAGTTCCAGAAACAGCCAGAGCTATGTAGTGAGACCCTGTCTCAAGAAAAACAAACAAAAACCAGAACAAACAACGACAACAAAAGGCCACCAGCATATTTAGAGAAATTTCACAAACCATAAAAAAGTCAAGCATAGAAGACAGAAAAGACACTGAGGGGCTGCCCAGTGTTGTGGTGTGCACTTTCGGATCCCAGCCCTTGGGAAGTGGGAGTAGGAATATCAGAAGTTCAAGACCACCCTCTGTTTGATATGAAGTTTGAGACCAGCCTGAGACTTGAGAGTCTGTTTCAAACAAAACCAACAAACCAAACAAAATCCAACCAGACATTGTAACTTCTCTGGACTGGTAACCATGCTTGATGTAAACACTGGGTCTTGTTAGATGACTGGGTCTTGTTAGATGTCCCCAGGGAGGATTTTACAATAAAGGCTTTGCATATCTGTGAGGGAGCGGGTGTTGAAGGGTACTATAACTGTGGTAATGTCCAGGAGCCAGCTACAGCTGGAAACCACTGGCACTTGTGTTTAGTGGGACATGCATGGCTTATTTTCTGTGTCAGGTAAGGAGCAGTCATGTTTTCTCCAGGGTGAAAGGAGGTTATACGATGCTGACTTGATTTTCTTCCATGTTTTCTTCCAGGAGTTCAAAGGCACGCTAAGCAAGTGAGTGACGCCACAGTTCCTAGGTCTTTCCACGTTGCTTTGCTCTCCCCTCAAGCTTTCTCTTTTTACCCTAACATCATCTCTCTCCTCCTGACCCCCAACTGCTACTTCCTTACCTTGGTACCTTTTGAGGCAAATGGTCCACCTACCTAGCTGTTGTAATCCCTGTGTAAAGTTGGATTTTCTGTTTTCTCTTACTGGAAGCAGCTAGGAAGATGGGTGGAGGGGAGTGAATAAGATTGTCTGCTTGGTGATATTCTCTTCAAAGGCAATTCTCCAGTCATGTAGACTCCCTACCACAAGCCCTGCCTCCTAAAGGTTATAACATCTTCTAATAGGACACAAGCTGGTAATCAAGCCTTTAGGATTGATCTAGGTCTTTAAGATTGCATTTATCTAAGCTATAGCACCACCCTAGTTATCATAGGCCAGTAGGGGTGGGATGGTGTCCTTGGGACTTCCTCTGGGGTCTTGTCCTGCAGATGCAACAGCATGCCTTCCTCCAAGCCAACCACAGTCTCATCTGAGATGAAGAATAAAGTGTGGAATGTTTCCCTCAAGAGTTTCGTCTTAAAAGGATTGCTGAAGAAGTTCAAAGGTAGGACCTGGGTGTGGGCTGGGCCGTGTAGTGTTGGGTGGAGGTGGATGTGCTCCTAGTAGTCCATGGGACCTTTCTTGAAATGATAAGAGGAAACAGGAGGTGGAACACAGCAAAGACAGATTAGGCATCCTGCTTCCTATGGGGTAGCAGAGGAATACTATAGAGGAATACTGGGGGTAGGAAGAAGGCTAAACAGGGTGGGGTCAGGTCAGACCAATTCTAGACAATAGAGGGAGAGGGGGAGCTAGGACACTTGGGGGGTCCCTCCTCCCTTTGTTCCCATCTTGGCTTTATGCATGTAACTCAGCCTCTGGAGTATCTGGGGCCAGACAAGTTAGAAGTGTGGGAGAAGAGGAGGTTTCCTGGTCAGGCAGTCTCCCACACTGTGCACGTTTGCTCTGCTTTGTCTCTCTGTAGAGGACCTCCAGGGAGAGCTGGAGAAAGAAGAGAAAGGTATGCACTGTGATCACCACTGTGAGTACAAGGCTGACCACGTAGGGAGCCTGCTCCCTGCCGGAGGCGTTTTCTCGGGACTTTACAAATGGTTAACCCTGCACTTGTTCACCCCAGTGACTGTTACTCTGCCATCCTAATCCATGTTTGACATCTTTGAACTCTCAGGTGGCAGTAGGACCCTTCGGCTCGTAAGCAGAGGGTGGTGTGCAGCAGGAATCAGTTGGCCTTAGATTGCTTGGGGCAGAAAAATCTCAATTTCCTGGATGAACCTACTCTTACCTCCACATTTAAACAGATGGAGACCTCTTCTGGGGTTAGGGGTTGTGTGTGGGATGGGGGGTGGTGTCATGAACAAGAAGGTAAATACACTACACATAGTATAACAAAAGCTATATTTTATTATGCTGAGAGTCGTCACATACTGTTCACACTCTAAAGTCCTAACTACTGTCTTAAGCCTATCTCCGCAAGGCAGCTCACCTGTAGGACATATCTTAGCTGAAAGCCAGGTCCTGGAGGAGACTCGAGAGCAGATCAAGGTGGGGTCTCTCCAGATGTGCAGAGCAGAACATTGCTCTTAGTCTCTGCTTATGTAGTGTCCAGTGGGCGTCATGGGATTCTGGGACTGTGTCTGGTTATCTTGGGTGAGTGATGTCATTGAGTCCTGGTTATCAGGTGCAGCCTGGGGTGTAGTGGGGATCCCGACTAGGCTATTTTTATATGCCTAACAGGCATTTTTTACTTTGGTCAATACAGGGGGACAGTGGAAACAAAGGGAGACTGCAGAGATCTGGGGTGTATGATCCAACACTGAAAAGAAGGAAGCAAGGGCCCAGGGTTTACCTTTGTAGGACCCAGTAACAACCACTTTCACTCAGTACACCCTCATCCCTTAGTGGCCTTCAAGACCCCAGTGGATCTAACCTCATTGCATATCATGTCCTGACTTACGTAGCCACACACTCTCCTTGCTGCTTCTAGGATGCTCCAACCACCATGAACTTCAGGGCCTTTGCACTGCACTGACCATCTCTCAGCCAGGGTCATAAAGCTGGTTTCCTCACCTCCTTTAGATATTTGCTCTAACATACCCTTCCAGTGAGGCTTCCCTGGCTCCTGTAGTTGAAATTACACTTTGCTCTCCAGATCTCTCTCTCTCTTTCTCTCTCCTCTCTCTCTCTCTCTCTCTCTCTCTCTCTCTCTCTCTCTCTCTCTTCTGTCTTCCGAGACAGGGTTTCTCTGTGTAGCCCTGGCTGTCCTGGAACTCACTCTGTAGACCAGGCTGGCCTCGAACTCTCTCCAGATCTCTCTTACCTGCTTCTGATCACTCACTGCGTGTCTCACAAAGCTGGGGAGAAAGTAACAAAGGGGCAAGGGTTGTTCGCCTGCCTTGATCTGTGAGGTATTCCAGGGTGACGTAGTCACTGTCCTATTGCTATTGTCTATTGTGAAGAGACAACATGACCAAGGCAACTCTTATAAATGAAAACATTTAACTGGGGACTGGCATACTTGTCAGAAGGTTAGTTCATGATCGTCATGGTTGAAAACGGACAGGCATGGTGCTGTAGCAGTGGCTGACAGTTTCGTACTATGATCTTCAGGGAGCAGACACACACACACACTTGATTGATTCTGGGCCTGGGGGCCTGATTTGGACTTTTGAAACTTCAAAGCTCAATCCCAGTGACATACCTCCACCAAGGCACACCTCCCTGCTCCTTCCCAAACAATTCTATTCTCTGATGATTAAACATTCAAATATCTGAGCCTACGAGAGCCACTCTCATCCAGATCACTACAGGGGGCCTGGAAAAAGTCCTACAATAGTGTTTACAGCCCAGTGTACTGTGTAGCTTTTTATTTTGACAGTTTTCACACATACATACTCAGAAGGAGAAAGAAAAACCTAATGTGTGCTGCAGAAACTCATGTAATAGTCTTCAACTGTCAACTGGTGAATATTTTTAACTGGCACTGTGTCCAGTTTTATAACAACAACAACAAAAAAAAAGATGCTGTATTTCTTCAAATATTTTAGAATATATTATCTCTAAGGAGACAGCTTTTTATTTTTTATTTTTTTAAGGCAGTTCTCACTATATAGTCCTGGCTGGCTTGGAACTGACTGTACACACCAGACTTGTTCCCAGTTCACAGACATCCCCCTGCTTCTCCCTCCCAGGATCTGAGAATATAGGGTAGACCCCCACACCAGATGAGAGACAAGACTTTTTAAAACCAGAACCATCACATGTGGAGAAAGTAATGATGCCTTCTTGAATCTAATTTTCAAATTCCCCCAATTGTCTTTGTTTTGAGAAAGGGACTCTTGTAACCCTCCCTGGCCTCAGGCTGGTTATGTAACTGAGATTGGCCTTGAACTCCTGATTCTTCTGCTCTCAGATCTAAGCTCAGGCTTTCTTTATGTTCAGGCTCCACAATTATCCTTGAAATCAGATTTGCTGACCTGCTCAAATTGAGATCCAAATCAGGCCCACTGTGTTTCTTAAAGTTAAATAAGTGTCTGTTAAAGATTTTAATACGCGTTTGTTAAATTGAAGAAAGAGAAAAGGAAGAAAGAAAGAAAAGAGGAAAGTTAAGTAGCTGACGTGGAGGGAGGAGGGTTGACAGGTGACAGGAAGGGAATGTACCCCAAGTGTAGAGGCAGCAATGCTTGTGGTGACATCCTTCCTTTTTCTCTCTTCTCAGTGGAACTCACTTTGGACCCGGACACGGCCAACCCCCGGCTTATCTTGTCCCTGGATCTAAAGAGCGTACGTCTAGGACAGCGCGCCCAGGACTTGCCTAACCATCCTCGCCGCTTCGATACCAACACCCGCGTTCTGGCGTCCTGTGGTTTCTCCTCTGGGCGACATCACTGGGAGGTGGAAGTGGGCTCCAAGGACGGCTGGGCCTTCGGTGTGGCCCGCGAGAGCGTGCGTCGCAAGGGTCTCACTCCCTTCACCCCCGAGGAGGGCGTCTGGGCAATGCAACTCAACAATGGGCAATACTGGGCGGTGACCAGCCCTGAGAGGACGCAGCTCAACTGTGGGCAACTGTCGCGGGTGAGGGTGGCGCTGGACCTTGAGGTGGGAGCAGTGTCCTTCTATGCAGTGGAGGACATGCGCCACCTCTACACCTTCCGCGTCAACTTCCAGGAGCGAGTGTTCCCCCTTTTCTCTGTTTGCTCTACTGGCACCTACTTGAGAATCTGGCCTTGAAGAGCTCTGTCCTAGGAGGGGACAGAGCATAGGTGAACTCTCCTCCGTGAGACCGAGATACTTTATTTCGGACCTTCCTTCACACTCCTACTTCAGCTGCCCAAGAAGGCTGCCACAGAGCACAACATAGGCGCTGAAAACTGACTGAACAAAGAGGCGCAATGGGTAACTCATGGCACAGCGAAGAGATGCCTTGGACCCTTGGCGCCTGCTGGCTCCCGTAATGTTCCTGCAAATTGTGTCTGAACTACACAGGAGAGGGGTCGCTCACTGGCATAAAAGCCCAGCTTTAAGCAAGGGTGCTTCTTATCACAAGGGCTTACTGCCTTGATTCAGAAGGGTCCCTGTTTACACAGAACAATGTCAAAGACTGGTACCCTGGCGAAGGGTGTGGTTTGGCCTTGGGCCCATCATGTATTACTTTACATTTGTGACAGCTGCAGGCTCTGCTCTGCCTGGAGAGGTCATTGAGTCCTCCGGATCCAGCTGGCCTGACTGGGTTGTTTATTCAGGGAGGAGCATTGTGGCTCCCCAATTAGAGACCAGTCGAGATGGATCTGAACGGAGACTCATGACCTATACAAGAGGCCAGAACTACAGTATACACATACGAGCACAGTGCTGGTCTCCAACACTCTTCATGTGCATCCTTTACCGAACTGACTGTCAATGTGTGGTCACAGATGCCTCAAGCCTCAGGTTTTCCTTTGAGTAAGGGAATCAAAAGAGGTTTTGGAACTGTGAAACCCAAATTGATACTTAGGAGTTTACAGATGCAGCTAGCACCAGTGTAGGGATGCACACAGCACAAGCACAGTCTTGATTAAACCCTTTCTGGAACTTTCTATATCTATGCAAACACCAGAACATCCTGGTGGCAAGAATTGCTGGACATCTGCCCTGGAGGGAGGTGGGCAGGCCAGCCTCCTTAGCCTCTTGATTGGCTATCGTCACATAGCATTCACAAAGCTGGCCAAAGAAGGGGAGGGTGGGCTGATCCCTGCTTAGTTCTCTGCTTGGAAGTGGGAGAGGAGATGGAAATACAGATTATAAACACATTTCAAGGGGTGTCTGGACTCATTCTTGACTCTGTGGATGGACTGCAGGAGGATATGTTTGAGTGTTGGTTTTTGCTACAATAATCCCAAATGTTGTGCATTTGAGGTGTGTAAATTTGTGTGCTTGTGTCTCAGATTTGGGATGAAGGTTACGGAGAGGGCATTTATGAGAAGCTGTATAGGGGTTGACTGTTGGAAACAGACATCCACACAAAACACATTTCCCATTTACTGTGAAATCATGAGGACCAGAGTTCAGATCCTAGCACCCATCTAACAGGCAGCATGCCTTGTAAATACTCAGGTCTCCAGCTTCAAGGGATATGATGCCCTCTTTTGGTCGCTGTATGCAAACCTCAGAGTCTGTGCATGTATAGATGTATAATACATTCATACAGACCAATATACTGAAAAACAAAACAAAACAAAACACAGCTTTCACTTCAAAGGGAATAAGAGATAGTTTATTCTGGTGTGGGGACATGACAGCCAGCCTTAACCTGAAGGCACTGTGTTATTGCCTGCTCTGTCCCAGTCAATTAGTGACGCTTCCCGTAGAGTGCTCAGATCTGTGTAATAATTTACATACAACTCCCCTGAGACGGCTAAAGAAACTTAATATGGTATCAGGTATCTCTGAGCCACTGACCTTTGCCCTGGAATGCCCTGAGATCCCAGTGGTCTGCAGGTGAGATAAGAACAAGACGATGGTGTTCCTGCTTTCCACTTTTATAAACTCGATCATTGCCATGGGACTGGGTAAGTGGTATTCTCATTACTATACAACAGGAAAGAGAAACAACTGCGGGGAGAAAAACAATTTTCTTGCCCAGCTATGAATTCCATAGATAACTATGACATGCACCTTTGGCATCCACCTTTATAAATGCTTCCTTTAGCTCCTCTGGCACGGCACGCTGTTTGACTCTATAGCTGCCTTCTGCTAGCAGTGAGAATAAACTCATTTAACCTAAATTTGAATAGAGTCTAAGTCTTTGCATTCAAATGCCACAACACTGGTGTCGAGTTTAAGTGATTGGGTTCTGGGAACAGATTTTGGTAATTCCATATACCGTGTTTTTAAAGATAAAGTCTCACTCTGTATCTTTGACTGGCTGGAACTGTCTATGTAGGCCAGACTAGCCTTGGACTCAGAGATCCTCCTGCCTCTGCCCTTGGATTAAAAGGTGTGTGCCACCTATACTCAGCTTGCATGACTTTTTGATGATCATTAATTCCCTTTGCATCACTTAATAACTATGCTTGGAGTGACACAATATTACATGTCAAAAAAAAAAGTGGGTTGTTGGGTCTAGGTGTCCTGTGTACTTGAGGCCAGGACTGAGAAGGGTGGGCAGCTATCTGTATGCGTGATTGTGTCTGTCAGAGGGTGGTATTTGTAGAGTAATTTTACACCTCTGTATAATAGCTATAATTCCACAACAGTTACTGTGGCAATTACTTGGCTACAGGACAACTTAGTGACTTGGCCGTCCATGCTCACTTGAGACTGTGTGCACCCATCTCTCATCTTCCGGGCATCACAAGATCTCTAGCATTACTGGATCTCTGAGAATAACTGGTCTATACCCCAGAAATCCAGGACTCTGCCCCTTATTGTCACAGAATTCCAGCACTCAAATGACGGGCACCCAGGGGCCTCTTCTGGGTTGTACAACGAGTGACCCACATCATCCAGTCTTACAGAAACCTTAGGGCAGGCTAGCCACCAGGTTGAGTGCTATGAACTGCTGCCGCTGCTTTTCATTCTTTTCCAGATTAGGACTCCTGTCTTCCTCTAGCCGTCATCTTCTCTGTCCTCCCCTCAGGGGGCCCTTAGGGGCCCTGACAAACTAGCTCACTGCTGGCGTTAAGATGTACCATAAGAGATGGTTGTCTTTTTCAAATTTGCCTGTGAGTATGGTGGGACCAGGGGACACTAGGTCTCTGCCCTGCTTGCTCTCTACTAAGCACCTCTGAAGAACCCGACTGCTGTTGTCACCACCAGCCCATCTCAGGTACTACCTACCTCAACACTTCTGACTTGACAGCCCACAGGACAGGGTCATCGACCCCCTCCTGTGTGTATTACCTGTACTTTGACCTTGATTACAAGTTTTGATTGTGGTCCTTGATTACTGGATTGCCTCTCGCACCTCCAACAGACCAGGACACTCCCCATAGCTACTGCCACTGGAGGGACAGTCCCCTTGCACCCACAGCAGGTACAACACGGGCCTGTTTCTCAAAAGACTTTTTCCGAATATTCGCGTTTCTTCTGTTTTATCTGTCCCCATGTATAGTGTAATTCTGTCGGCTGCTGCCGCTACTTGGTTGAAAGGCTAAGAATAGATTTTATCATTTTTTTAACCTTGGTGTCAGGTTCTGCGGCTGCGCAATGATGGTGTTCCTGTTAACTACTCATGCAGAGGAGCTGCTTTCGTGACTGGCTCCATAGCTCAGGGGTTAGAGCACTGGTCTTGTAAACCAGGGGTCGCGAGTTCAAATCTCGCTGGGGCCTGAAAGGTTACTTTTTCACTATTACAGTCCAGAGCAGAACGTGAAGAGGAAAATATTGAAACCGTGTTTCTGTATCCTTTTGCTTATGAAACCTCAACCCAGAGCTGAATTCCTGCGCCCTTGAAGTCAAACCCACTGCAAACTTCCCCATCATGTTTTTACGCCCTGTGCTACTTCCTCGCTGTTGTCCTGTACGCTCTTGTTGAGGTCAATTCCCCCGCCCTCTAACCCCTTGTCGCCCCACCTGGCTAGGCGCTCACACACTTTTTTATAGCTCGAACCCACTTCCCCTTTCCAGACGGAGAACTTTGCACCAACGCGCCCCTTTGCCACCAGGCCACCCTCCGAGTCTCCCGCACTGCTGGGCACTAAGACCGGGGCTCTCCGATGCTCGCCAGGACGGCATGTCGCGGGACTGTAGGTCTCTGTCACCTCTGTGTGGAATTAAAGAAAAGAAAATGCAAGTAGGCGCTCAATTTCCTAACATCTGGCCCAACGACTAACTTTGTCATTTTCACTTAATCTTTTAAGAGGGAAAAAAAAAATCCATGATTAATTAAGTTCGTTGGCAAAAGTAAAGAGTACAGAATGAGGGTAAACTCTGTTGAATTCAGTGTGGTTGTCGTGCAAGTGCTAGGGGTAAGCTTCTGAAGAAATTTCCCTGGGGAGGCATGAACAAACACATATATTCCAGATAGGGCACAATAAAAGACCAAATTAACAAGAGATTCTATTTATGTCTAGCTTGGCAAATGTGCTGCGTAGTCTTGTGCCAGCTTGACACACAAACTAGAGTGATCTGAACCTTAACTGAGAAAATGCCTTCATAAGATCCGGCTGTAAGACCTTTTCCTAGTTAGTTACTGGTTGGGAAGGGTCTAGCCCATTGTGGGTGGTGCCATCCCTGGGCTGGTGGTCCTTGGTTCTATAAGAAAGCAGGCTGAGCAAACTCTGGGAGCAAGACGGTAAGCAGCACTACTTCATGCCTTATGCATCAGCTCCTGCCTCTACACAACTATCAAAGACTGTTTCACTAATTTGATGAAGTAGTTCGTATACAGGACGATTATGAATTGTTTTAGCGTAATTTGTCAGCTGGCTCGTTGGTCTAGGGGTATGATTCTCGCTTTGGGTGCGAGAGGTCCCGGGTTCAAATCCCGGACGAGCCCGGTTGTTTTACTTGGTTTTGGTTTTGGGCAGTAGTTAGGGGCTCTCAGCCAAGATTTCCGGGAGCGCTGGGCATCTAGAAGAAACTGGAACGGAAAGATATGAGATAACCAGAAATTCACGGTTTTGGCTAAGATTTTGAGCGCAGAACCTTGAGTAGATGGTTGTGTTCATGCATAAAATATTCTGCCATAAATATAATTACATTGTGTGAAGTTTATAGACCAATTGCCGGCAAGAGCGGAAGTGCAGAAGATCGATTTCTAAGAATAATTGAATTGCAGAGTGCCACTCGGCTGCAAGTTTCCGTAGTGTAGTGGTTATCACGTTCGCCTAACACGCGAAAGGTCCCGGTTCGAAACCGGCGGAAATAAGAATTTTGGTTTCTTTTTCTTCACTTTTAAAAAACTGAGCAAGAATCGCTGGTTCTATTCTCGTGAGTATTGTCTTGTTAGAAAGTCTCATGGTCCTAGAAAATAAAACAGCTCTCCCATACTTCAGCCCACTTGAATCCTAACACACCTATTTTGCTGTTCCCAACAGCAACCACCTACACAGTCTATTTCAAATGGGCTGGCACAGTGCGCCACCTACCGTCAATCGGAATTCCAGAATTTCAGTAAATCCAGGATGGCGGCAAATATGGCTCCTAAAAGTTTTTGGCAGCGGTGGGATTCGAACCCACGCCCCGAAGAGACTGGAGCCTTAATCCAGCGCCTTAGACCGCTCGGCCACGCTACCTTGACGAACCCGGTCTTACTTTGATTCCACTCGGTCCATATACATCCTCGGGGGGTTTCAGGTGCAGAGAATCTAAATGCACTGCCAAATTGTGCGGTCTGAGGTTGGGTTGGCGAAGCCGCCCACCCCGGAAATTTGCTTCACCCGCGCTACGAAAGGATTCGACATGCACATATATCAAGATCTGTCTTTCTAAAGAAAGGCACTCAAAAATGTATCGCCCTGTGCCCCTTTTTGGCAAATGGCCTTGAGCACAGAGGAAACATATTCATTCTCTCGTGTTTTAAAGATCACGTCTCTGTGTTGCATATATATATATATATGAAAAAGCAAATCCCACATTCTTATTTTTAAAAAAATTATAACTTTTGCTTTCTTTCTGTGACATTCATGCATAGGATCATATTGGAAATGGGCTGGGGTCTTGGGGATTCTGCTGTCTTCGGCTTCTATTCTTTAAACAGGCTTTCTATAGCAGGAGGCACCAGTCTTGAAAGGACTTTTGTCAAAACCCGCTTGCTTGTACACTGCACTTTTTTCCCCCCGGATTAGTGAAATGTCAGTTTTTAAAAAACAGCAAGATTTAGGAAAACTTATAGAAAAAAAAATCCGGTAACTATCTCTCCCCCCGGCCCCGCCATCTGTCTGTCTGTCTGTCTTACCTATCTACCTATCTAGGTTTTTCAAGGGTTCCTCTGTGTAGCCCTGGCTGTCCTGGAACTCACTCTGTAAAACAGGCTGGCCTCGAACTCCGAGAACGCCTGACTTTACCTCCAGGCTGCTACTACTGCTCGACTTAGATTTTTAGCTTACTAAATTTTTCTAAATTTCACTGGAATGGCTGAGTCAAACTTAACAAAATGAACCCACCCACGCCCATTCCCACAAAGAAAGCCACATTTTTCTTATTCATTTCTCTTCAGATGCACGCTTCCCCACTGTGAACGGAACCGCCTTGACAGGCCCATTCAGGTATCTTTGACAACCTGAGGCTGAGACATTTACTGATCGATTCCACGGCTCTCTTCCGAGGTCCAAATGCTTCACCCTTGAAACTATGATATCTCTGTGTCCCAACCAGTTCCTCCACATGCTCTCTCATTCAGAAAATAGTGCCAGCTGTCTAACCCACGTGCCTACTGGGTAACCCTATCTAGACATTAGCACCTTCAGCTCTTTCCAGGTTTGTCACCGGCTCTTGCCAGGAGTCCCACAAACACTTCCGGCGACCTGGAAGAGCGGCATCATGCCCACTAACCAAACTCAAAGGAATAAATGGTCAAAGTGCAGAACTCACTGTGAAATAAAACAGAACGGCCACTCAGGCGGGTGATAGAGATAGGGGTTTCCAGGGATCACAAGCGAGCAAGCACTTGATCTCACCATCTACCGCTCTGAGAAGACGCATGCTCCCCCAAAGCAGGACATATATTTTTCCTCTTCTCTTGTTGCCTCAGACCAGTGGTTCTCAGCCTTTCTAATGCTGCGACCCTTTAATACAGTCCCTCATGTTGTAGTGACTCCCCACATGAAACCATAAAATTATTTTCATTGCTATTTCATCACTGAAATTTTGCTACTGTTATGAATCGTTATGCTATGAATCTGTATTTTCTGATAGTCTTTGGGGTCCAGTGTTGTGACCCACAGGTTGCTTAATGTTTCTATCTTTGTTTTTGTAGATGGATTGTGATAAATTTCTACCTCAATGCTCATTTTCATAAGACACAGACAATCACATTTTACACAAACACATTCTGTTATGTTGATGTAACAGTCGTGCCAAGTCCCTAAAACTCTTCAATCGTATTCAAAGTTGGTCCCTGCTAGTAGCTTTTACCAAATTCTGCTGGTCCTACAAAATTCTAGTTCTTAACAGGCATGATGACATTCATGGTCCTCCAAATTATTTGGGAGTTTGAGGCAGGAGGATTGCCTAAGCCTAAGAGTTTGGGATCAGCATTAGCTAAATAGCAAGACAGATCTCTTAAAACACAAACAAACAAACAAACAAACAAACAAACAAACAAAACATTTAAACTAAACTCCTTCAAAGGCATTTGTAATTCAAATAGACAGAAACTCCCTAGTGCTAGGCTATTGGCGCCATCTAGTGTCAATAGTTGGTAATTGCAATGTCTTCACCCACGGTGCAGATTTCTCTTAATTGCCGCTAAGAAATAAACAATAGTTCTTCTCTCCCTTTTTCTTGGCATCTGATGCCCAAGTGATGATAAAGGCCCCTTGAGAAGAAATTGATATTCATTCAAGACAGAGGAATAAGTTGTCTTGGGATACAGTCTTAACGGAATTGTGGGCCAGACCTTGACAAGAGTGTTTGAGCAGGAGAGAAGTAAGCTATGCTTAGGAGAACTTTGAGCTCTGTGCATCCTGACTTTTGGATCTTCTCAGGTTACCAGGACACTCTCACTAAGCTTTAAACTTGGTACTCTCCTGTCAGTGTTAACAGGGCATCAGTGATGGTTCAGCTCCTGTTCTAGGTGCTGGGATCAATCAAGATGAATCAGTTAGTTATTGACTTGTTTAAAAAATGCTTATTATATGTTAGCTATTGCAGTGAGAATACACCAAAGAGGCATAGTGTACATGGATTCTGTGTGAGGCTGGCCTGGTTCAGGCTGATGGCCAGGCTTGTTTGGACTTAGCTTATGTGCCCAGGTACATGGAAGCAGGCACTAGATAGGACCACGATGTTCTCCTTCAGCTACTGCAGGATGGAAAACTTCAAGGCCACAGCTCAGCATTTTTATCAGTTCTGTCCTGGAAAAGAGATGTCAGGAATGTGAGGCCTGATCTCTAGGAGACAGTGGATCAGTTAGAGGATCTGAGGTCTAACATCTAACACAATTTGAAGTAATGCATATATAGAATGAGTTAATTGTTACTTACTACACACATGTGGTGTGTCATAACCCATAAATATACACAGCCATTATGATTGTATATGTAGGAAAAACTTTAATTATTAAATTACAGAATTATCTTCTTCGTTATAAGAATTCACATAATTGAGTCCTTAGTAGATAAAAATATAAGGACTTTAATGACAAAGTTCCACTGTAAGGGTTTTTCTGTTGTTTGTTTGTTTGTTTTGAGACAGGGTTTTTCTGTGTAGCCCTGGCTGTCCTGGAACTCACTCTGTAGACCAGGCTCACCTTGAACTCAGAGATCCGCCTGCCTCTGCCTCTGAGTGCTAGGATTAAAGGTGAGCAACCCCTCTGCCCACAGCTTGTAACTTTATTTTGTTTTTTTGAGACAGATACTTTCTACCTAGCCCTGGCTGTCTCAGAATTCACTATGTAGACCAGGCTGGACTCAGACTCACAGAAATACACTGGCCTCTATCTCCTGAGTGCCAGAATTCAAGGCATGAGCCACCACACTCAGTGTAAGCTTTTTAAAAAAACATTATCAGGAACGAAAACTGCCTTACATAGCACAGTTCATTTGCATCTTAACATCCCTTTATGCACAGTTGTGCATGTTAAATGAGAATGGCCCCATTCATATATTTGAATGCTTGGTTCCCAGTTCACAGAACTGTTTGGGAATGATTTGGGGTTTTGGCCTTGTTGGAGTAGGTGTGTCACTGGGGGGGGGGTAGGCTTTGAGGTTTCCACAGCCTAAGCCTTCCCAGTTAGCTCTGTCTCCTGCTCGAGGATCAGTAGAGTGGTTTAAATATGTTTGCCCAAGAGGTGGCACTATCAGGAGGTGTGGCCTTGTTGGAGGAAGTGTGTCACTGTGGGGGTGGGCTTTGAGACTCTTTTCCTAGCTCCCTGTGAGACAGTCTGCTCCTGGCTTCCTTTGGGTGTAGATGTAGAACTCTCAGCTCCTCCAGCACCATGTCTGTGTGGATGCTGCCATGCTTCCTGCCATGATGATAGTGGACTGAATCTCAGAACCTGTAAGCCAGCCCTTTGTCCTTTATAAGAGTTGCCATGGTCATGGTGTGTGTTAAGACAATCAGGATATGTGAGCATGCTAGTATCTCTGCCACCATATCTTTGCTCTGCCATCTTGGACTGTAACACTCTGAATCTGTAAGCTCAGCTAAGCACTTTCTTTTCTGCACTTTTTTGGTCACGGTGTTTGTTCCAGCAGTAGAAGAGTAACTAAAGGCTCAGGCATAGTTCCGCATGCTTTCAATGCCAGCACCAGGGAGGCAGAGGCAGGTAGATCTCTGTGAATCTGGGGTCAGTCTAGTGGTCTACATGTGAAGTTTCAGGACAGCCCAATCTACACAGTGAGACCCCGTCCCAAAAAGCGAAACAAGCAAGCAAATAAGCAAACAGAAGAAAGTGAGTGAAAGAAGAAAAAAGAAAAGAAAAATAGTTTAATTATTTTCTTGAAAATTAAGGACAAGCGTGATTGTTCCATTGTTTTCTACAGTCTAGATTTAACAGACTGGATCTGTGTGGGAGAATCTTGTTTTAAACGATTGGACTAGACCAAGGTAAACAAAGAGGAGTATTTTTTTTTTTTTTTTTTTTTTTTTTTTTTTTTTTTTTTTTTTTTTTTTTTTTTTTTTTTTTTTTCGAGACAGGGTTTCTCTGTGTAGTCCGGGCTGTCCTGGAACTCGCTCGGTAGACCAGGCTGGCCTCGAACTCAGAAATCCGCCTGTCTCTGCCTCCCAAGTGCTGGGATTAAAGGCGTGCGCCACCACCGCCCGGCTTTTTTTTTTTTTTCTATAGCAGAGTGAACCTGGTGCTTCCCTTGTTTTTAATTAAAATCTTTTGATGATTCCACATGTGGCTAAGAAACAAGATTGAGGGCTTCCTCGGTACCTTACTGCTCTCTGACCACACCCTTCCCCTCTGACCCTCTCGTGCAGCTTGGCCTCTAACAGAAGACCACGCCTTTTCTCCCTCCACCAGGCCTCTGTGTTTACTGTGCTCTGGTCTCAAAAGCATTTCCTCTCTGAACTCAAAGACCTGATCAGCAATTCCACAATCTGCTTTTGCCTGGATTTGATCACAGAAAACCCTGTGTATTAAACTTACAATTGTCTTTACTTCTGGTTTCTTCCCCCTCCCACTGTACTTGGCTCTCTCTTCCTTTTCCAAGTTCTTAGCTCGTTCAGTCTGGGTTATCTCTCTCGAACGACTTTCACAGAGGAAATGATGTATATATGCAAATGTTGGATGAAAGGAAAAGGAAGGGTCTTGGAAGGGGACTGGAGAGACGGCTCAGCGGTTAAGAGCTCTGACTGCTCGTCTAGAGGTCCTGCGGTCCCAGCAACCACCTAAACAGTTCCTAGTAGTGATCCATTTAGCGAAAGCATCTAGTCACTGCGCATGTGCATGACCTGTGCAGCAGCCCCCGGGCTGTCTGCATCCCAAGATAGTTATGACTGAAGCCTATTTGCAGATCATGATGTCATGTTACAATGTCAAAGATCAGCCAGTCCAGAGAGAGAGGCTATTGGGATTCTGGCCAGTGGGCATCAAAGACAGGAATAGAAGAGAGGGCAGCAAGGACAGGGTTTTGGTTCTTCTTCCTACTCTTCCTTCCAGGTACCTGGGACCACATGACTTCTCTTTACTTCAGCTGCAGCTTTCATATAGCTGGTTATTCTTGTCAAGAGCCAGTAATTTACCACTCTGTTGTCCTGCTCTGGGATAGGTATGTTTTACATCTCCTGGTGCTTCCTGTGTTGAAGGATGGGCCCCATTGTGGAGAATGGAAATGGGGGAATCTTTTTTTTTTTTTTTTTGGTTTCTCGAGACAGGGTTTCTCTGTATAGCCCTGGCTGTCCTGGAACTCACTCTGTAGACCAGGCTGGCCTCGAACTCAGAAATCCGCCTGCCTCTGCCTCCCAAGTGCTGGGATTAAAGGCGTGCGCCACCACCGCCCGGCAAATGGGGGAATCTTTAAGAGGGGTGCCTGGTAGAAAGTAAAGATGCCCTTGGGTCCATTGTCCTTAGAAGAGACTAATTGTGTTCTTTTACATTGAATTACTTCCTCATAAGAGTTGGTTGTTATAAAAAAGGGAGAGACAGGTCTTTAAAGCTGCCCGGCATCCTCTTTCCTACACGCGCCTTTCCACATGTGATCCTGCATCTGCCATTCTGATCCTATCCAGGATGAGGCCTCATCAGATACTAACCCCACAGCCCACTCTAACTGGTTTTTCACCTCTGAAACTGTAGGAACATTTCAAGGTGTGTGTGTGTGTGTATATATGTTTTCTGAGACAGGGTTTCTCTGTATAACAACCCTGGCTGTCCTGGAACTCACTGTGGACCAGGCTGGCTTCAAACTCATAGAGATCTACTGGCTCTGCTCTTGAGTGCTGGGATTAAGGTCATATGCCTCTATATCCGCCTTCAATATGCATTTTTATTTGTGTGTATGTATCTGTGTGAGTGTACACCACCTAAGTGTGGATGCCCACAGAGGCCAGAGATAACACTGGATTCTCTGGAATTACAGGTAGTTGTGAGTCACCTGCTGTGGGTGCCGGGAACAGATCTCAGATCCTCTGGAAGAGCAGCAAATGTCCTACCTACAGATCCATCAATCTAGATCCAAGAAAGAGGAGTTATAAACCTCATTTCCCTTTGTATCACCCAACCTCAGGTCTCTCGCTGCCCTTTGATGCCTTGCGAAGATCAGTCTTCACTGTGTTGACTCAAAAGTCAGCACTCTCTCCTGGCAATCTCTTTGAGCCCTTATCACACACTTGGAAGAGTTCACACTTGGGTGAGCTCACACTTGGGTGAGCAAATTCTCCTCAAACGGTCTAGCATGAAGTCCACGGATGCCATTACTCTCTTGCTCTGACAGTCACTCATGTAAACCTGGTTTCCCTCTTAAGAAACCACTCTTAAGACACTGTTTTTTCGGGACCTGGCAGTTGAATGTGTGAACGGTTACAACCTGGCTTTAGGAACATTGTCTAGAGTTCTGTCCCTAGTACTAAAAAGAATCCAGAAAGCACTTGGTACCACAATCTTCTGCTGCTTCCAAACGTGTTCCTCTGAACCATTTGAATCCTTAACAGGGGTATCTAGGGAAAGGAAGAAGGGAGATAATACAAAGGCATTAATGAAGAGGAACCGACTTTATTGTTTCAGAGGAAAATTGACTTAGACATATATCACATTTAATAGCAGATAGCAAAATTTCTACATTCCAAATCTAAGAATCATGGTCAATGATTTTTAATCACTACTTGTCCCCATCCCTCAGTGGAACAATGCATTAGAATGGAGGCAGGGGAAATGAGTGACTTTAACTCCTCTCAAGGAATCTAAAACCCTTACAGGCAACGTTATTATAGCTCTTGATTTCTAGTGGAGAAACAGGGCTCTAGGGACGAGGACCCTAAGGTAATCTGGCTTCCATGTGAGAAGAAGGGAGCCACTCTAACACTAGATTTGCGGACTCCCTCAGGATTTTCTTCAGGATGTTCTTGGTGTCCTGGGCAACTAAGAGAAGCACACGTTTGTGTCTCATGCGTCTTAAACAGCTGCACATGCACGGGAGAAATTTAAACAAACGGATGAGTGTGTTCACAATTCCACAGGTCATCATCCTCAGTCTCCAGTCCTCTTTTCGGAGAGTGTGCAAGTTTTGGGACTTGATGTTGGCCTTGTACTCCATGACTACTGTCCCCATACTCTGGGCTACCTGCTGAAGTGCTTCATCATGTATACCAAATATCAGTCGGTACACTTTCAGACACTCCCCCATGTCGTCATCGTCTCTGACACCGAGAGAATTCTTCAAGCACTCGCTGCCTATTCTCTGGTTCCAGACAGCTACTTTATCACCAATGATCTTCTCATAAGTGCCATAAAGGGTCTTTAAGGGTTCACAGCACCTGATGTTGGAAAGGTCTTTATGAAGTGTGTCCCTAAGCTTTGGGAAGTCATGTAGTAAAGGGTCTAGATTAGATACCAGGAATATGGGAGGGTCCTTCACCCTCTCCTTCTGGAGATTCTCACGGATATTCTCCTGGATATTCTGTAGGAGCCGGACCTCTGATAGGACACTCATGCTTAGGTCCCTGTCCAGCTTGGTCCAGACAACATAGAACCTCTTTCTCATGCTCTGAATGACCTTGGCCAGCTTCACATGATTTGAGCTGAACTGCTCAGAGGCGATGATAATGAATAAGTCACACGTGCCGAACTTCATCTCTTCCATATAGTTCTCCATGGTTTGGGCTGAGGCCCCCAACCCAGGCAGGTCCCACAAGTTTCACACTGGGAAAGTAGGATGAAGAATACTCAGCCCGTGTCTGGGTGGTCCTCACCACCCCAGTGGGAGCCGAGGCATCTTCCTCATGGCCAATGATTCGAAGCGCATTGATGAAAGATGACATGCCATTGCCTGAGTCCCCAGTCACAAAGATGTTCACTGGGATCTGGGACAAGGTTGCCACGGTCTCCTTGATTCCATAGACCAGTTCCAGTAGTTTTCCTTCTCTTAAAGCTCTTTCAGTGCTCCTGCTGATCTCAGGTAAAGTGCTGCAGCCTGTTTGGTATGATGTGACAAAGGGGAAGGATGCACTCAGTGGAGCATAATGGGTCTCTGCCATGTTGGGGAGTAGTGGAGCAGCCTGTATAGGAGTAGAAGATTTGGGGTGTTAGAACGGGATGGTATACGGTTTGACAGGCTTTACAGGGCGGCCTCAGGGGTTCAGACATACAACCAGAGAAGTCGCAAAGATGCTTCGTTTACAAACAAAACAATTCAGGTGACAGTTGCACGTCACGGAGGGACATTCCTGGGGATGGTTGGACAGCTGTTGTGTGAAGGGCTCTACTCCAGAAGCAGGACAGCAGATGTTACACAGATCACACAGGCCCCTGTGTCAATCTAAATGAGCAGACAGGATCAACAACTGAAAGTGCTAGTGAAGAAGATTTTTAGTTAGCTCAGAATGACAAGAGCAGTAGGGCTCTCTAACTCAGAGACACAAGTAGTTAAAATTGCAGGACCATGAGGCTGCTAGCCTTGGGTCTCAGTGATTAGCTACAGAAAATACAAGGCCAAAGAAACAATAGATTGCTGAGTACCCCGGGGAGCCACACACATAAAGTTTCAAGGACTTAGTCTAAAATTAACCAGAAGGTCCGCTAACCCAGATAAGCATTCGCCCACAGTTCAGTTCCAAGAAGACCAGGAACAAAGGGCTGTTTCCATGAGGTTAGTCTGTCCCACTCTACCCTGGACCTGCTTACGCAAGTTTGAAATAGCCAATCATGTACAACCCTGCCAAAGCTCCCCTCACTCCCCAATCCCTTCGTATAAAAACCCTAGGCTTTTGGGGTTCTTGGTCGGTTCCTCTGTCTCCTGGGAGAGATATGAACCGGCCCGGAGCTCCGTCATTAAACTGCCTACCTCATGTGTTTACATCAAGATGGTCTCTCGTGTGTTCTTGGGTGCGCTCCCCTGGGACTTGAGTGAGGGACTCCTTTTGGGGACCTTTCACTAGCAGTCAGCTCTCCTTACTAAGCCACACGCTGGTGAGGGAGGGCCTGCAAGCCTTAAGTTTAATTTAATTATTCTTTTCTAAAAAGCACACACTCTGTTCTTTCCTCTTTCAAATGATATTTTTATTTGGGAACACCCTTTTTTTTTTTTTTTCCCTAGTAAATGCTAATCTCCCACAAGCTTCAAGAAATAAATCAAGAAAATTTCTAAATGGCCTACCACTGATTCTTTGGTCAGTATTTATATTTGTACATTTCTGTACATTACTGTTGGTAGTATTATTGTTATTAGGGGTGGATAAGTTGATGTATGAAAGTGGATTTTTCTTGCTGGTTGATTCCTTGCAATGAAATTATAGCATTTGTGGGAGTAGGGCAGGACTGAGAAGAGAATTGGGTTGGGGAATCACCAAGTGGATCTTTCTTTTTCTTTCTTTCTTTCCTTCCTTCCTTCCTTCCTTCCTTCCTTCCTTCCTTCCTTCCTTCCTTCCTTTCTTTCTTTCTTTCTTTCTTTCTTTCTTATTTTTCAAGACAGGTTTTCTCTGTATGGATGGTCCTGGCTGTCCTGGAACTCACTCTGTAGACCAGCCTGGCCTCGAACTCAGAGATCCACTTGCCTCTGCCTTCTGAGATTAAAGGGATGCACCAATACTGCCTGGCCAACTAAGTGGATTCTATATAAGGTTATAATGCACAAACTGCTCCTTACTGAGGACTTGAAAAGTTGCCCTATCACGAGTGATTATTATGCTACCCTCTCTTCAGATTCACCTTTCTTCTTATGCTTGAATACAAATAAAAACATTCTATAACTCGGGTCTAGTGAGATGGCTCAGTAGCTAAGGGCACTTGCTGCTGAATCTGATGACCTGAATTCAACCCCAGGAACCCACATGGGGGAGAGAAAACAGATTCTTGAAAGCTATCCTCTAACCCACCCCTCACATGTGTGCTTGAGCATATGTATACACACACACACACACACACACACACACACACACACAAATATTAAAACCATTCTAAATCCTTTTTCTTAAATCTTTTTACTTTTGCCAATAGAGCCTTTCTGTCCCATTGGGAGTGCCCAGTGGAACATCTGGAGACTTGTTTTGTCCTCACACTGAGGGAGTGGGTAGCCCTTTCTTTTTCTTTTTAAATATTTTATGTGTGTGAGTACACTGTTTCTCTTCAGACACCAGAAGAGGGCATCAGATCCCATTACAGATGGTTGTGAGTCACCAGATGATTGCTGGGAATTGAACTCAGGACCTCTGGAAGAACAGCCAGTGCTCTTACCCACTGAGCCATCTCTCCAGCCCCTTGGGTACCCCTTTCACTTGTACCTTTTCTGCAATAGCACCTTGCTCTTCAGTCTCAGGACTTGTACTCATCCTCTACAGAAGACAGTGGTCAAGAGGCCATTCCATATTTGAGGAGCTCAGCTCTTTGTCACATGGACCCACTCTTGGAACTCGTTTTCTTCCTCAAGCACCAAAAAGTCATGCTACCCACCTCGCAGGACTTGTGTGATGGTCTCATGACAAGATCCGTGTGACGCTGTCTGTGGACCTTTCAGCTCCCTGGTGAGGCTCTCTGGTTTTATTAGGGTCTCCGAGGAAGCCGTTCCTCGGGTTCTTCCTCCACTCTTAGACTTTAAGTACACAGCAAGAAGGTCCTGTGTCTGTGAATCTGAGTTGGTTCCTTCGAATGCCTTATCTCACTTAATACTCCTCAAACCCTATTAGATAAGTAGTATTCATTATTGTTGATTGTGGGCAAAGAAATAGAGACATATGAATAAATAGTCTTTTTTTTTTTTTTTTTTTTTGATACAGGGTCTTCCTTTGTAGCCCAAGCAGACCTGAAACTTATGATCTTCCTATCTCAGTCTCCTTAGTGCTGAGATTACAGGGTTACAACACTATGTCTAAGAACGAGTCCTGAATTATACACAGAGTATGTAAGAAAGTCAAGGTTGATCCCTGCAACGTGACTCCATGTTTTTGTCTGTACGGCAAAGACAGTCCTACTTAACAGAGGACTTGATGCACGCTGAGGGGTTTTGTTTGGGAACCTTGATCTACTCGCTGTCAACAATTGTCACTTTTTATATGGACACACATTTCATAATTTTGGAGACCAATTTTTCTGTTCTCTTTTATATGCACCATGTAACTGAATTGCAATGATAAAGGAGACACCCCCAGCTTCTCCAACTATACAGAACTTGGTTTAGAGTTAAACTCCTCAATAGACCAAAATGCTTTATCAAATGACTGCAACGATTTCCAGAATTCATTGAGAGGGAGGATATGGGAAATGTTGCCCTCACATATCACATGTTTATAGAGGCTGTAAGCCTGCCAGGCCTGTGACTATAGAAACCATTCAGGGTCTTCCTCCAGCAGTTCTTATGTAAGACTGTGACGCTGTGGAACAGCCGGGGTTGTACTTCCTGCTTCAGAGTGTCAGGGATCCTGAGCTGGGTGTAAAGGCATCAGGGTGGGCTGGTATAGTCTGAGGCTGGAAGCCAGGGGAATGAAGCTAGACAAACCTCAGGAGGCCAGAACCTTCTGTAATGGTGTGCAGAGACAGGGGACAGAGGAAAGAAGCTGTCCTCAAGGCAATCCTCCCCCCTCCTCCTTGCCTGTCATTGGCCAGGGTCTAGTTCTGTATCTGCTTTACTTGACCAAAGTAGAAGATGAGAGCAAACCATGTTTTTCTCAGAACTATTTATGTAACTGTGACTGGAGATGGAGACTTCCCATCTGCCTGCACACCCGAGCACCCGGTACTGGACCCTGTCGGGGATGGTGCAGGTCACAGCTGCACACAGGAGCCAGTAACTCTCAGGAGGGTTGCTGAAGTCCATATATTACAAGCAGACCTGGAAAGGGCATGAATAACTGTGAAGCTTCAGGGTCCTCTAGGAGCCATACGGGAATGCTGGTGTGGACAGCCTTGGGATACTGTGGCTCAGAACACCGACTCAGTATTTACAAAGAGCCCCTAGAATTCTTTCTAGGATTCAAGTGGCCTTCCGCTTCCTTTTTTGGAGGCTCAGGGCAGATTATACTCCTATTTCACCTCTCTGCACAGGGCTGAAGATCCCCAAAGAATATAGATCCTTATGGCTGTTGATCTGGGAAAGAGAATCAGACTCATGAGGAGTATCTTTCGAGTCTTCCAACAGACACACAGAGAGGAGAGCATGCTCGCACACACTTGCCCATAGCTGCATGAAAGGTGGCAGGGACCACACAATTGCCCCGCTGCTACTTTACTCCATCTGAGGTCAGCAAGTTGAGTTTCACTATTTTCTGCTTCAATTGATTAACTTGAAAACATGCTTATTATAACTCACTAAATAAATTTCATGGCTTACCTGATGAAAAATTTACAAGGGGATTCTGTGTGTGTGTGTGTAGTGCTGTATGTGTAGTTTGTGTATCACACAATTATTATGAATCTCCCTCAGAAAGACTGATGGAAACACGGAAACCAGACTGGACTACTAATGAACCAAAAATCAAGGATTTTTGTGAACTGGTATCGTTGTGTGTGCTAAAACCTCATTTATTCATTGTTTGATCACTATTAGGAAAGAGTGAGAGAAAAATCACGATGTTTATTTATCTTTGGAAAGTGTGATAAACTTCCTCATGGTGAATGGAGACAGTATTGAACCCACATGCTCTGGGTAGATGGTATTTGAAAACCTCCTACCTCATTAACTATAAATTTACAGATTAGTGAATGAGGTAGATCCTTAAGCAGAGCCACTTTCTCCAATGCAAATAAAACATTTTAATGGAATCAGACAAAAAGATCATTAAGATACCTTATACTCAAAATTCACCCTGAGATTCCTGTCCCATGGGTGGTCCAGATAAGAAACAAATCCCCCCACCCCCAATTTTTTTTCAAGTGTCCTAGGTATTGCCTGTGGTCCATTCTAATCCTGGGCATTTATTGTGTGGAGATATGAAGAGGCACTATCTTAGATTCCAAGAGAATATGGGTTGGTACACTCTGTTCTCCTTCTTCAAATTTAGCCACCGTTAGAAGATCCACAAGGCCAGGAATATGCAGGTGAGGTAGGCGTTTGCCTCCAGGTTGGTAGCTTACATAGATCTGAGCAGCAAAGAGACAGCAGGGCTGTGTGGTACTGAAGACAGAGGCTCTGCTGTGGCCACTGCCTGATCAAAAGCAGCCAGACCCCAAGATCTCATGACCTGCTTTCACGGTTTTACTGTTCGTATCATAAGGAAGGAAGATTGGGGGGTGGCCAAGCTACGTTTAAGAGACTTTTACTTACCTGACCAAGAGGAGTTATTATGTGTGATTCGATGTTAATGGCCTTCCTGGACCGTCACCCCTTCCTTCCTAGAAAAAAACAAAACAAAAAACGTTGCTGTCCTCCGGCAGAAGTTCTCAATGGAGAGATCCAGAACTGGAATCCAGATCCGGATGTTTAGAGATGAGATGCAGGGGTCTGGAGTCCTTCTGAGAGGAGCCGAACCAAGCTGAGGTCTGATTGCGTGGCTTTCCTTTCTACCTCTGGCCTTGAAGCAGACCTTGCTTTTTACCCTGCAGTTTCTAGATCTGAGATCTACTTGCCAGCGCCCGGGGGGAGGGGACTCCAACTGAGAGTCGGTTTCGGTTTCTATTCCTTGAAACGGCTAGTTTTCAGGATAAGCTTGGGCGGGCTGCATATATTCTTCAAATAGGAGCACAGTCCAGCTGTGCTGACCCGAGTTCAACAGGGGTCAGGATTGGGGGTGGTGTTGGAAGTGGGGGACGGGGCCATTAGAGTGGGAGTTGTTTCTGTTTAGGGACCTTAAAAGCCAGCCCAGTGTCAGAGCATACAGTGTCTGAACCTGCTACTTCTTTACATGGACACCACCTCTGGAGGTGCTGACCCCGGGCAATGTTAACCTCAAAGACCCTGCAAACTCAGGCCCCTCTTGGAGGCTTGCACTGAGACCTTATTCTGTATGATTGTTTTCCCTGTTTACTGACTCACTTGATTACCCTCACTTCACTGTCTTTATAAAGGAGGATGTCAGAGCACCAGGGAGTGGAGAATCAGGTTCTTGTCCTTGCTAGTGTTTGAGTGGGAAGAGGGTCTGAGCTGAGAGGGAGCATAATTCATTTTCCTTAGATCCAGGAGGTAGCCAAGTTGTTTTCAGAGCATTGGGTGGCTGTTATTCTCTTTGCTGCTCTTCTGCACCTACTGGTGAGTTCTTACTGCACAGCAAAGAGGAGCTGAGCTGAGCCTGTTTCACACCCACTGCGGGAGGGAGACAGATTGGGCCAGGAGGAATTAGACGCTCACACGGGCACTTTCCAGGGGCCTGAACACAGCCTTTGCCTATTACAGGCTCAGTATTGCCCAGAGGTTTGGGCAATGTGATCCTCTGGTCACAAGGAGCCCTCTGTCACCCCTCCAAGTGACCAATAATGTGATCCTCTACTGGTGCTGGTGGCTTTCTCTTTCTTTTTACTGGAAAAGACTGAGTTACTGGAAATAGGAACACGTGTGAGCTGCCTTCACATTCCTGTTGTTTAATAAACTGGAGGATTTGAGTGAAAGCCAGATCCGTCCTTCTCATTTGATTCCTCTAAGCCCTCAGCTTCTCCTCAAAGCCCAAGGAGAAACCAGACTGCTGCAAATCTCTGGCTAATTTCGATTTCTGTCTTTAGAGACTTGACAATCTATATGTCCTGCTTTCTTTATGTGATTTCAATAAGAACAAACAGGAACAGGTCTGAAGACAGTACAGGAAGATCAGGAAGCATGTTTCTAGAACTTTCTGTCTCAGTGAGCCAGCATTTCAACTCAGGAAATTTCGTTACCCCAGGGGCAGCGTCTCCCTTGATCTCAGAGTCAGTCCTCTCAGGCTCTTGTTCCTGAAGAGGAACTGAGACTGAGCGCAGCAAGGTTTGTTATAATTGGGTGTCAGGCAAAGGTTCTTCAAGGCAGAACAATGTAATGGCTGGATGTTGTGTGTACAGCGAATAATCAGAACACAGGCAGTCTGTCTTTAAAAATATCACTTGCCGAGAATCTTTGGGTGGGAGTCTGGGCTTAGGCTTCCCTGATGGAGGCTAGGCTGAGGGCTAAGTTCAGGCACTTGAGGGGTTAGAAGCTGTGAGTGTGAACTGGGTTACAGGGACACATGCATAATCTTATCAGTTGAGAGGTGGAGGGGAGAAGAGCTAGCTATGAAGAATATTTTGTGGTATAATAGTGAGTTCCAGGCTAGCCTGGGCTTTGTAGTGGGACTTTTGGAGGAAACAAAACAAAACACCCAGTATAAACAAAAAAAGAAGGTATACATTTTAATTATTTTGCTATGCAAGGAATGTGGGAGTTCAATCATCTCAAACTCAGTCTTCTTCACTGTGTGTGTGTGTGTGTGTGTATGTGTGTGTCCTTTTGGGGAAAGATTACTAGAAGAATTATTAGCACAATAGAAAGACAGTATGGTGGAGGCTCTGAGGAAAGTTCAGGCCCTCAAGGCAGAGTAGAGGGTCCCTTTTAATAGGTTCAGGGGAAGGGGGAAGTCCCATGTCACATGACTGTTGAATGGTTCATAGCACACACCTGTTTGAGGCCTTCTGATTCCTGGATGGCAGGAGAGGAAGAGGTGTCTTACATTTTGGGGAAGGAATGTGTGACCTTGGGGATCTATAGGAAATGGTAGGAGGATGTCATTTAGTTAGTATGTATCCATCATATGGGATATGCCGCTGATAGCCCCTGATAGCTTGGACTCTGGTAGGCAGGGCTCCCCTGTATACAACCATGAGGTGGACAGATACATAGGTGTGAGCTGAGAAGGTCTGGTTTGGATCTAACTTCTTTGTGTGTAAGGGGTTTGAGATAGCCTTTCTCTGTACAGCCTTGGCTGTCCTGGAACTTACTCTGTAAACCCGGTTGGCCTTGAACTCAGAGATCTGCCTGCCTCTGACTCCCAAGTGTTGGAATTAACGGTGTACACCACTACTGCCTGGCAAGATTCTGACTTTTTTTTTAAGATTAATTTATTTTTATTTTATGTATATGAATGTTTTGCTTTTGTGTATATGCACATTATGTGTGTGCATGGTGCCTGCAGAGGCCAAAAGAGGCCAGATCCCCTAACTGTCCTAACTGGAGTTAAGGACAGTTGTAAACTACCACATGGGTGCTGGAACCTGAATTCTTTGCAAGAATAGAAAGTGCTTGTTTAAACAAATGTTTTTGACATAGTGTGATGGTTTCAATATGCTCGGCCCAGGGAGTAGCACTATCAGGAGGTGTGGCCTTGTTGGAGGAATTGTGTCACCGTGGGAGTGGACTTTGAGAGACCTTACTCCTAGCTGCCTGGAAGCTAGTCTTCTCCTGTTTGCCTTTGGAACAAGATGTAAAACTCTCAGCTCCTCCAGAATCATGTCTGCCTGGGCGCTGCCATGCTTCCTGCCTTGATGATAGTAGACTGAACCTCTGAACATGTAAGCCAGCCCTAATTAAATACCCAAGACACATAGAATCTCACTGTGGCCCTCCTTGGCCTGGAACTCTCAGTGTAGACAAGGCTGGCCTTAAACTTACAGAGTTCACCTGCATCTGCCTCCTGAGTGCTGGAACAAAAGGCATGAACTATCAAGACCAGCACAGGCTCTTACCATCTGAGCTAATCAAGATCCTGTTTTAGTAAGCTCTTACTCTGGTTAATCATTCATTCACCATAGAAAGAAAGGGAAGAGTCAACAGCTACAAAAATAAAGTACAGGCATTTCTCTGTGTACTTTCTCTGATACTGAAGTGTGGGGACTTTCCTTTCCACCCTTTTGTTCAATAATGATATCCTGGTTCAGTTCAATCATCACACCATGTTATACACTTTACAGAAAGATTCATGGTGAGTCACTCTGGAGAACCAGTGTGACCTGTCAATCAGGATCTCACACCTACAGCATAGGGAGGCATACACATGTACAGATAGACATGCATACTTCTACACACACACACACACACACACACACACACACACACACACACACACACACTTGAGGTCACAGAGCCTACAGAGTCTTGTACTCACTAGGATAATGAAATCATCTGCCTTTTTCTTTGTGACTAAAAGAGAGTCCCAGTATTTCTGTCAGGGGTAGTGTAGGTGTCTTAGCTTCAAGTTCAGCACTTGGCTTCTCCTGGACCTTGTTTCTGTATGTGACTCCAACTCACTCACAGAAGGCTTGTCTGCTGCAGCCTGGAGAGGATTCTGACAGAAAGGGCTTCCCCGGTCTTCTGCTCCCACAGAGATAGGGATGCTGTCCTTCCTTTCCTCTCTTCTTCTCACAAAGCATCCACAGAGGTGACTAATCTCCCTGAGCTGTCATGTGTAGGGCTCCAGCTATCATGGAGACACACCTCAGTTCTTCAGTATCTAGAATTGCACTTTGACCCATACAAGGAAACGAAGTAGCTTATAGTTGGGGCTCCGTAAGGATTTTATCTCTTCTGCAGCTGCCCTCTCTGGGCTGTGGCCTGCCACTAGATAGTGGACACGGGAAGTCTGTGCTGCAAAATATGTGAGGTGTCTAAGCACTCTGACCTCACTTGGAGGAGGGGGTTTCTCTCAGTCCTTCACGGCATAATTCAATTTTAATGGAGCAGTCTTCTTTCCAAATCACATTTGTGTGTGAGAATATCTCAGCTTTTGTCATTTCATGTCTTGCTACCTCCACAGAACATTTTGCATATGCAAACTAACTCTATGCCTTTCCATTCTCTGAAGGCATAGAAAGTGGGATTTTTTCACATGTAATATTTTGGTTTTCTAACATTGTACTTACCCTGCCCTGGTTTGCATATTTCAGATAAAAATTTTTTTCTCTCGTGGAGAATCAGTCTTCTTCAGGGATGAGACTCCTGATGGATTATGGGTTATGTAGTCCCAAGTGAAAGTGATCAACCCTAACCACTTATCCCTACAAGGAACACTAAATGGGTTTTGGGGTATGTGTGTATAACAATACAAATTAAAGACGAGAAATTTGAGTGAAAGTAGAGGGATGTGGGAGAGACTGGAGTGAGAAAGGGAGGTAAGGAAATGGTGTAAATGGAGTACTCAAACATGGAAGTCTCATAAAATGTTTACAAAAGAACACATGGGAAAAAAACAAGCCTTCTTTCCCTAAGTAGCCTGTAGGTGTCACTGTGGTTCCTTTTTCCATTTCCTCTAGCACTAATAGTGCCCCATAGATAAAGATGGTGATAAAGGCTCAGTCGCATGACTTTTCTGGAGTCATCTCTTCACCCCAGATAGAGCAAAGACATTTTCTCCAAGTCTGTCTTAGTCAGCCGGTAAACAGTTTGCAGAAGCTTGGGTGATTGAAGGCAGTGACCTTACTGATAAGCCCACCCCATTCTCATGAACACTGCATCCTTGGAAGCCCCTACACTGGTTGTAGGCAGCCCTACAGTAGGCTGTCTCCTCTCCCCTAATAAGTGTTTACTGCTTATATAACCTTGGGGAAGGCTTGTGAGTCTTGAGCCTTTGAGCTTCTTGAGTACCTAAGGTTTCCTTAGGTTCTTGAGTTTTTTGAGCCTCCCTCCTCTCTTTAGGAGGGAGGCCTGGGTTTCAGAAGGCACACAGTTTTAAGAGGTTCTCTGCCTCTTTCTCTCTGTCTTAGTCTCTGTGTCTCTGTGTCTCTCTGTCTCTTGTCTGACATGAGCTGAACAGTCACCGTACACACGTGCCCAAGTCCATGAAGCTTTCCTTAAAAGCATGAGCCAAGTGGCCAAAGACTGAACCAATTGTCGCCTTTTCAAACCATGAGTCAGGAATAAATTCTTTCTTTCTTAGGTTGTTTCTTTCAGGTATTGTAAACAACACGAGTTTTACCATGTCTTTCTCATTTCCTCTTATCAAGTCAGGACTTGTGAACTAATTATGGTGACCAAACACAATTTGGCCACTCAAAAATATTTTTTTTTCTTTTATTGGAAATAATCTATTCCTGATACTGGAGGCTTCATTTGGTGACAAGAGATATCCAGTTGGGGGGTGTGCCTCCCCCATTATATGGCTATTTCACTTAGATCACCTTCACATATACGTGTGTGTGTGTGTGTGTGTGTGTGTGTATTTTAGGAAGCATCTACTGTATTAGGATTCCATACTACCCCTCAAATGACCCTTAGTTTTAATCGTCTTTCCCAGTATTTCTTCCCTTGTTCCTCTCTTCCCTCCTCTTCTCCACTTTATCCTCCAATTCCAATCCTCAAAATATTTTAAGTTGATTTATTCTTTCAAACACATGTATAAATACACACTTATACATGTTCATACATACACATGCACACAATGTACAGACACACACTGTATTTTAATCATATTCCTTCATTTTCTTTTCTTATCCCCTTCCCTCTCCCAATAAACTTCTTCTTTTATGTAAGTCCTTGCTCCTACTTTCATGTTTTTTATATGTGGTTCACTCCATTTTTTTCAAAGGTCGTTTGCATAGGCGGAAGCTACTTATTTGCGAACGAACAACGTACCAGTGCTTACGCCACTGAGAACATGACTTCTCCTCCACCAGCAACTATTTTACTGCTGCAGTTCCTGAGGAGGACTGGGGCCTTGTAAGTCTCCCCATCCCTGATGGAATGTCAAAGCTCCCAGTCTGGCGCACATCTCGTGCAGGTAGCTATGACTGCTGTGGGTTCTTGGCTACAAAAGCTACGTCATGTTCAGAAGGCAGTGTTTCCCATCATTCCCCCTATACATACATGCAAATGCAGTATGCAGAGGCCAGAAAAGGGTGGTGGGTTCCCTGGAGCTGGAGTTACAGGTCGTTGTGAGCTGCCTGATGTGTTAGGAACTGAACTTGTGCCCTCTGGGAGAGCAGCACTTGTTCTTAACTGCAGAACCATCTCTCTAGCCTCTACTGGTCAAAAATTTAACGAGCATACTTCTCTTATTAGAAAAAACGTAAACTATTTTATGTTATTAAACATGGTAGTCAATGTGGTACATTGAAATTTATTTTTCTCTCCGTTCACATCCTTTCAACAGGTCATCATGGTTGCTTCCCTCTGGGTGTAATCTATGACCAAACTCACCATTTCCCATTAAATCTGTGTGTCTGAGTAATTTCTCTTTAAAGCCAACACAGTGCCACCTAGTGACTGTCAATTGATCAGTACCTCATCTCCTGTTTTCTACAAGAGAATAGGAACAGTAGAGTTAGTGGTTTTGAATGTTAGATTTTTTTATATGTGTGTTTGTGTGTGTGTGTGCATTATATATACATACATACATACATACACACACATATATATGGAGAGAGAGAGAGAGATCTCGATATATAGATAGATAGACAGATAGATAGATATAGATACTAAAAGAAAATAAATGGATAGATGGACATGATGGTGGCCTGGTATTTTGAAACGCTCAATTGCTTCACAGGTTTGTTTTATTTTATTTTTTAAATATTTATTTATTTATTTACATGAGTACATACTGCAGCTACCTTCAGACACACACTAGAAGAGTGTATAGAATCACATTACAGATGGTTGTGAGCCACCATGTGGTTGCTGTGGGAATTGAACTCAGGACCTCTGGCAGAGCAGTCAATGCTCTTAACCACTGAGCCATCTCTCCAGCCCTTCACAAGCTTTATTTTATTGAACATTAAGTAGAAATCGTGGAAATATTGTCCAGATTCACCCTTAGAAATCCCTGAGCGAATGTTAGATTTTTATCTGTGTGATCCATAACCAAGAACGCTTGTGCCCATCTCCAGTGACTAATGGGCATACAACATATCTGAGCATCAACAAGGTCAACATCAATATGCTACAGACTCTGGAGAATTATCTCTAGTGACAAGGGTTGGAAATGGCACCCTGTATGTGAGTGCCATTTTTTGGAATGTGAGTCCAATATAGATACTAAATTCAGTAAGAGAAAGAATTAACTAAACCAAGTTCACTCAACAGGGAAGAAAAACTAAGGCTTGTAGCCTATAGCAGTTTTAGCAATACCGACTACCACTCACTTAACAGCGCATGTGTCTATGAGTTTGCTCCACCTATCTACCCTTGCATACCCCTTCATGAAGCTATTAGAACTCAAGATAGAAGATAAGAGTGGGAGACCTATCAGGAGCTCCATATACTAAGGCACAACAGAGGATTTTAGGGGGAGGAGTCAGGGAGGCCCGCACACTGATAGCTGGGGATGCATGACAGTGGGAGTGGATGTGCGTTCTAGGATGTGGAAGTGACAGGATTCTGTAGGCAATATTCTTACAGTCTTACAAGTCATAGCAACAGCAAGAAATCCATCTCAGACAGGAAAGATCCATGTGAACACACCTGGAAAAAAGAGTTCACCACTCAACCATGTACTCTGGCCTGTTCTTCCATGTTCCGTTGAATTGCATTAAAGATATTCTATTCTAGATGGATAACTTAGACTATCTATTTATGGGCTGGAGAAATGGCTCAATGGTAAAGAACACTTGCTGCTATTGCAAATAACCAGGGTTTAGTTCCTAGCAACTGTATCAAGTGGCTTACAGCTCCCTGTAGCTCCAGGTCTGGGGGATTCAAAGCTCCCTAGAATGCTCAGACACTTGCATGTATATATGATGCACACATACATATACATAAATAAAAACTTTTTTTTTTTTTTTTTTTTTTTTTTGGTTTTTCGAGACAGGGTTTCTCTGTGTAGTCCTGGCTGTCCTGGAACTCACTCTGTAGACCAGGCTGGCCTCGAACTCAGAAATCCGCCTGCCTCTGCCTCCCAAGTGCTGGGATTAAAGGCGTGCGCCACCACCGCCCGGCAAATAAAAACTTTCAAAAGTTCATTTATATTTCACCAAATAAAATTAGTAGCTTATGTAATACAGTGACTAAGAGTCCCTGGAGCATTTCCTATGTGTCGTTCTATGTAGTCACGCCTTGCTGATCTTGACTCAAAGGAATTTAGGATATAGGAACCAGCCTGGTAGTTATGAATTTAAAAATTTGATCGCTTTTTGTGAACATAAACCCTAGTATAGACCAAATTCCTTGTTTTAGTCCGCATTTGTCCAGCAGGTGGAAACAGTGAGCTAAAACTAGTGTATTGGTTTATTCAATCCAGAAAGATTTGATATGCTTCCTCATGACCAACAATGTCAGCAGTGCACAAGGCATGTGCTGGGAAGTTGGTGAAAAGGGAATCTGAAAAGCGTCCACTGTGTTGCCACAATGCTCAAAGGACTGACTTTGTGTCTGACTGTGGAGTTGGCTTCTCAATGCAGATAAAATACTCAAGCTAAGTCAAACAGGAAGGTCAAACAGACAACGCCATAGTTCAGTCCCATCCCGAGACTCCTATTCTATGGATGGTGTAGGTGGCGGGGCTCATGAGTTCTCAACACTTTCACGGTAACCAAGATATTGTCTGTGGATGGTTCTGACACTGAGTATTTAACTCTGTAAGGAAAAGAAGGGTGTTACAGTAAAGACTCACTTATATCTGTGTAACACATTCTACTTCCTTTCTCCTCAAACTTGAGTCCTATCAGAAGACCCAGAAAGCATGGACAGGCAGATAAAAGGAAGGTGTGTTGCCCCTTACTGCTGTGTTGAGTGAGGTTAAGCAGAAAAAATTGCATGGTATTTGGGACAGCCGACAATCAGAAGCGTGGAGAGTTAATACAGAGGTTAAGAGAACTTGTTACTCTTGCAGAGGATTCAGGTTCAATTCCCAGCACAACTATCTTTAACTTCCATCCTAGAGAATCTGAAGCCATCTGTGCACACCAGGCATACATATGGTGCACTTATATATGTCCAGGAAAAACACTCATACACACAAGTAGAACTAAATAAATGTTTAAAAAAGATCAGCAGAGGGGGGCTGTGGTGGTTTGAATATGCTTGGCTCATGGGAAATGGCACTACTAGGAGGTGTGGCCTTGTTGGAGGAAGTGTGTCACTGTGTAGGTAGGCTTTGAGGTCTCCTCCTATGCTCAAGCTCTACCCTGTTGCATATAAGTTTTAAACGCTGGCGAGGCTGTGGGATCAACAGTCGTCTGTCTGACATCTATTCAGTTACCGCAGCTACCCCCGTGGCTGGCTCTGCCTACCACCAATGACCGCCCTGCAGCTGCGCCCTCTCTCTTGCCTACCTGAATAATCCCGAATGGAAAACACCAGGCAGCCTTTCTATTTTAAAACTAGTCAGATTACTCAACGGCTGGGAGAAGAATTTCTTGTCCCATCCTCCTTAGTTTTCACAGTCGCCTGCGGAGGGTACAAACTATCGGTCCCCAAGAGATACGTGTCTGCTACTCCTATCCGCTCCACAGCCTGGTCCAAATTATCAATCCTCTCTGTGTCTCCTTCTCTTCCTGTCCCGCCCGGAAATCCTGCCTTATCCTTCTCCCAGCAATTAGCTTCTGCTGTCTTTATTGACCCAATCAAGAAATAACAGGGAGCTTCCCCTTACACGGCCCAGTGCAGAAAAGAGCTTCTCCTAGCTTCCTGCAGAAGCAGTTCTCCTTCTGTCTGTCTTTGGATCAAGATGTAGATCATTCAGCTTCTTCTAGAACACCACATTTGTCTAGATGCTGTCATGTTTCCTGCCATGATGATAATGGACTGAACCTCTGAAACTGAGCCAGCCCCAATTAACTGTCCTTTATAAGAATTGTCTTGGTCATGGTGTCTCTTCACGATAACCAAATCCAAACTAAGACAGGGGCCCTGCCTGAAACTCCCTGAGTGGAATAAACCAGATCTCCAGCTCTCCTGTCCAGGAGTTCATGTTACACAACAAACAGGGTTGTAACGGTTAATCTTAATTGTTATTTTATTGGATTAGGTTATATAGAGAAAACTTCTGGTTGTATATGTGGGTGCATTTCTAGGGCAGTTTAGTGGAGGTAGGAAGACCCATCCTGAGTGTGGTGGTACCATTTCCTGGGCTGAGGGCATGAATGGAATGAAATCACCTGGATCACCATTCATTCCTCTCTGTTTCCTGGTGGCAGACGCAATGTGACCAACTGTCCTGTGCTCCTGCTTTTATACCTTGGTGCTGCCATGGGCCATGTGGTGGTTTGAATGAGAATGACTCTCGTAGGCTCATAGGTTTGAAAAACTTGCTCTCCAGTTGGGGGGATATGTGGGTAGATTTAGAAGTTATGGCTTTGTTGGAGAGGTGTGTCACTGGTCACTGGGGGCATGCTTTGAGGTTTCAAAAGCCCATGACATTTCCAATTAGTTCTCTCTGCCTTGTGCTTGTGGATATAAGCCCCTAATCAAATATCAAATGTCAAGTATTTTCTTTTCTCCTTCTTTCCTTCCTTTCTTCCTTTCTTCCTTCCTCCCTTCCTCCCTCCTCCTCCCTCCTTCCCTCCCTCCCTCCCTCCCTCCCTTCCTTCCTTTCTTCCTGTCTGTCTCCTCCTCCACCCCCCTTCTCAGACAGGGGTTCTCTGTATAGACCTGGCTGTGCTGGAACTCACTCTACAAATAGGGCTGACCTCAAACTTAGAGACCTGCACCACCTGGCTCAAATGCTTTCTTTTTCAAGTTGCCTTGGTCATGGTGTTTCATCAGTGCACTAGAACAGTGACTAAGACAGACAATTCTAAACCATAAACAAAAGTAGTTTCTTGTTTTTAAGTCACCTTTATCAGAGGAACTGATAAGAAAAGTAACAGAAGTCCTTCACTTGCCTGCTACAGAGGTGACTGTGGTCAGATGCCACTAGTCCTCCAGAAGTGCTCCCCTCTGTCTCCCTAAAGAAATAACTAGAGCTTAGATAGGGCCCTAGGGAAAGATCCTCAAATGATTCTCAGTAAAGGAAGGGGTGAGGTGTGAAGTTCTGAGGTTCTAGGAAGTCTGGAGCCAGAGATGGAGGAAGAGGAGAAGGAGAGAGAGAAGGAGGAGGAGGAAGAGGGGGAGCAGGAGGAATAGGAGGAAGAGGGGAAGAGAGGAAAGAAGGAGGAAGAGGAGGGGAGGAGGAGGAGGCACACAGAACTGGAGTTTTCTGATACTTTGCTTTGAAAATATGATTGTTCCATCTAATTATTAATTCACTGTAGACATAAAGGTGAAAGCACATAGCTATTCAGAGTGAGGTAACCTGGACCCCAAAGGACACACATGGTATGTACTCATTTATAAGTGGATATTAGCCATAAAGCACAGGATCATTATGCTACAACACACAGACACAAAGAAGCCGAATAATAAGGAAAGCCCAAGGGGGGCTGGCTGACTCTACAAATAGAAGGGGAAATAAAATAGATATCAGAGGTAGATAGAGGGAAGGAACTGGGTGGAAGAGGGGATGGGGAGTTGGGAAGGGGTGGGGAGAGATCAAGTGTAGGGAGAACAGGGAGAGAGAATGGAAATTGGTGGTAAGGAGGGCATTTCTAAGACATGCCGGAGACCTGAGATGCGGGGATGCTCGAAGGTGTCTACTAGGGTATGTAGGGCAATGAAGGATATGGATCCTGAAGTGGCCATTTCTAGTAGCCAGATAAGATTCTCAGTGGAGGGATAAGGACAGCAACCCACCCACAAAACCTTCGACTTAATATGTGTCCTGCCTATAAGATGTGCTGGGATAAAGATAGAGCAGAGACAGAGGGAATGGACAACCAATGACCTGGACTGAGGGAGGCGCTATACACCCGTAAACACTGGAGTCCATGCAGGCACTGTGGGTGAGACCCATCCCATGGGCAAGCACCAGTCCATGACACTATTAATGATACACTCTTAGGATTGCAGACAGAATCCTAGCATAACTGTCCTCTGAGAGGCTCCACCCAACAGCTGACCAAAACAGATGCAGAGACCCACAGTCAAATATTAAATGGAGCTTGGGAAGTCTTGTGGAAGAGTCAGAGGAAGGATTGAGGGACCCAAAGAGGCCAGGGACTCCACAGGGAGACCAACAGAGTCAACTAACCTGGACCCTTGGGGGCTCCCAGAGCTGAACCATCAACCAAAGAGCAAACATGGACTGGACCTAGGCCCCCAGCACATATGTACCAGATGTGCAGTTTGGTTTTCATGCAGGTCCCCCAACAATTGAAGCAGGTGCTGTTCCTGAATCTGCTGCCTGCCTGTGGATCCAGTTCCCCTAACTGAGCCATCTTGTCTGGCCTCACTGGGAAAAGTGGGAAAAGATGCACCTAGTCCTGTAGTGACTAATGTTCATATGTGTGTGTGTGTGTGTGTGTGTGTGTGTGTGTGTGATACAGAGGGTACTCCCCCTTCTCAGAGGAGAAGAGGAGGGCAAATGTGGGAGAAGCTGGGAGAGGGTGGTCCTGGAAGGAGAGGGGGTCTGATATTGGGATGTAAAATGAATAAATAAAATTAATTACTAAAAATGTGCGGTTCAAGCATTACTCTGTTATCTGGCTTTGGAATGTCCATGGGGACTGTCTTCCTGTTGCTTTTCCCACCCCTCCCATGGGTCCAGCCTGTGACTTCCTTGTACAGTTTTAATCATTTGTCTTTGCTACAGGATTTTGATGTTCCAAGAAACTGCAGGCATGACTCATGCTTATCCACTCCTGGGTGTGAGACACAGGCTTGTGAGTGGCTGAATTTCTGGTCATCTCTCACACTTAAGCACATACATACCATGCATGCACACAGATATTCACACACCCATGCAAATGCAGATGCACCCATGTGAACACATTCGGGCAGACACCGTCTTGAATACTTGACTGGGTAAGAATGATGAAGCAGCTCCTCATTTCCTTTGTAGAAAGCGCCCCAGTGTCTCCCTCAGACAGTGGAGAAGTCTTCAATCCAAGTTAAATGGATTTGGTTTCTCTCAAACTCACCCATGCCTAGCTTGTCTCGCCAAAACATAGAGGTAGAGGCCCCATGAGGTTCTGAGGGAGCAAGCTGTCTTGGACATCTGCTGTCCAAGGGGCAAAGGAGGCTCTCCTCTCCCTCTCTGTTCTCTTCATACTTTGAGTCACTTTCAGAGGTAATTTATGATACTTTGTCCCAAAATCATGACTCAGAGCTGTAGTTTCGATGAAGCCAGTTACTGCATTCCATTTTTTTTTTTAACCTTCTAGAACTATATTTTGACTCCCATAGAGAAACCAAGGAGTAATTTACAATTAGGGTTTAGACAGGAGTTGACTAAGGCTTTGACAGAGTGCAAGGGAGAAGGGGTGAGTGTGTACCTTTAGACAATCAGAAACAGGACAATGGTATCTCTGCCCTCCCCCTCCATACTGTACTATCTGTACTGACTCAGGTGTTCAAACAGCATAAATAGTCTAGAAGTTTGTAATGCACCACACATTGAATTGGTAGAAGCTCATTGGTTTATCAGTAGGCAGTTTCTCCCCTGGTCCCCACCCCCTTGGTTTTTAGAGACAGGGGGTTGTTTTTTTTTTTTTTTTTTTTTTTTTTTGTACCTTTGGTTGTCCTAGAGCTGTTCTGTAGACCAGGCTAGCTAAGAAGAACTTAAGAGATCCACCTGCCTTTGCCTCCTGAGTGCTGGGATTGAAGGAATGTGCCACCATCATCCTGCCGAGCTGGTACTTACATTAGATACGTTGTTTCCTGCTGCTGTGATAAAATACCCTGGAAAAAACAATTTAAGACAGAAGGAGTTTATTTTGGCTCACAGTTCAAGGCTGCAGTACATTGTGACAGGAAGGCAGCTGGTCACATCACATCTGCAGTCGGGGAGCAGAGAGAGATGACAGCTGGTGCTCAGTTTATTTTCCCCGTTTTATGCAGTCCAGGGATCCAACCTAGGGGATGGTGCCACCCACATTTATGGTGGGTCTTTCCATCTTAATTAGCTTAATCAAGATAATCCCTCACAGACATGCCCAGAGATTTGTCTTCATGGTGTCTCTAAGTCCTGTCAAGTTGAAAATCAATATAAGCCACCACACACATACTTGCAATGTGTTGAAACATTTCCCATGAACAGGACAAAAAACATCCCATCCTCAGAGATAGACTTCTTTGCTGACAACCTCCCCTGGTGCATGCATGGTAATAATGGCTTTCCACTGTACTATTAGTGTTAAAAAACACAGAAATAGATTAAAGACTGGGCTGAGATGGGGACCTGAGTTTTTTACACAACAGAGAGGTAGGTAAATGGTCACTAGGGGTAGACTGCTCTGTAGATGACTTTATTAAGGAAAATGAGTTAGAATAGAAGAGATTACTTATTAATACCTCTTATGTTTAGTGGTTGATTCCTGTGTAGAATAGTGATTTCTAGAAGCTGGAAAGGGAAATAGAGAAGCAGAGAGAGTTTGGATAAGAGGTCACAAAAGGGTTAAAGGGAAGGAGCAGGTTCTACTGTGTTGTGGTACAGCACAGAGATTCTTTTTTTTTTTTTTTATTGGATATTTTATTTATTTACATTTCAGATGTCATTCCCTTTCCTCATTTCCCTTCCCTAGAACCTCCCATCCTCCTCCTTTTTGCTTTTATACCATTTAATTACATGCAAGTATTAAGGTCAGTTCTAGGTTGAGGGACTAGCAATACAATAGATGCAAATAGTCAAGGAACAAGCAAGACAATAAACACAAATAGTCAAAGAATAAGCAGGACAATAAACAAAACTTCTGTGAACAATCTGGTGATCACTCTGGTGAGCCCTATTTCTAAGGGCTTATCAGGATGACCAAAATATCTGAGCCAATTTACCTGTCCTAGCCCAAAGTCATTTTCATGTCTCAAGCCTACTTCCTGGTTCTAGCATAAAATTTAGATTCCTGCTTGAAATTACTTCTTTTTCTAGCCTATGATTTAGATCTTTGCCTGAAATTACTTCTTTGTTCTAGCCTAATGTCAGATTCCTGCCTGAAGCCTACTTCCTTGTCCTTGGCCAATGTCATATTCCTGCCAAGCAGTCCATTTCTTTGTTCTTGGCCTGTGTCAGATTCTTGCCAAGCAGCCCCAAAGGCTCTCTGCCTCTCCCAAACTTTTTTATTTCATCAACAAGACTGAGCCTGTTTTAGGTTGTTCTGACAAGAATGCCTTCCTTACCCCATCATGGAATATGTATTATCAAAAGCAATGCACTTATGTCTTAGGTTGTTAAGGATCTGTGAAGAATCTTACCCATCCTTGGCTTGTCAGCTTGTTAATTTAATAACTCTGTTTGAGGGCAGAACAGAGATTCTTGTTTAAAGTAACCTGTTATACTCTTTATGAATAAGCAGAAGAGAGATGCTCAGATGTGCCAAAGACTGGGAAATGACAGGAAATGATAAACGTACCTTGAATTGGTCAGCATCCACTGTATACATGTACCCATTAATTTGAGCAATTATTATCAGTTAATCACAGTAATTTTGATATGCTTAAGAATATGGAAGTCAGGCTGGAGAGATGGCTCAGAGGTTAAGAGCACTGGGTGCTCTTTCAGAGGTCCTGAGTTCAATTCAGATGTTAGTGTCCCAAAAACATCTGCAGAGGAATCTGATGTCCTCTTCTGGTGTGTCTGTACTTACATAAAACAAATAAATAAATCTTTAACAAATAAATCTTAAAAAAAGATTATGGAAGTCTGACTCCCCAGATTTTTAAAAAACTAATTTTTATTTAATGTGTATTGGTATTTTGCCTGCATATACATCTGTGTGAGAGTGTCGGATTCTTTGGGACTGGAGTTACAGGAAATTATAAGTTGTAATGATGAATGCTGGGAATTGAGTACAGGTCCTCTGGAAGAGCAGCCAGTGTTCTTACTGCTAAGCCATCCCTTGAGATTTGATAATTACTTGTTATTTATCTGAGTAAAGTTGTCACCTGGTATCTTACAGATAAGTACAATTGAAGCTATAACTATATAACTATATGTATGTATTTGATGTATATGTACATACACGCTGGTATAAAGTGGATAAGGATAATTTTGGGGCTTGAGAAAATTAATTTTACACAGTGTCTTGTCTAAGTATCTACCAAGTACCAGTGGAGATGTAATTATGAAAGATATATATATATATATATCTGTCTGGCTGCTGTCCTGGAACTCACTCTGTAGACCAGGCTAGCCTTGAACTCAGAAATCCACCTGCCTCTGCCTCCCAAGTGCTGGAATTAAAGTCGTGCACCACCACTGCCTGGCAAAAGTAATATTTTTAAAGTTTATTTTAAAACAATTTATTTATCTTTATTTTATGAGCAATGGTGTTTTGCCTGCATGTATGTCTCTGTGAGATTTGAAGGCTATTGAAACAGGCATTACAAACAGTTGTGAGCTGCCATGTCAGTACTGGGAATTGAACTCAGATTTCTCTGGAAGAACAGTTAGTGCTCTTAACTGCTGAGGCATCTTCTCCAACCTCCAAAGTAATTTTCAGACTAGATTAAATTTTAAAGCAGGAGACTTTAAATATGTCAGATGACCTCCTCTACTGTAAATGTCACTGTCTAACCAATTGAAGACCTAGAGATGAATAAACAACAACAACAAAACTTTTGACAAATCCTAGGAAAGAGAGAAAAGAAAATTCTTGCTATTTGGACAAAGCTGTAATATTAACTCTTCCAAACATTTTCAGGCAGCAAGGCTGCCCTGTAGATACTGTGTTTGCCAAGTCTCACAACTTAGTGGACCAATGAGATGTTGTTGAGTCTTTACCATACAACAAAAAATGACAATTTAGTTAGAGTCCATGTTACCTATATAACCTGAGTTCCAAACTCATCCTGTTGACTGCTGAAGGATATGGAATAAAATGTTTGTCTGCATGGATCTCCAGGTGTGTTTACTTATTCATAAATTACCCAGATCTTTCTGGAGGGAGCATGGACAATGGTCATCATCCCATCTGCTGTGTGGCTACCATGTCTAAGGAGATGCTACCTTATGTGGAGATGTGTGCTCAGAGCCAGGCCCCTGTACTTCTTGAACCCCTCCAAAAATTCAAGACAGAAGTGTAGTAATAATTTCATGTGCACTAAATCAAAGCATCATGTGTCAACAAAGAGCTGAATGGCCCACAGCAAGGCAGGAGAAAACAAATGGGACAACTCGCAGAGATAGAGGAACTCTGGGAAAGAGACAGGCTGAAGAGATTCACCATCAAGTTGTGGAGGAAGTTGAATGTATAAAACTGAGAAGAGGCAACCAGCCTCATCCTAGACATATATAAACAGGTTAATATAGTTATAAGATAGTTGGAGAACAATCTTAGCTAAGGTATAGACATTAATGCATGAATAAATGAACTTCTGTGTCATTATTCTGGAACTGAGGCAGATACAAAAAAGCCCAAATGGTTACATAGTCTACTAACTTCTTATCTTAGGAGAGTGTGGCACTGCTTGTGGAATCTCTGTGGGACAAATGATCCAAGGTTAATTAGACAAAAATATTGCAAGTGATATGTATACAACCATATATTCTCATAATGATACTTTAATGGTAGAGAGTTCTTATACTGTGGATGACTCTTTTTCCATTTGCCACAGTGATATTCTGTCTCTGAAAGACATGAATCCTCTGTTCTTTCCCAGGAAATGTTTGTTACTTAAAAGTAGGCTTTAAGTTTGTGTCCAAAGCCAGTCTGAAGGCTAGTACCTCACTGCTACATTCCTGTTTCCCAGTATTCAGGGAAGGACAGACATTTATGATCCTGACTTCTCTGATAAAAACTGTTCCTTATTAAGGAGAGACTTGGCATCACTTGCCACAGTATCAATGAAGAGACTTTTCCAATAGTAAGTCTTTCTAAAGTAAAGGCCTGAGGCAAGTGGTCCCCCAGTAACATAGGAAATATATTCAATATATTTCAACAGTTTCTCTTTGAAGGACACGTCCTTGTCCTCTGTTAACAAATGGAGAGACTTAAGGTGTGCCTTGATTTCATTCACAGACACATTGTAATCCTTGGCAATATTTTCCAGTGAGGCTTCATCCAGACCAAAGTAAGACCTGTACAGATTCAAAGTCTCCTCCAACTTCTGTATTTCATCTCTGATGAAGCCCCCAAGTGGAATGGTGGCCCATACTCCAGCCTTCAGGGCCTCCAGCCAGATCTTTTGTCTGAGGAAATCCCTCTTCCGGTCAATGGCAGCTCAGTTACACTGTGCAAGGACATCATGAAGATGTGGCGCTTGTGGGCTGGGAGCTCGCTCAGTAGGGTGGTCTCCAGCTTTGGGAAGTCAAAATCAGACACATCAAAGTTAGAGACTAGGAAGACTGGAGGCTGACTGGAGAGAACCTTCTGAAGATGCTCTGAACAGTCATCTCTAATTTTCTTTAAGACACTATCTCTATTAAAAGACTTAGGTTTACTCCTCTGTTCATTGCTGATATCTTGATCGACCTTTGTTCGGACAAAGTAGAACTTTTTGTTCATCTTTGCAATGGCTTTGGCCAGATGTGCATCAATTTCTTTGAAGCGTGTAGCCGAGACTATAATGAAGAAGTCATATTCATTAAACTTCATTTCTGTTAGGTAGTTTTGTGCTGGGAAGTTAGTGGACCCAATGCCAGGCAGGTCCCATATTGTCATGTTGGGAAGCTTTGGGTGTTGGTATGGAGTTCTCCTCATGGTTGTCTCTATCACCCCAGTGGGAGCTGCACCTTCTTCTTCATCCCTCATTCCCCTCAGGGCATTGATAAAGCTGGATTTCCCTGTCCCTGTTTCTCCCGTCACAGCGATGTTCAATGGGCTTTGTCAATGTTTCTCAGAGCATGACTAATTCAGACAGTGCCCCCTGAAGGTTCTTATTCTCCAGATGGGATTCAATCAAGGTGATGGTTTCCTCAGATAGGATTTTGCTTTCCTTCTTGAAATTCTTAAAAAAATTTTCAAGGCTGAACACCAAAAGTTGAGCAGTTAAATTAGAGGAGCTGCTAGAGGAAGGCTTGCATGTAGCTGTGTGCAGAGGAGGTTGCTGAAAAGAGAAGAAAAGAGAGACACTGTAATTATTAGTGCAGAAGGGCAAAGGCTAGGTTTGTTCTTATGGTAAAGAGGGACCTCAGCTGCTGATACCATTATAAGCAGAACACCTTCATTTCTGCTCCTGGCTGCTGGCTCCATTTCTGCTCTGCATGTCACATGCCCTCATTTAGCATTTACTTTCTTCTGTGATTTTCCTCCTCCTTTGTTGTCCCATTCATGATCAACTTATTCCATGTGTTTCCTACACTAGTGTTTACTTCTTAAGTTGTGTTTGCTTTCTGTTTACGTCTATTACAATTAATACCCATAGCTTGTAAAATCCTTAAGGGGATAGATTAAGATATGAAAACTTCAAGCAACATATCTCATGGAAAGGCTTCCTGCCTCTTTTGAGTGCTAGGGCATTGCTTCCTAGGCCTCATGATCTCTGGTCCCTTAGCACAGCCATTCTAGTTTCTCCTGTGTAGTCTGTAAATTTAGGGAGAAGAAGCATGAGGTAGGGAACAATAAAGATTCTTGACATGTCTACCATAGTGGTGGATACATTACTCTATATGTGTAATCGACTTCTTTTAGCCATAAAGAAGATGAAAATTATATCCTTTGTAGAAATTGGATGTAACTGTAGGTAGTCATATTAAAACAATAAAGCCAGTCTCAGAAGACAAATAACATTTTCTCATTCACAGAGCTTAGATTTTGTATAGATACATAAGTTTATGTTGTAGATATGACATAAAATTGTAAGAGAACCTGTCTGGGGGACAAAAGAACTGAGGGCAAATTCATAACATGTAATGTGTGCTTGTTCGAAACTTCAAAACTAGATGTTAAAAGATTTATTTGAAGGAGATATGTATCCATGTTATTTCTTATCTCTCAGCAGGGATGTAGGGGATCACCTCATTGTAAGTAGTTTCCTAAGATATTCCCTGTGTATCTGTGTTCTCTAGTGTTCAGTCCACAAACCTCAAGGAAACAACCCAGAAAAATGAAAATCCTAAATGGATACAGAGGAAAGCCAGGAAGGAAGAAAGAAATATAAGAAGAGATGTTAAAGAAGCCACTAATAAAAGAAAATGACTTTTTTAAAAATTTAAGAAACCTGAATAAAAAATTATTTCCATTAAAGTCCTTCTTCAAGGAAGCATCAATTCTTAAGGACAAAGGAACAAGATAAAGACCTGATGTGTTTCCTTTCGGAAACCACATCAATATTACATATATTACATATATGTCCATATATTATGTATTTTGGACTTTGGGTCACATCAATTTTTTGCCTAGTACTCTTATTTTATTATAATCTTAGAAGGACATTAAAACATGTATATTTCATGAATTGTTGAAATCCAGACTTCATGATAGCTGTAACTGTAGATCAAAATTTATCCATACTGATACTAAAGGTACCAGAACTTTGGGATAAAGGGTATAAATCACAGCCATATTCTTTTGTTTTGGTGTTTCAGACACACAGAGGACTTTGGAATTAGAGTTGGAACACAGGGTAAATGCAGGAAGTCATGAGAGACTGGCTTCACTTAGCTCTGATATCTGGTGTTAATGTGATATGAAGATTTCAATACAGAAGCTTCAGGTACACAGAAATCCAATCTTGAGTCAGCCAATCATCTTGTTGGAGGCCATGTCAACAATAAAGGTAAGGGAAAGGAGGGCTGTCACTAGCAATAATATATTAAAATATCAAAACTCCGTGGGTAATTATTTGAGAATTTGTATGTGAAGCTGCATCCATATGTGCAGGCACACATGCATATGGTATGAGTTCCAGAGGTCTACCCATCTCTGCCTCTCTGGTGCTGGGATTCCACATTTGGGTGCCATGTGTTGCAGGAAATATTTCAAAGATGCACCATCCTGCACTATCGCTGGCTACTTGAGCCCCAGCAACTCCATTGTCTCCATGGCTAGCCCTTTGTAGTGACTGCCTATCTCATGGTTCCCTTGTTGCAGATTCTGCTCACATTCCCAGCCATCCGCCCTCTTTGGTAAGTGGTCCCAAATCCTGGTAACCTGGTAAAATCAAAACTCTAGGGCTTGTATTTTTATAAATCAGATTTATATCAGTAAATTCTTACCCCATAAAATGCCCACACAGTGAACTCAGAGTCAAATGATATTGTTATAAATGGCCCACCTACATACGACAAATTGTCCTGTAATTATCCATCCCTTATAAGATATTCATAGCTACTTGTGGCTATTTAAAGTCATGTGGAATCTGGATTGTCTTTCTCTCGTCCATATTCCTTTCTTCTCCTCTTTGTCCTCTTTTTTCCATTTTTAAAAATCTCTGCCGGCCTTCCTTTTCCCCTGCCAATCACAGGCTCTCACCTTATCTTGTGACTGCCCTCACCTGCATGTAGACATCAATCCACATTGATTTACAAGTAGAAGCAATATTTAGGAACTCCTGGTGATTGTGGCTACAGAAATGAGTTTAAATTCATGTACAATGCATTGTTTATATCCTACTATTTATGTCATAGTTGCTTGCAGTGTATGTGAGTCCCAGTCTTGTGTGATCACCTGAAAGAATGGTTCTCAGCAATTCTGATATGGAATAGAATGATATAAAACTCACTAGAGGCCCCAGAATAGCGATTGGCATCTACACTGTGATAGCAAGTGGAAATAAACCTAATATACTAACAACTCAACTTCCTAAGACACATTGTGGAGAATTTTTTATAAGGAAATCCTATATGAGTGGTAGATATTTCCATTGAGAAGCACAAATTGCTACAGAGAACACTATAACTAATCAAATTAACCAAGGCAACAATGAGCACAAAGGATCATAAGCCTCTAATAAAAGATTCTAAAGATGGCTGAAGTGATGGCTCAGCAGTTGACAGGACTGGCTGCTCTTCCAGAGGTCCAGAGTTCAATTTCCAGCAACCATATGGTGGCTCACAATCCACCATATGTAATGGGATCTGAATTCTCTGTTCTGAGTGTATGTGAAGACTTAAATACATAAAAATAAATGTATAAATGAATATTTAAAAAAGATTTCAAAGAAATTTTAGTAGTTTAAATTCCTGTCAAATACTTCATAAATAATGAAAAAAAATCTCAATCTCATGAGAGCCGAGAAATGTTGAAGGAGGAAATGTATCTGATGAGCAACGGAGTACGTGTGACAGGAGCATGAAGAAGGGACTTTGGAAGGTAAAAGGGAACTAGCTAGATAAGGGGGGGGGGCATGGCAAAGGGCAGTAGGTGAATGACTGAATGAGAGAAGATAAGAATGAATGATAATGTATAATGACATACATGTATAGAAATGCCATAATGAAACTCACCGTGTCACAAGTGCATCTAAAATGTAATGAAATAGAATAAACCTCAGTGAGATCCAAGCAAATACTGATGCATGAAATTAAAATGAAAACATAAGATTTGCTTGAGAAATTCAGAAATGTAAGATTTTAAAGAAACCTTAAGAGTTCATTTACAATAGACACAACACACACATACCAGATAAGAAGGCAGAGTAAGAAGGTAGGAAGAAAGGAAGGTAGAAAACAAGCAAGGAAGGAAGCAATCAACTTTCAATTAGTAACCAATGAAGTGAGATGCTCCAAAGCAGTGATGAAAGAAATCTCAAAGTAGACAACAAAAGATGCTAAGATTCCCATGTTTATAGTTTATTAAACTTAACAGTGTCCATACTTCACAACGTGATCTACAGACTCAATGCAATCTCAACTAAAACATCAATGCTATTTAGAATAGAACTAGACTGTGGAATCACAAAACTCACATGGGAGCAGAGAAGACTGCAAATAGCCAAAAAAGTTTGATCAAAACCATCAGGGTAGGAGTCACTGAAATACTTGATTTCAAGGCATATCACAGAGCCACAGTGACAAAAACAGCTCAATAGTTGCATGAGGACAGGTCCATAGACCTACATTCTGACAGAAAGAGAAAACCCAGAAATATATCCATAACCGTGCAGCCAACAGATTGCATCAACAAGGCTTCCAAATATTCATACTGCACAAAGGGCAACATGGTTTGAAGAAAGGAACTGGAAAACTGGATATCAGGCAAGACTAAACCTTGACTCTCACCCTTCACTCTATACAAAAACCAACCCTAAATGGGCCAAAGAGCTTAATATAAGATGGAAACCTTGAAGATCTTAAAGGGAAATGGGTATGAAAAACTTCATCAGAAATTCCCACATGGGGTCCATAAGGCATAGGAATCAAAAGCGAATGGCAAAGTACATTCCATCTAACTGAAATACTTCTTAACTACAAAGGAAGTAAACACCACAGTAATGAGATGGTTTACAATGAAAAAGCCTCAGGAGTGCATCATGTAACAGTCTCAACCAGAGAGACCCCAGCATGTCAACAGGTGCAGAAAATGAATATGACAAAATTCATCAGAGTTACTTTGAAACATCTCAATGAAGTGAAACAGAAAGGTGATTTCTGGAACAACAGTGGAAACACTAATTTTCCCAGGACTCCCTCCCAACATAGAGAGACATTAGAGTTGAATTAGCTCACCTTTCTGCAACAGCTCTTCATTACTGAGGATAATTTTAACATCGCTGCAACTGTGTCAATGAAATAATTTTGCAAGTGGAAAACCTTTGAAAAGGAAGGTGTCTAATGTAGTTCAAGAGTTTATCTGTTATGGATGTACCAGGCTCATCTGAGAGCAAATGTGGAGACTTAATGTTTGCCTTGAGTTCTCCAGTGCATGTTCAAATCCTCAGCTATGTTTTCCAGTGATGCCTCATCCAGGCCAAAGGAAGATCTATAGTCATTCAAAGCCTGTTGCAACATCTCTAGGTCATGTTGGGTCAATCCCCTGAATGGTATGGTAGCCCTTGGCATTTTGGATTCCTTCAAGATCTTTTGTTTCAGCATATCCCTCTTCTGGTCTATGGTGGAATCTGTAACAATTGGACAAAGTAAGCATGAACATGTGGCGTTTGTAGGCTGGGAGTTCTCTCAGAAGGGTGGTTTCCAGCTTTGGGAAGTCAAAGTCAGACACATCAAAGTTAGAGACTAAGAAGACTGGAGGCTCCTGTTGGGTCACCTCCTTAAGTATACTTGAAACGGTATTTCGAATCTTGTTTAATGTGTTCTCTTTATTGAATCTCCTAGGATTACTCCGTCTTACAACCATTAGATCAATATCTGTTTGGTTTCGAACAAAATAGAAACTCCTATTCATTTGCAGAATGGCTTTGGCAATTTCTGTTTCACTGTGTTTAACGCGTCCAGAAGAGACAATAATGAAGAAGTCATACTCCTCAAACTTGATTTTCTTCAGGTAATCCTGGAGTTGGAAGGCTGTAGACCCAACGCCAGGCAGGTCCCATAGTGTCACACTGGGAAACTTAGTGTATGTTATGGTGTTCTCTCAGTGGTTGTCCATACCACCCCAGTGGGAGCAGCTGCACCTTCTTCATCAGTCCCCTACTCCCCGTAGAGCATTGATGAGACTGGACTTTCCAGCCCCAGTCTCCCCTATCACTGCAATGTTCAGTGGGGCTTTCTCAATGTCACTCAGAGCATTGCTGATTGCAGAAACTGTTTCCCGAAGTTTTCCTTCCTCTAGGGATGCTTCAATGTAGGCGATCAATTCCTGAGACAGGATTTTGGTTTTCATCTTGAAATTCTGAGGATTTGTGCCCAAGCTAGAGGTCAAATCAGGATCCTCCTTTGGAGGGGATGTAGAAGATGAAGTCTGACCCATCCCTGGGAAATGTTGATGGTACCTAAGGGAGGAAAGAACCAGGAAGGTCAACAAATTAGTTCAGCAAGAACAAAGGTGAGAGAGCAGGGCCCAGCATTGCCCTCATATTATAAATAGGCACTTTCTCCCTTATAATCTAATGTACAGGACTGAACAGCACTTACTACTGGGTTTAGTTTTAAATTTTGGTTTGGCTCACACTCCTTAACCTTTAACTATTTTCTTCTTTACAGTGGTTTTAGTTCTTCAAGATCAAATTTAAGCCTGTATTAGCAGCATTAAGGAGGTTGAGTAATGGGTTATAAGTTTGAGCTCAGCTGAGCTGATACCAAGATGTTGTCTGGAAAAGAAATTCCTACCTCCAAGCTCTGTCAGTCTCTCCAAATAAGGTCATATTATGACATGCACACTGAGTTTCAGATTTTCAGTTTTACTTCAATAATTGTCATGAATTGTAGCAAATTCAATTGGAGAGCTCAGCTCATGGTCAGAAGGAGTAGTCTTAGGGATGTGGGAGACTATTACCCTTCTTGGATTTCTTATGACTTTGATATCTATGAAAGTCCTTTCACAGTCCCCTTCAATTATTGGAGGTCAGGCCTCTATCCCCGCCTTGCAAGAATAGAATCGCCAAGGCCCTTCTATACTTAGAGAGGAGGAGATGTCAGGAGCAGCCCTACAATACACTAAAGGCCTAAAATCCAGTCATAGCCTAAAGTTGCAATAGTCCTGACATACATGCATCCTAACACCAAGTCTTGGGTCTCTGTGGAAAAACACTGAAAACAGCAGGCTAGTAAGCTATTTGTAAACAGGGACTTCATGTGGAAATTACCAGCCCAAGTAGTCATAGGTCTTATAAATAGGCAGCCTCAGGTGGACAAGTACCAACTTAGATAAGGACAAGTGAATCATAGGCAGAGTCATAGTGACCTGTCCCTGAACCTATTACCAGCTGATACCGTGTTCTGAAAGGTATCTGTACTCCCCCTGAAACACCTATGCTCCGGTGCCATCCCTTCCCCACATCTGCCTTTTTGTGTCTACAACCCCTGGTGTAATAAGTAAATTATGTTGTGATTTAAATAACTAAATAATATTAAAAAAAAAAAAAAGAAGATCACAGGAATTGAAAGCTGGGCATCTACTTAATGTCCTTCATAAAATTACACATACTAAACCTTGAAATTCACAACTGTATAATTATAACTCAAATGTATTTACTTATGATAGAAAATGCATGTCATATCTATATGTGTTTGATTAAATCATTTGGACAGAAAAAAAAAAAAAAAAAAAAAGAAAGTCCTTTCACTCTTTGGTGCTGAAAACCCTTTGCTTTTTCAATTCATAGCATGTGGATGTGGTGGTCATAGTCTGTGGTGGGAAAGCTGCTACTGTTGTTTTGTGTAACGGGCATAATATTCCCATCAATTTTCCATCTACATATTTATGTATGTTTGTATTCATGAACTAGTATGGCTGTTAATTTGACCATAGAAGCTGCTGTGTATTGTGAGTAAGAGTAACCTTACATTAACTCATAATGGTCAAAGAATTGAGCAGAGGTGACTTCTGAATGCTCAGCCATAAATGTGATACCTAAATTACTGCCCTCAAGGCTTAGTGCGATGCAGAAGAGGACAACAGAAGTGATGTGTGAACTGGAGGCGGGTGTAGTGTTTTAACAATGTAAGAATCATTGAAATGGTAAAAACCCAAATCATTCAGTCAATTAATGGGCTAATTGAGCTGTAGAGACAGTCATCAAGAGACTAAATGATATGGCTAATACATACTTGAAAATTTACTCAATATCCTGAACTATCATAGAAAAGGGCAATTAAATCAGATTGGTACTACGAAGAAACCAATAACAAAAAATGTTGAAAAGAAAAACATATTCACTGTTAGCAGTAGGTACAGTTCCTTCAGAAATTGATCACTGTCCCAGGTACAATACCCACTTCAACCTCAAGGACTGTTTAGTCAACAGACCACACAGAAACAGGCACATCTGCGGTTATAGCTGCTGTGTTGATCGTCGCTATGAAATCAATTCAGTGTAGATATTTATATACAAATGAATAGAAAAAGAACTTATGGTACATATACACAGTAAGGTTCAATGCAGTTGTAAAGAAAAAGGAAACCATGACATTTTCAGAGCAAAATTAGTGTAACTGGAATTTTTTTCTTCAGAGAAAAGAATCCGGACCTTAGAAAAACAAATACCACATGTTCTCTTTCATAGGCTGAAGCTAATCTTACAAAAATGTGTATGTGTGCCCTGAGAACATGGCCTACAGAGGCAGAGGCAGAGGCATGCAGATGAGTTCAAGGTCATCGGGCTCTACAAAGCGAGTTCAAGACCATCCAGGGATGTTATACAGGGAACCTTGTCTTGGAAAAACAAAACAAAACACACACTTTCCAAAATCTTTTGGTGTCATCTTCCTAATGTATACAGCTGCTGGAAGACTAGGTTGTGAAATACTAAGTTGTTATGGCCTAGGATATCTACTGCTTTTCTAGCCATTCATTTTATGCTATTATAAGTAAACGTTCTCATATGCTGTTATGACTGTTACAAGGAAACTGTCTCGTGCTGTTACTAGGAACATTTTCATGCCTGAGTTAAGTGTTCACCCAAAGTCTGTTATGTTGTATGTTTTATTGTTCTTGGAAAACAATCCTAACAGCGGTCAATTAGACCTCTTTATATAGTTAGCCACATTAAGCTTGGAGTCGAGACCTCCCTGGGAATTGACACCCTACTTTCTGCCATGTGCATTGGTAACTGACACCTGGTTAGCAAGTTGGAACATGAATCCTAGGCAAGTCAAGTCACCTGCTCGGTTGGATAACCCAACCAGTGACGACAAGATAAGCATGTCATAAATATATATTCTTTTTTTTTTTTGTTGTTTTTCAAGACAGGTTTCTCTGTGTAGCCCTGGCTGTCCTGGAACTCACTCTGTAGACAGGCTGGCCTCGAACTCAGAAATCCACCTGCCTCTGCCTCCCAGTGCTGGGATTAAAGGCGTGCGCCACCACTGCCCAGCATAAATATATATTCTTTAGGATGTTTCATATTCCTAAATACGTTGGTGGCATAACTTGCCACAGAGATTTGTGGATTTCAGTCTTCAAAGTTCTGTATGAATCTGGCATGGTGTTAGTCGGCTCCCAAGTCTGGTCTATGCACTGAATGATAAAGTCCTGGGGCAAATTCTCAATAAACTATCCCTGGCTGAGCTGAGACTTGTGTGCAGTATGGTTTATGGGGCAACTCCTGGACCCCAACATAAGTAGGTTTGTTGATTTGTCTTTTAATATACCCCAATTGATGTCTCATCTTGGTGCTCAACTTGACTCCATCTGGAATGAAGTGAAAGTAGCTAGGCACACTGGAGAATTGGTCTACACTGGGTATTTGAGGTTGGGAGATCTACCCTAAATCTGAGATACATCTTCTGGTGGCAGCCCCCAGAAAAGACATGAAAGAAGGAGACTTTTTTTTGCCTGCTTGCTCTCATTTGCACTGGCAAGTTTATCCATTCTCTGCCGAGGCATTCCTTCACTGGTATTAGATCCCACTTCCTAGGGTTTCTAGTGTACGCTGAAGGCCAGCTGTGACATTCTGCCTCATGAACTGAGTTCTTTGGCATTTCCTTCAGGAACATCTATTCTAGACTGGCCAGATCACAGGTGGTTAGCCACTCTATTAATCTCCTTTAATGTATATAGATTCTTGCTAACAGTTCTGTTCCTATGGAGAACTTTGACTAAACTATGCAGAAAGAGAATATTCTACCTATATCATCCTAGTTAAGAGAAAGATGAGATGGATGGCCAGCAGTCATGGATCTTAATGTAGAGACAGTCTTCAGAATATCTGCAGATGACAGATCTCCTGTCTTCTCCTCTTGATTCCAGTAACACAGAGCTGTATCTGTGTTCTGGGCATCCCAAATGGGAACACGTGACTCTTATATGAGAGTAGTCCCATCATGGCTGGATGGTGTATGATGGTACTCTTATAAAAAATAGGAAGATATTGGATGTTCAGCAAACTTGGTTTATAAGTTTAGGTTGGCCACAGGAGAATCAGGTAGATTTTAGGAAACAGAGTGTACAAGAGGCCCCCAGAGGAAGGACTTAAGCTCAGGCTGTTGACAATTCTCCTAAGAGCCCATGGATTTGACAAAATCAAACATATGCTTCACGATAAGGTCCTGAAGAAATTGGGAAAGGAGAGAACACATCTCAAATAGCCAATGTTGTGCCAAATGAGAAAATCCCCAAGCAAATGCACTGAGCACAGGAAAAGACAAGGGTATCCATGTATTATCAACTCTTTATTCAGTTCAGTACTAAAAGTCTAAGCTAGAACAGTAAGGCCCAAGGAAAAATAAATAATATACAAATAGAAAGGGGAAAGTCAAAGATAATATAAGGTTTCTCCATAAGAGGACCTAACGTCTTCCTCAGAGATCTCTTAGAATCATTTCAGCAAACTGACAGAATGCAAAATTAACATAAAAAAAAAAACAAAAAAAAAAAGAAAAAATAAAAGAAAAAACATCTGTTTACCAATGACAAGCATGCTAAAGAAGAAACTGGGAATCAATCTCATTTAGATTATTATCCAGCACCGTTCTCCCTAATAACAACACCTTGGAATAAGACTAGCCAAGGAGGAAAAAGCCCTCTGTATTGAAAACTTTAAAAGCTTTAAAGAAATTAGAAGGCACTGAAAAAAAAAAAAAAACTACTCATGCCAAAGGATTAGAGGAATTCATGTCATAAAAATGGCTGGTTAAGAAAAATTAATCTACAGATTCAATGCATTTCCTATCAATATTCTAATGCATCATTCGCAGAAAAAAATCTTAAAATTTTGATGTATGCATGAAAGATCTCAGACAAATTAAACAAGCCTGAGGCAGGGAAAATACTGATGACATCACTATACTTGGTTTCAAGCTCTGCTTCAGAACTACAGGAACAAAAGCACATGGTATGTTGGATACCCAGACATTTTAAAAAGCAGGGAGCACAAACAATACAGATATAAACCTACAGGTCTGCAACCACTCACTTTATTTGTTTGTTTCTTTGTTTTTTCTTTCTCCTCCACCTCCTCTAATTTTCATTCAAAGGATCTTATTGGAGAAAGGACTTTCCTTTAGAAATGGTGCTCAAAACTCTGGAAAGTAAAAACCCTTTAAGAAGTAGGGATATTATGTGCAGTTACCAAAGGTAGATGCTGATGTGGGTGTCAGGAGGTGCATGCTGACAGGAGCCTAACATAACTGTCTCCTTAGAGGTCTGCAAGAGTCTGACATATTCAGAGGCAGATACTCACAGCTAACCATTAAACTGATCATGGGTTCCCAACAGAGAAGATAGAGTGAAGACTGAAGGAGTTGAAAGGGTTAAGGACCCCATGAGGAGAGCAACAATACCAACCAATCAGAGCCCCAGGGTCTAAACCACCAGCCTGGGAGCACTTAGGAGGGACCCATGGCTCCAGCTATATATGCAAGGGAGCTATTTATAAGTGGGAGAAGAGATCCTTGGTCCCATGAAGGCTGGACATTGTGGGGGGTGGTATTCAAGGGTGGGGAGGTGAGGTACTGGGGAGGGTGGGTGGGGGTACACCATCATAGAGGCAAGAGGAGGGGGGAAGGGATAGGGAGTTCCTGGGAGGGGGGGGAAAGGGGGTAAGGGGAAAACATCTGAAATGTAAGTAAAAGTTCAAAAAAAAAAAAAAAGAAGTAGGGATAGGTAGGGGCTTTCCCAGTAGGGTTCTAGCTGCTCAGGAAATGAGGCCATGACTACAAGCAGGGGATAATGGAAATTAAAAGGTTCTGTACAGCAAAGGAATCAGACAAGGAAAGAGACAGCTTGCCAATGGGAGGGAATCCTTGTTAGCAATTCATTCAGCAGAAGATTAATATTCAAAATATATAAATAACTTTAAAAACTCCTGATCAATAAGAAAACAAACAGTTCAATCATAAAATGGGCGTGTAACTGAACAGAGTTCTCAGAAGAAATACAAATGGCCAATAAGTACTTTAAAAATATGTTCAGCATCCTCAGCCATTAAAGCATGGGAATTGTAGCTACTTTGGGATTTCATCTCACCTGAGTCAGAGAGGCTTTCATCAAGCGAGAACATGGCAACAGATGCTGGGGTGGATGTGGGGAAGGGGAGTCCTTATTTGCTGCTGTGGGGTTGTAAACAAATGCATCCTTTATGGAATCAGTGACACCATTCCTGAGTGTAGTCCTGAAGGACTCTATATCCTAGCACAAAGACACTGGGACATCATGTTCATCACTGCTCTAGTGACAATAGCTGGGATATGAAATCAGCCCAGATGATAAGTGGATAATGAGAATGTGCCACTGAGACACAATGGAACTGGATTCATGCATAATATCAGTGGAAGTGTATAACATTCAGACAAACTGGCAGAGCTACTAAATGTTAAGTGAGGTCACCCAATATCACAAAGGCAAACCTGATGTTGTTTCTCATATGTGGATTTCAGCTTCTCATTTTTATGTATGTACATTTATGTAGCAGGAAGTTTTGCAGAGGCCAGCAAATCAAAAGGAGGCCCATAAGAGGGATTAAAAAATACCTTTGGGAGAGATAGATAGTAGCATATATAGGATATAGAAGTGGACAGCGGAATAATGGGAACTGAGAAGTTTTAACAGAGAGGACAGCCAGAGAGCTGGCATAGGACTGGCTGTGGTGGAGCCAACCCTAAAGTGGTATGTGTGAACAAGCTATAAGGAAATATGCTCCTTTCTCAAGTTACAAAAACAAAGTTTGAACAGAGATATCCTGAGTGGGTAGATGAAGCTGCTCCCAGAAGCCAAAGACTACTCAGTGGAAATCCTAGCCCCAGCAGTGGGCTACTCCCCATGATTTGATGATTATGAATGGATTCTTGAACCCACCCCACAAACAGTCAAGGTCTTGTTAGTTCTGGTTACACTGAAAACGGCTTCTAACAGTTTCCTTCTAGAGAAGAAATAGCAGTGGGTGTACTTGATAGGATTTTATCCTCATGGGGTTAATGAAACAGTTCCAGTATAGCTCGGTGTTGTTGCTTTCAGTCTCAGCCCTAGGAGGCAGATGGGCAGAGGTAGCTGGATCTTCTTGAGTTTGAGGCCAGCCTGATTTACAGGTTCTAGACCAGTCAGAGGCACACAGTGTGATCGAGTCTCAGCTAAAACTAAAACAAAAAAATAACAACAAAAAGCTACAACAAATCTCTACGGGAAACTGGTTCCTGCATTGATAATGAGGTAATCTGTCAAGTTAGCATCAGAAGAGCAACAACCCAGGATTGTGGGTGGTCCGGAAGTTTGTTGCTTCCTGGCTGGTGGTGGTGGTGCTCTGTGGTGTAGAAGACAGAGAAGGGCCTCTCTGTGAACAACCCCTAGTAAAATAAGCCATAACGGGAGGTTCCTCTGCCCTGGGACAAGGAGACTATACCTGATACCACAAGTAAGTAGGATTTCTAATCAAACTGCACTTAGAACCCTTCACGTACCTGCTCCTGAGTAGTGATGCCAGTGGTCCTCCTGTGATGTCAGGTCTTCTCTGAGAGCAAGGTCACTGGGGTAGCTCTCTATGGACTCCTCTAAGTTGGTACATTCAGGAAACAGATGGTATGCAGAGTGTTGGTGCCTCGGTGCTCTGGAGAGAAGAACAGCTGGGAAGGAAAGGCAGATGTTTTCAGATTTCCTTCTAGATCTGAGTCCACACAGTCTTTGCTCTTGGTTCTGTAGTTTCTAGATCTGAATCCTACCTGCCTTGTTCCTGAAGGGAGGGACTGCTGTGAGGGTTGGTTTTGATTTCTATTCTGAGACCTCCCTGTCTGGCTTGTATATTCAGCTGAAAAGGTTTCACATTCTTTCACAGAGAGGGAACAGAGAGGGAGGTGGAGCTCTGCTGTAGTGGCCAATGACAGGGCTTCCTGAGAACTTAGTGGGTACTTTGGTAGCATAGCCCATGTCATGGCTTCTCTCTCCACTGTCCATTCTGCTTCCTACCTCAAGACCTCTTTTCAGGTGATGTCATCTATTGCTGGGCAGTACTGACTTTCAGACCCAGTGATCCCATTGTTCAATGATTGCAGACACTTCCTGTAACCCTGCCCTGTGCTTATTCTGTTGACATTCTTTCTCTCCTCTCTCTCTCTCTCTCTCTCTCTCTCTTCTCTCTCTCTCTCTCTCTCTCTCTCTTCTCTCCTCTCTCTTTCTCTTTCTCTCTCACACACCTACACACATGTGTAGGTGGACATGTGTGTGTAGATACTGTTCTTTCTCAGATATCATTTTCCTTATTTTGAGATAGACACACTCACTGGCCTGGACTTCACCAATTAGGCACGGGTGGCTGACAAGCGAGCTTCAGGGTCTGCCTCTCTCCTTCTTGAGTTCCGGAATTACAAATTCACTCCACTATTTCTATCTTTTATGTGGATTCTGTGGATCCAATTCATAACTTTCTCATTGAAAGACAGTTACTTTACCAATTGATTATCTTTCTCCCTAGCCACTCATAGAAAAACCCATGGTGACTGTGAACATTATGATTAATGTGTTAAGTTTACTGTGCTAGATTTTGTAAAAACAAAATTACTTTTAGCTTGTATAAGCTATGAGGAAGTTTATTCTGCTTTGAATGTACTTTGTTAGCTGGCAGGATGAGCTACTTCCTCGTGCAGTTGGGCTAACCTTTAAAAATTTCTAATTGTTCAACAATATTTCACTGCTTTTCTAGATAATCTTACAAAGTAATTAGTCACAAATAAACAAGCTAACTGCTAAGCTCTGCTGTTGTGTGAACTGCTTGCTTGGATGGCTGCGGGCCCTTCTGGAGGTCTGTTACAGAATCAAAGGCTTGCCCACACCCAGATAGGATTGAGTTAATTTGATCCCCAAATAATAACTGTGGTTTTTCTCCTCTATAATTTTTTGGCTAACAACATTTGGGACCTTACCTAGAGAATTCTCTCTGGTTTGAGCTTGATCAGTCTTCTTCCTAATAAAACATCTCTAATTTATTGAGACTAAAACTCCCGTCAGACTAGTGACTATCTGAACAACCACAGACCCATAGCATCACATAGGAAAATGCTGGAGCAGGGAAGAGCACTGGATTAGCCTGCGGTCCCTATAGTCTGTGCCTCTGTGGTTAGGAAGACTGTGCCTTGGTGAGGCCAGGAGTGAGGTTGTCGAGGGCGGCTTCCAATGTAATGCACCCTTGGAGTCATTTTACTAGAGAGAGGACTTCTGCTTGGATTAGAGACCAGTAAACCAGTGCATGGGCTGGGAAGATGAGCCACGGTGCTCTCAGGGTTCAGGACAGCTCTGCAGTTTATAACCCAGAACATCTACTGGCAGGATCTTATTAGGAAGGTGGGTAAAGAGAAAAGTTTGGATAATGAAAGAGGAAGAGAGAAAGAGAAAAGAGAGAGAGCACAGAAAAAAAAAAAGAGAGAGAGAGAGAGAGAGAGAGAGAGAGAGAGAGAGAGAGAGAGAGAAGAATATGAGGGCTCAGCTAAGCAATAAAGCTGAGAGTCCCTCTCAGACTAATGAAGCTGAGCTGCACAGAGGACACTGCATCCAGACCAGCTTCCTGGGAGAAGCAGAAACCCAGAGATGCCTGAAGAGGGTTAGACCAGAATCACTTGTAAAGGAAACTCTCTGATCTGCTGAGACTCCAGGTTCCCAGCTTTCCTGAGCTGTCACTCATGCAGGGGTGGGCCTTGTGATGCAGCTGTCTTTGAGTATTTCCTGCTGCTGTTAGAAACCCAATAAAAGCCATTGGCTCAACAAGTTGGCCTTTGGTGGTATCTGTACCTTGGTCTGGTGGGCTCCCTATCTGGGGTGAGCAGACATGTGTGTTGTGACCACCCAGGATAAATTTGTTCCTTTACACCCACTTGTTTTGGACACAATTTATACCATTGTCTCAGGCTCATTGCCATTCACTGGCAAACCTTTTCCTTTGTACCATCTCTGTTTCTGAAAATCTTGTCATGCCCTGCACCAACATGGTCCACATGTTTCCAGATATCTGGGGAATGCCTTCAGATTTCTCTGTTGCTCAGAACCCACTACCTCTTTTCAGTTCTACTTTCTAATGTGTTTATAAAAAGATAAAGAGATATAATACGTTCTATGGTGTGTGGTGAGGTATGGGGGAAGGTGAGTGTCAATGGGCCACACCAAGGCATCCCTCCCCCTGAGGGACCAGCACAGGAGGATATAGCATAGAATACTCTGTGTGTTCTTACTTCACTTGGCAGCTGCATTTATTTGCTGAACCTGGAACACTCCTGACTTGAGGTTTTGTGGGCGGAGGGGCAGACAGTGCTCCCTGGCCAGGGCTTGGTTTGCTCACCTCCCATTCGATAGGTCCTGTGTAGAACTGGCAGTAATTCCCATCCAGAGCTTGGACCTGGGCTGTCCCTGGCTTGTGCTCACAGTTTCTCATGTGAAGGGGCTGACAGAGACTGTCCTTAACCATATAGTGAAATGAGTAAGAGCCACCTAATATATTCAATATAAATTCCAGGTTATAGCTACCCAAGCCAAATATATCTTTCCACACCCACACAGGTTGCACACACAGACACAACAGGCATCCCAATGTTCTCAAACTCGAGCTGATCTTAGGTCTCTGTGCAATTCTCATACTTTGCTGTTTTTCAGATGTGGCTGGGCCAATGGGAAGAGTCTGCAATCACCTATTGTTTACAATGAGGTTGGCTACAAGCACAGACCTTCACACAGTTACTGCCTGTTTGTAGCTACAGAGTGAAACTCTTCCAAGCTATCCTGTTTAAAGAAAACCTTTGGTTTTCCTGGTTAATGATGGATTCACTGTGGAAAGACATGGAAAAGTTAACCATTGCAAAATGCACATAGCCAGCGGTTCTCCCTTTACTTTCTTGGGTTTGCAGTATGTGACAATCGTCTCCATGTTGTCCTTTCAGTCCTGTGCTCAACACTCTTGTCCTCACAGGGATTTGGTCATTAGTCATTTACCACAGCATTTCCATGGCCTACGAACCTGCTGAACTCATGGTCTTCATACCTGACTGTTAACTGTAGAGGTAGTGTGTAGCTATAAGTATTGAGTCATTAGTTACACACAAGCACACATGCATGCACACTGACCCATGGTCAAATACACAGGAAAACATACATGGAAACACATCCACACAAAATATGCACCATGAATGATGCCTTATACCATAGGTTGCCCCAGGATGATGGTCTCCCAGGATTTCCTTTGTAAGTAAAGAACAGACCGTGATGTTCTTTTCTTCAAAATGGGGGTGTCCTGCTCTGAGGTGAGCAGATTTGGTTTTTCACACACTCTGTTCCTCTGTGTGACTCTGACTCCCTCTGTCCTGGTCTCAACTCACTGTGACATCAAGACTCTAAAGTATAAGCGATCCAGAGGCAAAGGTGGCTGCTCTCCTCTCCTCTCCTTGTCTAGAGATATGTTAGCACATAAACAGGACTCAGTACTGCAGGTATGATGATGTCAGCTGCTATACCCCAGTCCTTCAGTTCCTAGAATTGTGTTGTGACTCTCACAATGGAACCAAGGAGGAGTTATATTCAGGGCTTAGACAAGACTAAGAATGTGACAGGATGTGTGTGGTAGGGGGAAAGGATGACTTTGTCTCCAGTATGTCAGAGACTCAGCCTGGAGACATCAGCCCCTTTCCCACAGGTTCTCCTTCTGCAGCCACTCTAACCTGTCAATGGACTAAATAAAACATAACCAGGGGCCAGGCATACTAGGAAGATGGCACAGTCTGAGGAGGCAGAAGCATATTGTTATCAGTGGGCAGTGATGTGTAGTTGTAATGTACTTACCTGTAACTAGGACCAGGGGACTCCCATCCTCAGAGACAGACTTCATCAAGGACAGGATGAAAGGCATTGGCTCACAACCCCCAAGACCAAGATCTCAGCACAAAAGAGATTCATTTGTCACAGAGGGTCAAAGGGCAGGGAATAAAATACAGACACAGGAGACTTGATGGAGGGAGGAGGGGAAGGGAACAAGGGAGAAGGGGAAAGGGTATTTCTACCTCAGCATAGAGAGGAGGCACGTGTGGCTCATAGGCAAATGGCAGTTTATAAAGGCGAACAGGTAAACCCTGTGTTAGGATGAGGTGTTTTATTTTATGTAGGCATGTTAATTAGGGGATCAAAAGGGGTTTTTGGCTGCTGGATGTCAATAACTAGGCATTGGTAGTTGACCTCAGGAAGAGGTAGTGGCCAAATAAACAGGATAGACCTTGGTGGCTAGCTCTAGGAATACAATCAAATGGCTTTGTTTGTTTGTTTTTAGCAAGGAAGCAGCAATGGAGGAGAAGGGCAAGGCCTGCCAGAACCATGTTTGCCACCTTGGGATGGCTAGCTTCCCTTCACAGCCCATGCCATCTGCTGACAACTTCTTTCTGCAAGAGGTAGGCAACAGCTTTCCTCTGTGAAGGACTGAAGCACACAGAAGCAGAGTAAAGTCTGAGCTAATGTTGTGCAGTGAGTGTTTTCTACACAGAGTCGGGTGTGTATTTTAGGAGTGTGGAAGTGCACATCTCTCCACATGCTCACATTCATCTTCAGGACACAGTGTAGGTTTGGGAGCCTCGTGGTTTCTTCTGGATGGAGCCACTACTACTGATTCATGGACTAGATTGCCACTGCTGATTCATGTTGGTGTTTTGCTAGTGGACTCAACTGCTGGAGATTAGAATCACTTCAAAGAACTACTTCTAAGCAGGTTCACAATCCCCTTGTCCTATTAGCCGTCTTCCTCCCCTATATTTGTTCAGTGGGCTATAAGGAAGGGTGAAGCATTTAGAGACCTTTATTAAAATATGTTTTGAAAAATCTAAGCCTACAACTCCCTTCCAAAGTCCAGTGTATTTTCATAGCTGTGTTATCTGTCTCATTGACATTTAAAAATTTAAAGTCAATAAAATATTATTCAATCTATATTAGTAGATTTTATATTACCCTTTTCTTCTATGAGCATTTTCTTTAAAAGTCTTGTTAGATCTCTCCATAATTGTTTGTCTTGTAGGATTGTAAGGTATGCTTGGAATATGTTCTATGTCATAATATCTAAAAGAATTGTTGTATTACTAGTAGATATATTTGCTGAAGTATTTTTACCTTCAATTTGTAAAGGAATCTCCAAGAATGCCATCATCTCTAATAAATTTATGATCTCAGAATCATCCTTTTCAGAAGAAATCCATTGAAAATCTGATTATGTATCAATAGTATGGTGTATCAGCATATGTCCATAGTTTAGATTTTCAAATTCTACAAATTGGAACACATATGCCACTGTTTGACATTATTCTGAGGTAGCATCATTACATAGAATCAGGATGTTTCATTCAGAATATTGTATCCCTATTGGTTGGTTGCCATTCTAATCTTTAAGCCTTTGTGGACTGTTTTCATCTGGAACTACTTTTGTGTTGTTATTGTACGTTCCAGATTTAATTTTTTGAAGGTTATTTTGATTTTTGGAATCCTCCAACCTTTGTTCTATGGCCTGTAATCTTTTAGTCTTTTTCTTTTTTCATATATATTTTATTCTGATGTTTCTTAAAGAGCATATATAAAATTGTAATTATTATTGAATATATAAGTATTTTTTTGTTGACAGTTAAAGAAAAACTATATGTGGACCAAATATTCTCTTCTGTAGAACATTCCATTTTTATCATTGAAAAAAATTTTAAATCTCTCTAATTTGCCCCTTTCTTTAGAGACTTCATTTTTTTCTGTATTTCTCTTTCTGTTTTCTGAAGATCCTATTTTATTTTTCTTTATTGTTCCTTTCTTTTGGAGACTGTACTGCATGTTTGTTTATTTTTCCCTCGGAGAATTCTCCTTGTCTCTCCTTTCTATGGAAACTTCAGCTTAATTTTTTTCTTTTTTTCTTTCTCTTTCTTTTTTTGGGACTCCATCTTGTGTTTTCTCTCTCCTTTCTCCAGAAACATTTTTCTTTTTTTTTTTTTTTGGGAGACATTTTCTTCTATGTGTATTCATTTATTTCTCTCTGAATGGTTTCTTAACTTTATTTTTGTATTTAATTTTCTCTAAGTTCTTTCCTCTAGGGAATTGCTTTTAATATTGCTCTTAATATTTTCTAAAGTTAGTATCTTTTTCTGTATTTAATTTTTTTCTAGATTCTTTTCCATTCGCATAAGGCTTGTTCCTTTCAATTGATTTAATTCTCTCTTTTTGGACTTTATTTCATCAAACTCCAACTATTTATATCACCTATTTATGATGTTTTACATTCAATCTTTCCCCTTCTTAATTCCTGAAGTGTAACTTCAAACTTTGAAATGTGTTTATTTTTTACTCACTTTACATCCTTATCCCACATCCTCCCTCTTGTCTTCCTCATCCCACCCTTACAAATTCCTCCTCCCACAGTCCCCTCCTTTTCTCCTCAAAGAAGAGGAGCTCTCCTTGGGTACCACCCACCCTGAAACATCTAGTCCCAACAGGATTATGCACATTCTCTCCTGTTGATGCCCAACCAGGCAGTCCAGATAGAGAGAAAGTAGGGTTCCAAGGGCAGAGAATAGAAGCCGAGACAGCTCCTGCTCCATTTATTAGGGGAAACTTGAAACATTTTTTTAAATTATCAGAAATTCTGCTCTCCATCTGTCTGGCTTCTTCTTCCTGACTGTGAGTAGTCTGACCCCTGTCTTTTCTCTCTCAGAGAAGAGGTGTTTCTGCTTTCTGAATGTAACTGGGAGCTGTCTCACTGGATCTAGACCATTCCCCAACTCAGGGAAGTTGTTGGGCCCTTAGATGTTGGGTCATCAGGCCACAAGGTGTCTGGCTAACATGAGCTCTCTCAGGTAGGCTTTTGTCCTGAGAGAGTAGCTCCACCAACTGTGTTAGAACACAGGCCTCCCTTGCTTTCCCTTTCAGGGAAGGAGCCTCTTGCTTGGCTAGGAAACTGAGTCCAGCTTTATGCACTGAGGCTACAGTTGAAGAGCTGGTTTTTCTACACAACCAGGGCTTCTTAAAAGAGCTACCTTTAAATAGCCTCTCTGGGACTGCTCGAATCAGAAGAAATCTTGTATCTCTTGGATCCCCTGATGAAGCCAGCAACTGTGAGTACTATTTGTTGCCAAGGACACCAGAAGGGAGGAGACTCAGTGGCCCGAGGCAATAACCAGAAAGATCAAGTGGCTATGCCTGCAAGGGACACCCACTAGGGAGTAGGACTAGATTAAGGGATGGCCTCACTTAAAACACACAGAAGAAGAAAGGACTCAGATTGCTAGCCACCCTACCACCTATTTCCTAGAGAAAAAAGGGTAATGGTGCACACAAGAAGGGAGAACTATACTGCCCAGAAAGCAAACAAGACTTACTAGGCCAAATGCACAGATGGACTCATTTGAGAGATAAGCGCATCCAAGCAGTCAAGGGATCTAAGATGTATAATGGACTTCAGGTTTTGGGCCAGAGAGATAGTAGAACAGTATAAAGTATGCCAGCAAGCAAATGCTTATGAGGCTAAGAGTAAACAGGGAAAAATACCCAGGTGAGAACAGCCTAGAGTATATTGGGAGGTCAATTTTGCAGAAGTTAAGCCAGGAAAATATGAATACCCTCTAGTATTTGTAGATACTATCTCTTGGTTGGCTTTCCCAACCAAGCAGGAAACAGCTACTGTGGTAACCAAGAAGATATTAGAAGAAATCTTACTGGGGTTTCGAGTGCCCAAGGTAATTGGATCAGATAACGGTCTTGCTTTTGTTTCTGAGGTAAGTCAGGGATTGTCAGAGATACTGGGGACTAATTGGAAGCTCCATTGTTTGTACTGTCTCCATAGCTCAGGGCAGGTAGAGAGAATGAACAGAACCCTAAAAAGAGACCTTAACTAAATTGACCACGGAAACTGGCGCTGGCTGGGTGGTGTCCCTTGTCCTGTCCCTGTTCCGAGCCTGGAACACCCCTCTTGTGTGAGACCCCCACTCCCTTGACCCCAGCTCTTGACTCCCCCTATCCCCCAAATGACTTTTCAGGCTAATAAGGATATTATGGCTCGATTGTAAGCTTTCCAGGGCAGACACCAGGAACTGTGGCCTACACTTAGTGATCTGTATAATGCAGGTACCCCAGAGGTTCCACACGAGTAAACAAAGTAAAAGAGGCTGTTCCTGGTGCTGTTGACCACCCCGACCTCCGTTGAAGTAGATGGAGTAACTGCCTGACTTCACATAACTCAGACCAGCACCTGCACCTGATGCCAACTGGAGAGCAGCCAGACACCTGAGCGACCCCTCAAGGTCAAGATTACCTGCCGTTCTGCAAGGCCAAAGAGACCATTAGATGGCTATGGTGTATCTTCCCTCCCGTGCTGAGCCTCAGTTCCCCACACAACCTTAACAAAGTGACTTGGCAAGTACTCTCAGCCACTAGAAATGTGGCTTGGTCCACTACAGTGGAACACCCGCCTTGTTCCTGGCTGTCAGACCTTGTCTTTGATCTCTGTAAGTTAGCAGAAGGCCTTGACCCCTGGGATATCCCCACCCTAGAGACACAGGGTGGAGATTACCCAAATGTTGGGGACAAGGGACTTTTGAATCTAAACCATCTCCTAGAAGCAGCCTTAGAGGGTGGGCTTAGGGTGCATACACCCAAAGTTGAGGAGTGTCCTTTAAGAAACCTCATACATGCGCGCTCCCGAGATGAGAGAAGCCCGCAGCAGGCCCATCAATGTATGTGTGTAAAGGGACAGCTACTTTTTCTGTGTTACCTAAGGGTGTAGAAAATTGAGAAGTACATACTGGAGACCATCCAGGGGGTGGGAGGAAGGTAGTTAAAGATTCAATGGCAAAGGTATGAGAGGGACTAGCCAAGAGAGAAAGAGAGAGAGAAAGCAAGGCCAAAGATAGTTTGAGTCTTGGTTTAACTTCTTGTTAGTATTCTGTCAAACTCCACCTCCATAATTACCTGGCAACGGCCAGGTATGCTCCTCCCCACAATTATAAAAGGGGCTGTCTGGCCCCTCCTCTTCCTCTTGCTCCTGTGACCCGCACCTGCAGGTTCTCTCTGCCCCTTTCCCCCTTCCCTTCCCCCTCTGTACAGGTGGTCATGGTCGGCCTCCACCTCTCTGTGCTCTCCCTCTCTGTTCTCTCTCCTCTCGCTCTCTTCCCTCCACCTAAATAAACTTCCCCTCATGGAACCCTCTGGCCTGGCGTCATCTGTCCAAGCTGCTGTGCAGAAAATCTAACACTTCTAACTCCCCTTAGTTTACTCCCTTGATTTCTACATTGTTAGAACCACTGATCATTTTGTTCCTGCCTCTGACTTTGGGCCCTTGCATTTAAAATCCACTTAGTTGCTTTTATTAAAGATTGCATAGGTGCAGTACAGTTGATGGTCCCGAGGCAAAGATATCAAGAGGACCAGAGATATAAGGTGCATAACTCTCCAATAGCTTCAAGACTGAAGCATGCACAAAGAGAAAAGGGGGCAATGAAGAGGGACACTTTGGAACACTTGTCCCCCTCCCCCCATAGGAGAGACTAATTAACATTCCTTAGTCAGAGGACACTTGCTGGAGTAACATTCAGAGGTGGAAGGGAAAGGCTGATTAACATTTCTCAGACCACATGGAAGGGAACCCACCTGCAGGTGAGGAAGGCCCAGAGCATGTAGAAACATTCCTCAGGACAGACCAACCCTTGCCACTTCATTCCCCAAAGACCAATCAGTTTAAAAGTCACACTGTTCTGCCAATCATATTGTGCCTAGTCACTGTTTCTCTAATCCACCCCTTAAACTGTATAAAAACTGACCGTATGGGCTGCCTGGGGCTGCCACTCCACCTTCGGTATAGGATGGCCCCAATGCATTGGATCATTAAAATTCCTCTTGCTTTTTTGCATCAGAAAAAAACAAAACAAAACAAAACCAGCCTCTCTGAAGGTCTTCCCTTCTTCCCTGCAGCTGGCCTTGTTGCACCATGGTGGGTGGGGGGTGACTATTCAAGGAAGTTCTTGCCAGACATTAAGTGGGCCAAATAGAAATGTAAGCTTTCCCACCTGGCCTCTTTATTTTTAGAAATAATGACTGGGACTTACTAAATATGAATAAATGCCTAGGACAAAATCTTGGGATTGTTCCTCAACTAGCTCGTAACTTAATTTTCCCACTTATTTTGTTCTTAGCCCTGCCATGTGGCTAATTACCTATGCCCAGTTTCATGCATTTGTCTTCCTCAATGTCTGACAAAAATCTCCCACTTGCTCTGTTTCCCAGAATTCCATTCTTTTCTATGAAACTCTTGTTTGTTACTTGCCTTTGAATCATAGGCCAAGAGCATTTTATTGACAGGTGATGCTTCCATGCATTACACAAGAGACTCTGTCTACACAGGAGGCTTTGAATATGTCAGATGACCTCTTCTACTGGAAATGCTCCTGTTTAACTTCTTAGAGATTAAAAAATAACAACAAAAGAAAACACAAACAAATCAGCAACAACAACAAACCCTGTCATTCCTTAGGAAAGAGAAGAGAGAATTCTTGCAGTTTGAACAGAAACTGAAATACCAACTCTTCCAAAGTTCTCGCAAGGCTTCCCTGTAGCTACTGTGTTTGCAAGTCTCATAACTGAGTGGAGAAATGAAAGATAGAGGCAGGGGGAGAAGTAAACACAGAAGGGGGAGAAGAGTCAGGAGGAAGAAGAGGAAAAACAGTAGTAATAGCAAGAGAAGAAAGAGGGAGAGAAAGGAGAATGAAGTTGAGGGAGAGACTATAGACTGTTGTGTTAATCACCTGGTGTTCAGCATGAGGCTAGATTTTAAGACGTTGTTGAGCCTTTACCATACCACAAGAAATGACAATTAGAGCCTACAACCTACAACCCCAGTTTCAAACTCATCCTGTTGACTGCTGGATAAAATGGAATAAAATGTCTGTGTCTTCATGGATCTCCAGGTGTGTTTATTCATGGATTACCCAGCTCTTCCTGGAGCGAGCAAGGACAATGGTCATCATCCCATCTGCTGTGTGGCTACCATGTCTAAGGAGATACCACCTCATGTGGAGATGTGTGTTGGTAACCAGTCCCTGTACTTACTAAACCCCAGAAGAAATTCAGGACAGGATTGTAGCGATAACCTCTTCTGCACTAAGTCAAAGCATCATCTGTCAGGAAAGAGTTGACAGGCCCACAGAAAACCATAAGAAAACAGGTGGGACAACTCAGAGAGAGAGAGAGAGAGAGAGACAGAGAAGGAGAGAGAGAGAGACAGAGAGAGAGAGAGAGACAGAGAGACAGAGAGAGAGAGAGAGAGAGAGAGAGAGAGAGAGAGACCTTGGGAAAGATTCAGGCTGAAGATATTCACCATCAAGTTGTGGAGGAAGTTGAATGTATGAAACTGGGAAGAAGCAACCAACCAGCCTCATCTCAGACACAGAATAGTATAAACAGGTTAATTTAGGTATAAACTAGTTGGAGAATAAGCTTAGTGAAGTTATAGGCATTAAAGCATAAATAAATGAACCTCTATGTCATCATTGTGGAACTGAGACAGATATAGAAAAGCCCAAATGGTTAGACAGTCTACTAACTTCTTCATCTTAGGAGAGTGTGGCACTGCTTGTGGATTCTCCATGATCTCATGATTCAAGTTTAATTAGACAAAGATATTGCGATTGATATGTATGCAACCATAAATTCTCATAATGATACTTTAACGGAAGGGAGTTCTTGTACTCTGGACAACGCTTTTTCCACGTGCCACAGTGATATTCTGTTTCTGAAAAAAAAAAAAAAAAAAAAAAAAAAGAATCCTCTGGTTTTTCCCAGAAAATGTTTGTTGTTTAAAAGTAGGCTTTAAGTCAGTGCCCGAAGCCAGTCTGAAGGCTAGTACCTGACTGCTCCATTCCTGTTTCCCAGTATTCAGGGAAGTCAGATGTTGGGTTGTGGGAGGGCCTAAATTGGCCACGCCCCCAAACCCAGGCCCCTGACTCGCCTTCTCCATTTCACCTGTTCACTTAAGTCAGGGGCGTGCCTAAGAGGGTAAGGGGCGTGCCTAAGAGCCCTCTGCCTTGAGATTTGCATATTAATGAGGCCTGGGGACATAGAGAATTAAGTCTTCCCTAGTCCAGCCCCTTTCCAATATAAGGCAACTCCTCCTGGCTTTTGAAGGGGTGGGGGAGCGCACCAGATTCACCATTCTCGTCAATAAAATTACTTCATAGAAGGTCAACCAGCGTGTCTTCTTGGGCTTTTGGGCCTACTTCTACGGCGGCGACCGTCTCAACCATGTGAGAACTACACAGTGCCGGGTGGGGAGTGCTCAGACCTCGGGCTGCCGCTCCTGCCTGCCGACTCCGCCTCCCTCCGCTGCCTTTTTGGACCGCAGGCCGGAACCCCGCACGTGTGAGACCCCGCCGGAGTCGCCGCCACGCGGGAGGCCTGAGAACGTGGGCCCCGCCCGCCCTTTTATCCCACAGTCAGACATGCACAATCCTGGCTTCTCCGATAAAAACTCTTCCTTATTAAGGAGAGACTTGGCATCACTTGCCACAGTATCAATGAAGAGACTTTTCCAATAGTAAGTCTTTCTAAAGTAAAGGCCTGAGGCAAGTGGTCCCCCAGTAACATAGGAAATAGATTCAATATATTTCAACAGTTTCTCTTTGAAGGACATGTCCTTGTCCTCTGTTAACAAATGGAGAGACTTAAGGTGTGCCTTGATTTCATTCACAGAGACATTGAAATCCTTGGCAATATTTTCCAGTGAGGCTTCATCCAGACCAAAGTAAGACCTGTACAGATTCAAGATCTCCTCCAAATTCTGTATTTCATCTCTGATGAAGCCCCGAAGTGGAATGGTGGCCCATACTCCAGCCTTCAGGGCCTCCAGCCAGATCTTCTGTCTGAGGAAATCCCTCTTCCGGTCAATGGCAGTCTCAGTAACACTGTGCAAGGACATCATGAAGATGTGGCGCTTGTGGGCTGGGAGCTCGCTCAGTAGGGTGGTCTCCAGCTTTGGGAAGTCAAAGTCAGACACATTAAAGTTAGAGACTAGGAAGACTGGAGGCTGACTGGAGAGAACCTTCTGAAGATGCTCTGAACAGTCATCTCTAATTTTCTTTAAGACACTGTCTCTATTGAAAGACTTTGGTTTACACCTCTGTTCATTACTGACATCTTGATCTATCCTGGTCCGGACAAAGTAGAACTTTGTGTTCATCTTTTCAATGGCTTTGGCCAGATGTGCTTCAATTTCTTTGAAGCGTGTAGCCGAAATGATAATGAAGAAGTCATACTCATCAAACTTCATTTCTGTTAGGTAGTTTTGTGGTTGGAAGTTAGTGGACCCAATGCCAGGCAGGTCCCATAGTGTTACCTTTGGAAGCTTTGGGTGTTGGTATGGAGTTCTCTTCATGGTTGTCTCTACCACCCAGTGGGGGCTGCACCTTCGTCTTCTTCTTTCACTCCCCTCAGGGCATTGATAAAGCTGGATTTCCCTGTCCCTGTTTCTCCAATCACAGCAATATTCAATGGGGCTTTGTCAATGTTTCTCAGAGCATGACTAATTTCAGACAGTGCCCCCTGAAGGTTCTTATTTTCCAGATGGGATTCAATCAAAGTGATGGTTTCCTCAGAGAAAATTTTGCTTTCCTTCTTGAAATTCTTTAAAAGTTTTTCAAAGCTGAATGCCAAAATTTGTGCAGTTAAAGGAGAGGATCTGCTAGAGGAAGGATTGCATGTAGCTGTGTGCAGTGGAGGATGCTGAATAGAGAAAAAATAGAGACACTTATTATTAATAGAGTAGGGCAAGGGGTAGCAGTTTTTCTTATGGTATAGAGGGACCTCAGTCACTGATATCATTATAAGCAGAACACCTTCCTTTCTGTTCCTGGCTGCTGCTTCCATCTCTGCTCTGCTTGTCATTTGCCCTCATTCACCCCTTACTTTCTGTGCTTTCCCACCTCCTTTGCTGTCCCATTCACATTCTACTTGTTTCATGTGGTTTCCTACACTAGTGTTTACTCCTTCTTTTAAGTTGTCTATGTATTCTGTTTACTCCTATTACATTTAATACCCATAGGTTGTAAAATCCTTAAGGGCATATAGATCAAGGTCTCAAAAACCTCAATCAGTGTGTCTCACAGAAAGGCTCCCTGCCTCTATTGCGTTCTAAGTGCATTGGTTCTTAGGCCTCATGACCTCTGCTCCCTTAGCACATCTCTTCCAGTTTCTCCTGTATAGTCTGTGAATAAAGAAAGAAGGGATATAAAGTGGGGAGCAGAAAAGATTCTTGAGATGTCCGCTAGATGGTTGGATACATTTTTATATATGTGTAATCAACTTTTTTTTTGCCATGAAGAAGATTGAAATCATGTCCTTTGTAGGAAATTGGGTGTAGTTGTAGGTAGTCATATTTAGACAATAAAGCCAGTCTCAGAAAGACAAATATATTTTTTCATTCACAGAGCTTAGATTTTGTATAAATACATGTTGTAGATACTGTATAAAAGTGGAAGTGAACCTGGGGAACAAAAGAACTGAGGGCAAACTCACAACATCCAATGTGTGCTTGTTTGAAACTTCAAAACTAATTGTTTAAAAGATTCATTTGAAAGGAGCTATGTCTGTATGTGATCCCTTATCTCTCAAAAGAGCAGGCAGGGAATCACCTCAGTTTCATGCAGAGTCCTAAGAAATTCCCTGTGTGTTTCTCTTTTCTAGTGTTCAGTTTACAAACTTCAGGGAAAGAACTCTCTCCCACCCTCCCCCCAAAATTGAAAATCCCAATTGGATACAGAGGAAAGTCATGAAGGAAGGAAGAAATTTAGGAAGAGATATTAAAGAAGACACTAAAAAGCAAAGCTTTTTTTTTTTTTAAGTTAAGAAACCTGAATTAAAAAGTATTTTCATCAAAGCCCTCCTTTGTGGAGGCATCAGTTTTTCAGGCAGAAGAAACAGGAAAAAAGTCAGATGTGTTTCCTTTAGGAATCCACATATATGTCCATATATTAGATACTTTGGACATTTAGGCCACATTGATTTTTTTGTCTGATACTCCTAATTTTATTACAATCTTAAAAGGACAGTAAAAGTATATTTCATAAATTGTGGTAAACCAGACTTCATGATAGCAATGACTGTAGATCACAGTTTATCAATATTGATACTAAAAAGATCTGAACTTTGGGATGAAGGTATAAATCCATAGCCATAATTTTTATTTTGGTGTTAGAACTTTAGAATTAAAGTTGGAACAGAAGGAAAATGAAGGCAATCAGGAGAGGTGGGTTTCAGTTTGCTCTAACATTCTGGTGTATGAAGATTTCAATACAGAAGCTTGAGGTATCCAAAATTCTATTCTTGAGCCAATCATCTTGTTAGAAACCATATCACCAATAAAAGTAAAGTAAAGGAGGGCATCAGTATAGATCCTATAATAATTTGGGAATTTGTATGTGAAGCTGCATGCATGTTTGTAGGCACACAGTTGTACAGTATGAGTTCCAGAGGTCTACCCATCTTTGCCTCTCTGGTGTGGGGATGCTTACAATTGATTTACAAGTAGAGCAATCTCCTGGTAATTGTGGCTACAGAAATAAATTCAAATTCATGTACAATGCATCGTTTACACCCTACTATTTATGTCACATTTGTTTGCAGTGCATAAGAGTCCCAGTCTTGTGTGACCATCTCAAATAATGGTTCTTAACAATTCTGATATGCAAAAGATTCAACCAGAGCTCCCAGGATCTAAACCTCCAGCCTGAGAACAGACAGGGGCAAGCTGTCCTCTGAGAGGCTCTAACCAGCAGCTGACTCAGACAGATACAGACATCCAGAGCCAAACAGTGGATGGAGCTTGAGGACTCTTATAGAAGAATAGGTGGAAGGATTGTGGGCCCTAAGGAGATAGGAACTGCACAGGAAGATCAACAGAGTAAACGAACCTGAACCCTTGGAGCTCTCAGAGACTGAATCACCAACAGTGGAGCATACCTAGTCTACACAGATCTACCTCCATGGGCTGAACCTAGGCCTCCCTGCACATATGTTGTAAATGTGCAGCTTGGTTTTCATGTAGGTCTCAAACATCTGGAGTGGGGGCTATCCCAAAACATGCAGCCTGTATATGGAGTACGGTCTTCTAAAAAACAAAACAACAACAAAAAAAAAACAAACAAAAAAAACAGTTGTTCAGTTATTCATGGAATATTATTTTTTTATATCTCTTGTATTCAGTTTTTCAGTTTGCAACTACTTCATTGAGAATTTTTGTATGTATACTCATGAGGGATACTGGACTATAATTTATATATTTTTGTTGGGTTTACACTTGATTTCACTATTTCAATATTATTTGCTTTGTGAAGGAAAAAAAAAAAAACAATTCTGATATGGACTGAGTGAAAATTCACTAGATGGCACCAGAATATTGATATGGCCAGGCAGAAATAAACCTAATATTGTATAACAACCCAAACTCCTTTTCACTTTCTCATATTTCAGGAGAATTTTCTTAATAAGGACATCCGATATAAGTGGTAGATATTTCCACTGAGAAGAACAAATTGCTGCACAGAACAGCATAAGTATTCAAATTAGCCAAGACAATGATGCACACAAGGGATCCTAAATCTCTAATAAAAGATTCCAAAGAGAAAAAATTCTAATAGAAAATTCTTGATATAAGGAAGACGTCTCAGCAGTTGAGAGTCCTGGCTGCTATTCTAGAGGTCCTGAGTTCAATTCCCAGCAACCACATGGTGACTCACAACCATCTATAATGGGATCTGATTCTCTGTTCTGAGTGTATGTGAAGACTCATATACATACAAGTAAATGGATAAACAAATATTTAAAAAGATTTCAAAGAAATTGTAGTAGATTAAATTCCTGTCAAATACTTCATAAAGAAAAAAATCTCAGTCACGTGAGAGGTGAGAAATGTTGAAGGAGGAAATGTATCTGATGAACAACAGAGCATGTGTGATAGGAACATGAAGAAGGGACTTTAGAGGGTAAAAGGGAACTAGATAGATGAGGAGGGGGCATGGCAGAGTTCAGTAGGCAAAGGAATGAATGAATAACAGATAAGAATGAATGAAAATGTATAATGACATACATGTATGGAAATGCCATAATGAAACTCACCATACTGATGTGCACCTAAAATGTAATGAAATAGAATAAACCTCAATGAGATCCAAGAAAATACTGATGAATGAAATTAAAATGAAAACGTAAGATTTGCCTGAGAAATTTACAAATGTAAGATTTCGAAAGAAATCTTTTTTTTTTTTTTTTTAAGTTTTGTTTGTTTGTTTTTCGAGACAGGGTTTCTCTGTGTAGCTGTGGCTGTCCTAGAAATCACTGTGTAAACCAGGCTGGCCTCAAACGCAGAAATCCACCTGCCTCTGCCTCCCAAGTACTGGGATTAAAGGCATGCGCCGCCACTGCCCAACTGAAAGAAATCTTAAAAGTTCATTTACCATAGAACAACACACACATACCAGATAAGAAGACAGAGTAAGAAGGTAGGAAGAAAGGAAGGTAGGAAGAAAGCAAGCAAGGAAGGAAGCAATCAAGTTTCAATAAGTAACCAATGAAGTGAGATGCTCCAAAGCAGTGATGAAAGAAATCTCAAAGAAGACAACAAAAGATGCTAAGATTCCCATGTTTGTAGTTTATAAACTTTAACACTGTCAAAGTGTCCATACTTCACAACGTGATCTACAGACTCAATGCAATCTCAACTAAAACATCAATGCCATTTAGAATAGAACTGGACTGTGGAATCATAAAACTCACATGGGAGCAGAGAAGACTGCAAATAGCCAAAACAGTATTGATCAAAACCAACGGGGCTAGGAGTCACTGTAATACCTAATTTCAAGGCAAAGAACACAGAGCCACAGTGACAAAAACAGCCCAATAGTGGTGTGAAGATAGACCCATGGACCAACAAACTGACAGAAAGAGCAAAGTCAGAAATATATTCATACTCATAAAGTCAACACAATGGATCTACAGTCAATCAATGTCTCAGCAAGATTTCAAAAATACTTATATTCCACAAAAAGCACATGGTTTGAATAATGGACCTGGGAAAATTGGACATCAGGCAAGACTAAACCTTGACTCTCACCCTTCACTCTGTACAAAAACCAGTACTAAGTGGGCCAAAGAGCTTAATATAAGATGGAAACCTTGAAGCTCTTAAAGGGAAATGGGTATGTAAAACTTCATCAGAAATTCCCACATGGGGTCTGCAAAGCCTATGCAAACTTAAAAGTAGCATTCCATCTAACTGAAATACTTCTTAACTACAAAGGAAGTAAACACCACAGTAATGGGATGGTTTACAATGAAAAGCCTCAGGAGTGCATCATGTAACAGTCTCAACCAGATAGACCCCAGCATGTCAACAGGTGCAGAAAATGAATATGACAAAATTCATCAAAGTCACTTTGAAATATCTCAATGAAGTGAAACAGACAGGTGCTTTCTGGGACAACTGTGGAAACACTAATTTTCCCAGGACTCCTTCCCAACATAGAGAGACATTAGAGTAGAATAAGCTCACCTTTGCTGTCAAAAGCTCTTCATTACTGAGGATAATTTTAACATCGCTGGCAACTGTGTCAATGAAATAATTTTGCAAGTGGTAAACCTTTGAAAAGTAAGGGTGTCTAATGTAGTTCAATAGTTTATCTGTTATGGATGTACCAGGCTCATCTGAGAGCAAATGTGGAGACTTAATGTTTGCCTTGAGTGTCTCCAGTGTCATGTTCAAATCCTCAGCTATGTTTTCCAGTGATGCCTCATCCAGGCCAAAGGAAGATGATAGTCATTCAAAGCCTGTTGCAACATCTCTAGGTCATTTTGGGTCAATCCCCTGAATGGTATGTTAGCCCATGCTCTTGGCATTATGGATTCCTTCCAGATTTTTTGTTTCAGCATATCCCTCTTCTGGTCTATGGTGGAATCTGTAACAGTTGGCAAAGTGAGCATGAACATGTGACGTTTGTAGGCTGGGAGCTCTCTCAGAAGGGTGGTTTCCAGCTTTGGGAAGTCAAAGTCAGACACATCAAAGTTAGAGACTAGGAAGACTTGAGGCTCCTGTTGGGTCACTTCCTTAAGTATACTTGAAATGGTATTTCGAATCTGTTCTAAGATGTTCTCTCTATTGAATGTCCTAGGGTCACTAAGTCGTACAATCATTAGATCAAGATCTATGTGGGTTCGAACAAAATAGAAATTCCTCTTCATTTGCACAATGGCTTTGGCAAGTTCTGAGTCACTATGTTTAAAGCGTCCAGAAGAGACAATAATGAAGAAGTCATACTCCTCAAACTTGATTTTCTTCAGGTAATCCTGGAGTTGGAAGGCTGTAGACCCAACACCAGGCAGGTCCCATAGTGTCACACTGGGAAACTTTGCATATGTGTATGGTGTTCTCTCAGTGGTTGTACATACCACCCCAGTAGCAGCTGCACCTTCTTCATCAGCCCCTACTCCCTGTAGAGCATTGATGAGACTGGACTTTCCAGCCCAGTCTCCCCTATCACTGCAATGTTCAGTGGGGCTTTCTCAATGTCACTCAGAGCATTGCTGATTGCAGAAACTGTTTCCCAAAGGTTTCCTTCCTCTAGGGATGCTTCAATGTAGGCGATCAATTCCTGTGACAGGATTTTGGTTTTCATCTTGAAATTCTGAGGATTTGTGCCCAAGCTGGAGGTCAAATCAGGATCCTCCTTTGGGGGTGGTGCAGAAGATGAAGTCACACCCATGCCTGGGAAATGTCAATGGTACCTAAGGGAGGAAAGAACCAGGAAGGTCAACAAATTAGTTCAGCAGGAACAACAGTTGGGAGATCATGTCCAAGAATCAGCCCCCACATTATAAATAGGGACTTTCTTTTCTTTAATCAAATGTACAGGTCTAAATCACACTTACTCCTGGGTTTAGCTTTAAATTTTGGCTTGACTCACACCTTCACCTTGACTATTTTCTTCCTTACAGAGACTTGTGGATTTCAGGTTTCAAAGCTCTGTGTAAATCTGGCTCAGAGTTGGTCAGCTCTGGTCTGTGGCAGTCGCTGATCAGTCTAGGAGCAAGTTCTCAATAAACTATCCCAGGTTGAGTGAGACTGGTTTATGGTGTGGTTTGTGCGTTAACCCCTGGACCTCAATTCAAGTAAATGTTTCAATTTGTTTTTTAATATACCCCAAGTGATGTTTCTCTTGGTGCTCAACTTGACTCCATCTGGAATGAAGTGAAACCCTAGTAGCTAGGCACACGTGTGACACATTGTTCTACACTGGGTCATTTGAGGTTGGGAGATCTACCCTAAATCTGAGATACATCTTCTGGTGGCAGACCACACTAAAGGACATGGAGGAAGGAGACTTTTCTTCTTTGCCTGCTTACTCTCATTTGCACTGGCAAGTTTATCCATTCTGCTGCCGAGGCATTCCTTCACTGGTATTAGAGCCCACTTCCTAGGGTTTCCAGTGTACACTGAAGGCCAGCTGTGACATCCAGGCTCATGGACTGAGTTCTTGGGCTTTCGTTCAGGATTCATCTACTCTTAGACTGGCCAATCACAGGTGGTTAGCCACTCTATTAGATCTCCTTTAATGTATATAGATTCTTGCTAACAGTTCTGCTCCTGTGGAGAACCTTGACCTAAACTATGCAGAAATGAGAACATTCTACCTATTTCATCCTAGTTGAGAGGAAGGTAAATGGATGGCCAGCACTTGTGTATCTTAATGATAGAGACAGTCTTCTTAATATCATCTGCAGGTGACAGGTCTCTTGTCTTCCCCTGTTGATTCCATTAACACAGAACTGTATCTTTATTCTGCGCATCCCAAATGGGAACATATGACTCCTATATAGAGCAGGTCCAAGTCCCATCATGGCTGGATGGTGTATGATGGTACTCTTATAGGATAATAGGAAGATATTAGATTTTCAGGCAGACTTAGTTTATAAGTTCATCTTGGCCACAGGATGATCAGGTAGGTTTTAGGAATAGGGTGTGCAAGAGGCCCCCAGAAGGAGGAGTTAATCTGAGACTGGGGACAATTCTGTTAAAAGCCCATGGATTTTACCAAAATCAAAGATGCTCTTCACGATAAGGTACTGAGGAAATTGGGAAAGGAGAGAACACATTGAACAGTAACCAATGTTGTGCTAAGTGAGAAAACAGCCAAGCAAACCCACTGAGCACAGGAAGAAGATGAGGGTTTCCGTTTATTAACCACTCTTTTTTTTTCTGTCAGTAATCTTTATTTCCAAATAGAAATCACTAAATATTTATATGTATATATATAAATTATGTGATAACCTTCAGAAAAAATCAAGATCTATAAAATGCTATGGTTTGCTTTGTAAATTTTAATTGCGAAATTTCTTCTTTTTTCGGAACTTCTTTCCTTCTGCATTTGCTGCTTTTTCAGCCATGATTTCTGAATACTTCCTTCGATTAAATCTCCTGAACTCAGAATCAGCCAGCAGTTCTTCCACAATAGTCTTCTTCCTCTGTTTCTTGGGAATTCGTGAATGGTAGAAGTCGGTTGGATTATCAACGATGGTTCCAACCTGAAAGTACTTAGGGAAACCATCTCTGTCGTTTTTCTTGTAAAACCTTTTTGGGTCCATGCTTGCTCTCATCTTTAATGCTTTGAGATCATTTTTCAGTTCATCTGTCAGTTCTGGAGCTTTCATGCCAAACCAACCATTACCAGTGTTTTTTGTCGCTCTTTCCTGCGTTGTTTCTGAAACTGATGCTTTGACTCACTATACGGTGGGACACAATAGTTTTTTTCAAAATCAGGTGTAATAACAGCTTTCTGCAGAAGCTCGTTTTTCTTTTTCTCCTTGATCTGGGTTAGAGTTTTCTTGTGAGGCTGTACTTTGTCTACATTGAAGTTAATATACAAACCCCCCAAGTGCTTGATGTTTAGTCCAGGGTCTATGCTGCTACTTGTCAATTTGAGAAGCTTAGACTTGGTGTTATTGAGTAAGTCTTCGTCATCACTAGACTCATCCTTATTCCATCACTGTCTGACGAGCCTTCTTCACTATCTTCCTCCTCCTCTTCTTCTTCCTCAACAGCACCTTCGCTTGGTGCCTTGTCTTCTAGGTAAAAGTTTTTGTCAGCACTCAGTCCAGGAGTTTTGTCAATTACAAAGAGTGCACTATCACACAAGGTATCTTCCAAGTCCTCAGTTGATGCCTCCTTTTGGCTACTGTTTTCCACAGAACACAAAGTGTCCCTTCCATTCTCACTACTGTCAGACTGTAGGCTTTCATCACTGCTAAGAAATAATAAAACAGAACTATTTACATCCTGAGTCATGCTGAGTTCAGACTTGCATGGTCTAGTATCACTTTCAAGAGCGACACCACTTTGGCTGTTCCTGTTCTCATTGACACCTGCATGTGTGAGCTCATTGTTGCAGTCACCTTGACTGAGCTGTGCCAAGTCACTCTTATTTATGCTGCCCCCTCTCTCGTCATTCCATCTTGCTATTTTCACAACTGCAAACTTGTGGTCTAATGATTTCATTACAGTCTCCCATTCTGGACTTGAAAGCTGGGATGTGGGTTTTTTATTTGGGATGCTTGATTCATTCTGAGACACTGACTGATGAAGGCTGGTGTCTTGAGCTTCAGAAAGACTCATCTGGGAATCCTTCTCATTAATTACCTTTTCCTCTATTATTTTGGGGTCCTTCATCCAGACTCTTACAGTTCTCCTTTCTGACTTCTGTAAGACACACAACATGGCTTGTTTTTTCCTTTTGGATATGCAAATTTTGATGGTTTTGGGTTGTCAGTTTTCTCCCTGAATTTCTATGGATGGGATCATCAAAGTCATTATTATGAGTTTATTATCAGAAATATTTGGCATACTTATCTGAGAAAGTGGTCTTGCTGACAACTGAGAGGCCTGTTTAGCATCTGAGTCCTCTGAATCTACAGACGTACCCACAATTTGCTTTTTATTTCCTGGTGTAATCTTAGTGTCTTTTTTCTCAGCTTGGAACTGTAATTTCTTCTGCACATTCCTAGCTGTTCTCCTCGGTGCAATCTTTAATGATAAATCCTGAGCAGGACGACTCAGCATCAGATATAGTTTCCGAATATGATTCTTGGCTTGAATCTCTTTGAGATTTAGCCTTATTTCTGGTTCTTTTTCTGTGGAAGGTACAACCATAGAAACCCCTGAAACATGAGACTCTGCTTCAGAAACAACTCCATCATCAACAGATTGATGTTGAGGGGTTACTTTCTGTCTTTTGCTAACACTGGACTTTGAGGTAGGCGCAATTACCACCCGCCGTTTCCTGGTTACTCTTATAATGGGCTCTTGGACCTCTACCACAGAAGAAACCTCAGAAGCATGAGACTGTTTCAGAAGCTTCTCCATCAGAAATCAGTACAGTGATCTCAGCTGGGCCTGCAGTTCTGCTTCTAGAGAGGACTGAGCTCTGTTCCTTTGCCGACTGTGAGTCAGCAGTGCTGCCTTCAGATTCTGATTCTCCTTGGCTTTCTAGATGTGTCCCAGTTCTCCGAGGAACAGACTTCTTCTGCTAGGAGTTTTCTTGGAGCCTGCTCCGAGAGATGCCAGACCTGGTGACCACCATTTTTCCGACTCCGTATTCCCGGCAGCCCGCGCGGCTTCCTCTTAACCACTCTTTGTTCAGTTCAGTACTGGAAGTCTTAGCTAGGACAGTAGGACCCCAGAAATAAATAAAAAAATATACAACTAGAAAAGGGAAGAGTCAAAGATAGTACAAGGTTCTTTCCAGAAGAGAAGGTAAGTGTTCCTCAGAGAAGTCTTAGAATCATTTCAGCAAAGTGGCAGAATTCAAAATTAACTTACAAATCTTGGTCACCTTCGTATATACCCCTGACATATGTGCTAAAGGAGAAACGGGGAATCAATATCATTTACACTATTAGCCAGTACCTTCTCCACAATAACATATCTTGGAATAAGCCTAAGCAAGGAGGGAAAAGCCCTTTATAGCGAAAATTTACAAGCTTTAGAGAAAATTAGAAGACACTAAAAAAAAAAAAAAAATACCACTCATGCTAAAGGATTAGAAGAATTCATGTCATAAAAATGGCTGGCTTAAGAAAATTAATCTAGGAGGTGGAGAGATGGCTCAGTGGTTAATAGCACTGCTCTTCCAGAGGTCCTGAGTTCAATTCCCAGCAACCACATGCTGGCTCACAACCATCTGATGGCCTCTTCTGGTGTGTCTGAAGACAGCTACAGTGTAGTCATCTAAATAAATAAGTCTTTTTGAAAAATAAAACTAATGTACAGACTCAATGCATTTCCTATCAATATTCTAATGCCATCATTCACAGAATTAGAAAGAAAATCTTGAAATTTAGTTGTAAGCATCAAAGACTCAGAGAAACAAAGAAAGACTGAGGCAGGCAAAATACTGATGACATCACTGTACTTGGTTTCAACTCTGCTTCAGAACTACAGGAACAAAAGCACATAGTATTGTTGGATAGGAGACATGTTAAATGCAGGGGAGCACAGACAATACAGATATAAACCCACAGGTCTGCAACCACTCACTTTGTTTGTTTGTTTGTTTCTTTCCTCCTCCACCTCCTCTAATTTTCTTTCAAAGGATCTTATTGGAGAAAGGACTTTCCTTTAGAAATGGTGCTCAAAACTCTGGACTGAAAACCCATTAAGAAGTAGGGATAGGTAGGGGCTTTGCCAGTAGGGGTTCCAGCTGCTCAGGAATTGAGGCCATGACTACAAGCAGGAGCTCATGGAAATTAAAAGGTTCTGTACAGCAAAGGAATCAGAAAAGGAAAGAGACAGCTAGCCAGATGGGAGGGGATACTTGTTAGCAATTCATCCAGCAGAAGATTAATATTCAAAATATGTTAAGAACTTTAAAAAACCCCCATCAATAAGAAATCAAACAGCCTTATGCAAACTTGGGGTATGTAAACTGAACAGTGTTCTCTGAAGAAGAAATACAAAATCCCCTTCTCCCATACCTCACCACACACACCCATAGAACATATTCTCATTCTCTTCATCTTTTTATAAACACATTGGTGCTGAGACGTGGATCCAGAAAATCTGCAGGTTTGCATCACACCGCAGCTACCACAAGAGATCCATACCTGCTAGCCTAAAACTGGTAAGCCCCCTATCCCTCAGTAGTCAGAGTAACTATTCTCATGTTCCCAGTGGAGAGTTTGTGAGCTCGGAACTACCCCTGTGTTGTCCTTGAGGATGGGAGACATTTAGTCTTTCACTGGCCTTCGTTCTAGAACTTATTCCCTTGGGTGAGACTCCCCTGTCCTTTTGAGACAGTTTCTTTCTTGCAGCTGAGAATTCCAGGCCAGGCCTGGACAAATGCTCTCTCAGGAGCACTGGCTCCAAGCTTTAGTCTCCTGTCCCCATGTGTCTTTCCCAGGGTTCAGTCTTTTCGGCACCTGGTCCCTATTTACCGGGATATCTTGGTCTAGTTCACAGTTAACAGAGAACAATATCTTTCTACATGGCCACTAAACTGGTACTTTCTTGCCAGTGACCTGTAGCTTAGACTTCCCCTCTCCCTCATTTGCGGCTGGCTGCAACTACTAGTTCAGCCAGTTTGCCTGAAGAGCAGGGATGTCCTGCCAGGGACCCTGTCTGAGACTTGCTTTCTCAAGCTAGTGACCACCTGCGGCTTGGCTGCCTGCTCCAGTGCATGCAAGAGAGCCTCTCTCTCTCTCTCTCCCTTTCTGCCTGGGACTTGTACAGTGAGTGCTAGCAGTGTGTACACTGGTACTGAGATACTTCCCTTGCTTGTTTTTCTCTACCCACAACCGACTCTGTACAGAGGCACTGGGCCATTATTTCCGGCCTCTAGTAAGAAGTCCAGCCCCAGAGGGGCATGGACCCAACCGGGAACCTCTTGAGCATGCTGAACAGCTAAAGCCTCGAATACACACATTTCAATGCCCAGTCCAGACCCTTGGGTGACCACACCCCTTGAAAGCAGCTCTCACTCCTCCCTCTCTCAGGGCTCTCACAGCCCTTTAAAAAAATACCCCTGGCCTAGGGTAGAGAAGTTTTCCATTAAGTCCGGGACTTACGTGTATAGCCTCTAGGTGGCCTCTGAATTATTCTTGGGACGCAGGTTCGAATAATCAAATAACCCCACAATGGGTGCTGTGATGTCTTCGAACATGTATTTTAAGAGATCTTCACACATACTGCCAGCAGTCTGGTAAATGGAAAAGGTTTCCCAAGGGGTTACTTATCCACGCTCCCACCCCTGGCCTGTTCCCATGGCCTGCATGCTCAGTTTTTGTCACAGGCCTGAACCAGCCTGGACAAAGTCATTTTCTGACACCACGATCTTATGCCACTGCTGCCAGCTTTCTTATTCTGGTCCTAGCCAAATGTTCTTTGCTAATACAAAAACATGCTTTTCTCTACCTACACAACCTGCCAAAGTTACTTAAGACTCTTATCCTGTCTTGATAGATTTTTACTACTGCTATTAAATTATTAAGTTGTAACCAATCAATACAGCCCTCATGCTTCTCAGAAGTCTGCTAATAATATTATTAAGATTATTACAGACAGAATTCCCAAAGCCTTTAACAGTTGACCCAAGATGGTCTTAGAAGATGTGGACACACCTGTAAGATACTGTCTGGATTGTAATATGATAATCACTGAGAAACGCAGGGGATAAAACCAGATACTTGAGTCAAATGACGTAGGTAAATAAAGGTAAATAATTTCTCATGTCACGTGTATCCATTCCACAGGAAAAAAGACATGCGTCTTCTGTGCTTAGAAGATGGACTGACTCCACCCAAGAGGCCATGGAGACCACGGGAATTGTTGGCTAGTGGACTATGTCATTTTTAAAATATGTAACTAGTAGATTATTGTTTATTCGTTCTCAGACTTCTGACTACATTGACATGTAGAAAAAGCTTTCACAGATATAATCTGTTACCTCATTACCTAAACTCAGTTTCCATCAATTAAATATATTTCCTCTTCTTGCTATGCCACTGTCCTAACATTAACTCTAATAAAACATTCCACAATATGATCCAACTTTTAAATCACAAATTCTTGTTCTGCTCCATAAGAGGCCCATCTTAAAGACTGCTCGTGTTAACTCATCTTATTATCTCTGTAAACTTACAAGTCACAGGAAACTCACTCAGATCTACCTCTCATGGGCCAAATAGGCTCCACCTAGATAAGTACATCTGCCCAAAGTTCCCACTTACTACCTCTTCCAGGGGGTGGGATTCCTCTGGTTTTCAAATGTACATCTTAAGAAAAAAAATTTTCTTTCTCCCAAACGTCCTTAATCTTATTCCCTACATCTTGTCAAGTCCAGACGCATCCAGAACAGCTCCAAAGAAGCAACCTCCAGGTGCTCCAGCTCCTGTCACACACACAGACGCTTCTACTGGATCTGTACCTTCTGACCTATCCTCAGATGGCTCCACAGACCCTGGACCACAGGAAACAGCTAACCCCTAAGACTGGACAAACATCCCCCATACCCATTCTTCTAGGTTCCCTAGAGACACATTGCCCCAATGCAGCAAGAAGTAGCAAGATATTACAAGTACCCTATTCTTGCTTCACCATCACCTCTTTCTAATTTTTTTTTTAATTCAACCAAAACAGGGGAATGTTAGCATACTGTCTAAACTCCACCCCCAAAGTTATTTGGCAACAGCCAGGTATGCTCCTCCCCACAGTTACCTGGCAACAGCCAGGTAGGCTTGGCTTACTATAAAATGTGCTGCTTGCCCCCTCCTCTCTCTTTTGCTCTCTTGCTTCTCCCTTCCCCCTTCCCCTTCTCTCCGCATGCTTATGACTGGCCTCTGCTTCTCTAGTCTGTCTGTCTGTCTGTCTGTCTGTCTCTCTGTCTCTCTTTCTGCCTTTCTCTGCCTCTACTACCCTCTTAACTCCCCATGCCATGAATAAACTCTATTCTATATTATACCATCATGTGTCTCCTCACTCAGGGGAAGAAATGCCCCGGCATGAGCCTGCTGAGACTTTCCCTTTCCCTATACTTCACCACACACCCATAGAACATATATTCTATTTCTTTATCTTTTTATAAACACATCACAAATGCCTAATAAATATTTTTTAAACATGTTCAGCATCCTCAGTCATTAAATCATGGGAATTGTAGCTACTTTGGGATTTCATCTCACCTGAGTCAGAGAGGCTTTCATCAAGCGAGAACATGGCAACAGATGCTGGTGTGGATGTAGGGGAAGGGGAGTCCTTATTTGCTGCTGTGGGGTTGTAAACAAGTGCATCCTTTATGGAATTAGTGACACTGTTCCTGAGTATAGTCCTGAAGGACTCTATATCCTAGCACAAAGACACTGGGACATCATGTTCATCACTGCTCTAGTGACCATAGCTGGGATATGCAATCAGCCCAGATGATAAGTGGATAATGAGGATGTGCCACTGAGACACAATGGAACTGGATTCATGCATAATATCAATGGAAGTGTATAACATTCAGACAAACTGGCAGAACTACTAAATGTTAAGTGAGGTCACCCAGTGTCACAAAGGCAAACCTGATGTTGTCTCTCATATGTGGATTTCAGCTTCTCATTTTTAGGTATGTACATTTATGTTGTAGGAAGTGTTTACAGAGGCCAGCAAACCAAAAGGGGGCCCATAAGAGGGGTTAAAAAATAGCTTTGGGACAGATAGATCGTAGCATATATGGGATATACAAGTAGATGGTGGAATAATGGGAACTGAGAACTTTGAACAGGCAGGACAGCCAGAGTGCTGCAGCACAGGACTGGCTGTGGTGGAGTCAACCCAAAAGTGGTATGTGTGAACAATCTATAAGGAAATATGCTCCTTTCTCAAGTTCATACAAAACAAAATAAAATTTGAACGGTGATATGCTTAGAGGGTGGATGAAGCTGCTCCCTGAAGCCAAATACTATACAGTGGGAATCTTAGACCCAATGGTGGGCTACTTCCCCATGATTTGATGACTAGGAAGGCTCCCGAATGGCCCCCCTCAACCGCCATCAAACAGTCAAGGTATTGTTAGTGCTGGTTATGTTGATAATGACTTCTCATAGTTCCCTTCTAGACAAGGAAATAGCAGTGGGTGTTCTGGATAGGATTTTATCCTCCTGTGGTAAATAAAATGGTTCCAGTATAGCTGGGTGTTGTTGGGCATGCCTTTAATCTCTGCCCTAGGAGGTAGAGCATCAGAGGTAGCTGGATCTTCTTGAGTTTGAGGCCAGTCTGATTTACAGGTTCTAAACCAGCCAGAGGCACACAGTGTTATCCAATCTCAACCAAAACCAAAACCAAAATAAAGAAATAACAACAACACAGAGCTACAACAACAACCTTCCACCCCACAGGGGTTCCTGCATCGACTCTGAGGAATCTGCTCATACAAGCTGCCCTCTTTCTCCAAGCTCAAGTTAGCATCAGAAGAGCAACAGACCCAGGATGTGTGGGTGATAGGAAAGTTTGTTGTGGCCTGGCTGGTGGGTTGGGAGTACTCTGTTGTGTAGAAGACAGAGAAGGGCCTTTCTGTGAAGAACCCCTGAGTGAAATAAGCCATAATGGAGGTTCCTCTGCCTTGGTGTCAGGAGACTATACCTGATACCACAAAATTTCTGATCAAACTTCACTTAGAACCCTTCACGTACCTCCTCACAAGTAGTGATGCCAGTGGTCCTCCTGTGATGTCACCTCTTCTCTGGGAGCAAGGTCACTGGGGTAGCTCTCTATGAACTCCTTTGAGTTGAGACATTCAGGTAAACAGATGGGATAGAGAGTGTTCATGTCTGGGTGCTCTGGAAAGAAGAACAGCTGGGAAGCAAAGGCAGATGTTTTCAGATCTCAGGCCACACAGTCTTAACTCTCTGTTCTGCAGTTTCTAGATCTGAATCCTACCTGCCTTGTCTCTGAAGGGAGGGACTTCTGTGAAGCTAGGTTATGGTTTCTATTCCCATTCCTCTCTGTCTGGTTTACACAGTCAGCTGAAAAGGTTTCATATCCTTCAACAGAGTGGGAGGTGGAGCTCTGCTGAAGTGGCCAACTCCAGGACTTCCTGTATGCTCTACTGGGTACTTTGGAAGTACTAGCCCAGTGTCAGGGCTCCCACCCCAACACTGACCATTCTGCTTCCCTACCTCAAGACCCTCTTTTCAGGTGATGTCATCTATTGCTGGGTCAGAACTGACTTTCAGACCCAGTGATCCCATGGTTCAGTGATTGCAGAAGCTTCCTGTAACCCTGCCCCCGGACCTGTTGTTCTGTTTACATGACATTATCTCATGTTTCTCTGTCTCTACGTCTCTCTGTCTCTCTGTTTTTGTTTTGTGTGTGTGTGTGTGTGTGTGTGGGGTGTGTGTGTGTGTGTGTGTGTGTGTAGGTGGACATGTGTGTGTAGATACTGTTCTTTCTCAGATATCATTCTCCTTATTTTGAGACAGACACACTCACTGGCCTGGACTTCACCAATTAGGCACCGGTGGCTGACAAGCGAGCTTCAGGGATCTGCCTCCCTCTTTCCTCAGTGATGGAATTACAAATTCACTCCACTATGCCTGTCTTTTATGTGGATTCTGTGTATCTAATTCATAACTTTCTCGTTGAAAGACAGTTACTTTACCAATTGATTATCTTTCTCCCTAGCCACTCATAGAAAAACCCATGGTGACTGTGAACATTATGATTAATGTGTTAAGTTTACTGTGGTAGATTTTGTAAAAACAAAATTATTTTTAGCTTGTATAAGCTATGAGGAAGTTTATTCTGCTTTGAATGTACTTTGTTAGCTGGCAGGATGAGCTACTTCCTGGTGCAGTTGGGCTAACCTTTAAAATTTCTAATTGTTCAACAATATTTCATTGCTTTCTAGATAATCTTACAAGGTAATGGGTCACAAATAAACAAGCTAACTGCTAAGCTCTGCTGTTGTATGAACTGCTTGCTTGGATGGCTGAGGGCCCGGCTGAAGGTCTGTTACAGAATCATGGCTTGCCCACACCCAGATAGGATTAGAGTTAATTTGATTCTCCAAATAATAACTGTTGTTATTCTCCACTATAATTCTTTGGCTAGCAAAATCTGGGACCTTACCTAGAGAATTCTCTCTGGTTTGGGCTTGATCAGTCTCCTTTCTAATAAAACACCTCTAATTTATTAAGACTAAAACTCCCATCAGACTAGTGACTGTCTGAATGACCACAGACCCATAGCATCACATAGGAAAATGCTGGAGCAGGGAAGAGCACTGGATTAGCCTTCGGTCCCTAGTCTGTGCCTCTGTGGCTAAGAAGTCTGAGCCTAGTGTGGTCAGGAGTGGGTTGCTGAGGTGGCTTCCAATGTAATGCACCCTTGGAGTCATTTTACTAGAGAGAGGACTTCTGGATGGGATCAGAGACCAGTATTCCCAGTGAAGATGGAGGAAAGTTTCTCATCAAAATGCAGTGCATGGGGCAGAAATATGAGCCACAGTGCTCTCAGAGGTTCAGGGCAGCTCTACTGGCAGGATCTTACTAGGAAGGTGGGTAAAGAGACAAAGGTTGGATAATGAGAGAGAGAGAGAGAGAAAGAGAGAGAGAACACACACACAGAGAGAGAGAGAGAGAGAATGAGGGCTCAGGCATGGGCAGACAGAACCAAAAGTACTGACACTGACTAGTTTAACTAGAACCTTCCCTGCCAGGATAAGCAACAAAAGCTGAGCGTCCCTCTCAGACTAATGAAGCTGAGCTGCACTAAGACTCTGCATCCAGACCAGCTTCCTGGGAGAAGCAGAAACCCAGAGATGCCTGGAAGAGGGTTAGACCAGAATCACTTGTAAAGGACACCTCTGATTTGCTGAGATCCAGGTTCCCAGCTTTCCTGAGCTGTCACTCATGCAGGGGTGGGCCTTGGTGATGCAGCTGTCTTTGAGTATTTCCTGCTGCTGTTAGAAACCCCAATAAAAGCCATTGGCTCAACATGTTAGACTTTGGTGGTATCTGTACCTTGGTCTGTGGTGGGCTCCCTATCTGGGGTGAGCAGACATGTGTGTTCTGACCACACAGGATAAAATTTGTTCCTTTACACCAACCTGTCCCTCGAAACAATTTATACCATTGTCTCCGGCTCATTACCCCTTCCCTGGCAAACCTTTTCCTTCCTACCATCCTCTGTTCCTGAAAACCTGTCATGCCCTGCACCAAACACCTTGGTCCACATGTTTCCAAATATCTAGGAATGCCTTCAGATTCCTCTGTTGCTCAGAATCCAGGCTGCTGGTTTTTAGTTCTCCTTTCCCTGAGCTCCCAGTGTCTGACTTCTCCCAGTTTCTTCTATCAAGGGGTGAGGGTGGCCTCAGGCCCCAGCACCCTCTCCTAACAGAGTTGTAACTGTGACACCTTCCTGTACTCAGCAATGACTTTGGACACTTTTATCTTTCTTACTTTCTTTTAAAGTCAATTGTGGTAACATTATCCATAAATATTTGCATTTTGTTGTAAATTACTGAGGTCAATACACAAAAAATGACACACATCTTTCCTAATACTCCACTGTGATATCTTAGTTAGAAGGCAGTGACAATTTGTTACTTCAAGCTTCCCTGGACTTTCAGAAGCAGGGTCTTGAAAGGTCTGTACCACTTCCTGCTGTTAGAGGATAAACAGGAAGTGGGAGGGGTGATTATGACAGGCTCTGCTGAGTTCAGTGCTGGGTGGAGGAATTAAAGAACAAACAGAGTTGGATACTGGATTCCAACATAGGGCAAACCTTTAAGATTCCTGGGACTGGTGTGGAAGGAAGATCAGAGAAGAGAGTGAAGACTGGAAGTGTGTGTGTGTGTGTGTGTGTGTATGTATGTGTTCAGATATTTCTGTTCCATCTTTAAGAACTGTGAGTGCTTATCTTGGATTTTTTTCTTCAGACCTCTGGCCTCCCCTGAGACTTTCATCATCTCTAGCTCACAAATCCCCAGCAGAGCTGACATTTTCCTTTTTTCTCAGTTCTGAGCATTGGTTTCCAAGCCTCACCCATGCATGCAGATGCCCTGCTCTGGAGTGTTCTTACTTCACTAGGCAGCTGCATTTATTTGCTGAACCTTGAACACTCCTGACTTGAGGCTTGCTGGGAGGAGGGGCAGACAGTGCTCCCTGGCCAGGGCTTGGTTTGCTCACCTTCCATTCAGTAGGTCCTGTGCAGAACTGGCATTCATCCCCATCCAGAGCTGCACCTGGGCTGTCCCCTGGCTCATGCTCACAGTTTCTCATGTGAAGGGGACAGTGACTGTCCTTAACAATGTAGTGAAATGAGTAAGAGCCACTCAATATATTCAATATGTATTCCAGGTTATAGCTACCCAAGCTCAAATATATCTTTCCATACCCACACAGGTTGCACACACAGACACAACAGGCATCGAATGTTCTCAGACTCGAGCTGATCTTAGGTCTCTGTGGCACTTCTCATACTTTATTGTTTTCAGACGTCTCTGGGCCAATGGGAAGAGTCTGCAATCACCTATTGTTTACAATGAGGTTGGCTGCAAGCACAGACCTTCACACAGTTGCTGCCTCTTTGTAGCTACAGAGCTGAAACTCTTCCAAGCTATCCTGTTTAAAGAAAGCCTTTGATTTTCCTGGTTAATGATGGATTCACTACGGAAAGACATGGATAGGTTAACCATTGCAAAATGCACATAGCCAGCGGTTCTCCCTTTACTTTCCTGGGTTTGCAGTATGTGACAATCATCTCCATGTTGTCCTTTCAGTCCTGTGCTCAACACTCTTGTCCTCACAGGGATTTGGTCATTAGTCATTTGCCACAGCATTTCCATGGCCTTAGAACCTGCTGAACTCACTGTCCTTATACCTGACTGTTCACTGTAGAGACCAGCGTGTAGCTACAAGTAATGGGTCATCAGTTACACACAAGCACACAAGCATGTAGACTGACCTCTCTGCAAACACAAAGACAAATATACATGGAAAGACATTCACAGATATATTTGCACCATGGATGGTGTCTTGTACTGTTGGTTGACCAGGATGATTGCCTCACAGAATTTCCTTTGTAACTAATGAATGAACCATGGTGTTCCTCTCATAGAAATGAAGGTGTCTCATCTCTGAGGTGAGCAGATTTGGTTTTCACAGACATTGTTCCATGTGAACAGAGGAATTGTTCACTCTTTCCTGGTCTCAACTTGCTATCCAGAAGCAAAGGTAGCTTCTCTCCTCTCTGTCCTCCTGGACTTGAGTTATGGTAGGACAGAAACTCGAGTCAGGGCTGCCGGAATGATGAAGTCAGCTGCTGTACTCCAGTTTTTCGGCTCCTAGAATTGTGTTGTGACTCTCACAATGGAACCAAGGAGGAGTTATGTTCAGTGCTTAGACAAAACTAAGAATGTCACAGGATGTGTATGTTAGTGGGAAGGGATGACTTTGTCTCCAGAATATCAGAGACACAGCCTCAAGACATCAGCCCCTTTCCCACAGGTTCTCCTTCTGCAGCCACTCTAACCTGTCAATGGACTAAATAAACCATAATCAGGGTGCGGGGTTTCTAGGAAGATGGCACAGTCTGAGGAGGCAGAAGTATATTGTTATCAGTGGGCAGTGATGTGTAGTTGTAATGTACTTACCTGTAACTAGGACCAGGAGGTCCCATCCTCAGAGACAGACTTCATCAAGGACAGGATGAAAGTATGTTGGCTCAGGACCCCCAAGACCAAGTTCTCAGCACAAATGAGATTCATTTGTCTCATAGGTTCAAAGGGCAGGGAATAAAATACAGACACAGGAGACTTGATGGAGGGAGGAGGGGAAGGGAACAAGGGAGAAGGGGAAAGGCTGTTTGTCCCGGAGGGGAACAAAGGTCGACCTCTGCATAGAGAGGAGGCTCGTGTGGCTCATAGGCAAATGGCAGTTTATAAAGGCAAACAGGTAAAGCCTGTGTTAGGATGAGGTGTTTAATTTTATTTGGGCATGTTAATTAGGAGACTCAAAAGGGGTTTTTGATTGCTGGATATCAATTCTTTGATAACTAGGCATTGGTAGGTGACCTCAGGAAGAGGAAGTGGCCAAATAAACAGGATATACCTTGGTGGTTACCTCTAGAAATACAATCTAATGGGTTTTGTTTGTTTGTTTGTTTGTTTGTTTTTAGCAAGGAAGAGGGAATGGAGGAGAAGGCCTGCCAGAGCCATGTTTGCCACCTTAGGCTGGCTAGCTTCCCTTCACAGCCCATGCCATCTGCTGACAACTTCTTTCTGCAAGATGTCAGCAACAGCTTTTCCTCTGTGAAGTACTGAAGCACACAGAAGCAGATCAAAGTCTGAGCTAACGTTGGGCAGTGAGTGTTTTCTACACAGAGTCGGGTGTGTATTTTAGGAGTGTGGGAGGGCACATCTCTCCACATGCTCACATTCATCTTCAGGACACAGTGTAGGTGTGGGAGCCTTGTGGTTTCTTCTGGATGGAGCCACTACTACTGATTCATGGACTAGGTTGTCAATGTTAAATCACGTTGGTGTTTTGCTAGTGGACTCAACTGCTGACAATGGAGATTGGAATCTCCTTAAAGAACTACTTCTAAACAGGTTCACAACCCCCTTGTCCTATTAGCCGTCTTCCTTCCCTATATTTGTTCAGTGGGCTATACGGAAGGGTGAAGCATTTAGGAACCTTTATTAAAATAGGTTTTGAAAAATCTAAGCCTACAAGTCCCCTCCAATATCCAGTGTATTTTCATAGCTGTGTTATCTGTCTCATTGACATTTAAAAATTTAAAGTCAATAAAATATTATTCAATCAATATTGGTAGATCTTATATTTCTCTTTTGTTCTATGAGCATTTTCTTTAAAGTCTTGTTACATCTCTCCATAATTGTTTGTCTTGTAGGATTGTAAGGTATGCTTGGAACATTTTCTATGTCATAATGTCTAAAAAATTGTTGTATTCTAATGGACACATTTGCTGAAGCGTTTTCAGCTTCAATCTATAAAAGTGTCTCTAAGAATGCCACCATCTCTAATAAATTAATGATCTCAAAATCAGCCTTTTCAGAAGAAGTTCACTGAAAATCTGATTATTTATCGATAGTATGGTGTTTCAACTTATGTCCATATTTTCGATTTTCAAATTCTACAAATTGGTGCACATATGCTATTGTTTGACATTATTCTGAGGTAGCATCATTATATAGAACCGGGATGCTTAATTCAGAATATTGGATCCCTATTGGTTGGTTGCCATTATAATCTTTAAGACTTTCTGAATTTTTTCATCTGGAACTACATTTGTGTTGTTATTGCAGGTTCCAGATTGAATTTTTTGGAAGGTTCTTTATTTTGATTTTTAGAATCCTCCAGCATCTTTTCTGTGGACAGTAATCTTTTAGTCTTTTTTTTTTTTTTTTTATAACTTATTCTATTTTATTTTGATGTTTCTCAAATAGCATATGTATAATTGTAATTATTATTGAATATATTATTTTTTTGTTGACAGTCAAAGCAAAACTATATAGGTACCAAATGTTCTCTTCTGTAGAACATTACATTTTTATCATAGAAAAAATTTAAAATCTCTCTAATATTCCCCTTTCTTTGGAGACTTCATTTTTTCTGTATTTCTCTTTCCTTTTCTGAAGATCTTATTTTATTTTTCTTTATTGTTCCTTTCTTTTGGAGACTCTAACACATTTTTCTTTCTTTTTTTCCCCCTCGAAGAATCTTCCTTGTCTCTTATTTCTATGGAGACTTCAGCTTAATTTTTTCCTATCTCCTTTTAAAAGAGATTCTATCGTATTTTTCTTTCTCTTTCTTTCTTTCTTTTTTTTTTTTTGAGACTCCATCTCATGTTTCCTCTTTCCTTTTTCTAGAAACGTTTTTCCTTTTTTTGGGAGACATTTTCTTCTATGTGTATTCATTTATTTCTCTCTGAATGATTTCTATACTTAATTCTTGTATTTAATTTTCTCTAAGTTCTTTCTTCTGGGGAATTGCTTTTTAAAAATGCTCTTAACATTTTCTAAAATTAATATCTTTTTCTGTATTTAAATTTTTCTAGATTCTTTTTCCATTTTCATAAGACTTATTCCTTTCAATTGATTTAATTCTCTCTTTTTAGACTTTATTTCATCAAACTCCAACTATTTATATCATCTATTTATGATGTTTTACATTCAATCTTTCCCCTTCTTAATTCCTGAAGTGTAACTTCAATCATTGTAATGTATTTATTTTTTATTCACTTTACACCAATTTCCCACATCCTCCCTCTTCTCTTCCGATTCCCACCCTTACAAATTCCTCCTCCCACAGTCCCCTCCTTTTCTCCTCAGAGAAGGGGAGCCTTCCTTGGGTACCACCCACCCTGAAACATCTAGTCCCAACAGGATTATGCACATTCTTTCCTGTTGAAGCCCAACCAGGCAGTCCAGATACAGGGAAGGTAGGGATCCAATGGCAGGGAATAAAAACCTAGACAGCTCCTGCTCCATTTATTAGGGGAGACTTGAAACACTTTTTTAAATTATCAGAAATTCTGGTTTCTGTCTGCTGGCTTCTTCTTCCTATACTGTGACTAGCCTGGCCCCTGTCTTTTCTCTCTCAGAGAAGAGGTGTTTCTGCCTTCTACATGTAACTGGGAGCTGCCTCACTGGATCTAGACCATTCCCCAACTCAGGGAAGTTGTTGGACCCCCTGGTGTTGGGTCATCAGGCCACAAGGTGTCTGGCTAACATGAGCTCTCTCAGGTAGGCTTTTGTCCTGAGAGAGAGCAGCTCCACTAACTGAGTAAGCTCACATGCCTCCCTTGCTCTCCATTTCAGGGAGGGAGCCTCTTGCTTGGCTATGAAACTGAGTCCAGTTTTATGCACTGAGGCTACAGTTGAAGAGTTGGTTTTTCTACACAGCCAGGGCTTCTTAAAAGAGCTACCTTCAAACTGCCTCTCTGGAGGCCTTCCTTCTTCCCTGCAGCTGGCCTTGTTTCACCATCGTGGGTGGGATGTAGCTAATCAAGTTAGTTCTTGCCTGACATTCAGTGAGACAAATGGAAATGTAAGCTTTCCCACCAGGCCTCTTTATTTTCAGAAATAACGACTAAGACTCACTAAAGATGAATAAATGCCTAGGTCAAAATCTTGGGAGTGTATTTCAACTAGCTCATAACTTAATTTTCCCACTTATTTTGTTCTTAGTCGTGCCACGTGGCTAATTACCTATGACCAGTTTCATGTATTTGTCTTCCTCAGTGTCTGACAAAAATCTCCCACTTGCTCTGTTTCTCAGAATTCTATTCTTTTCTTCTGAAACTCTAGTTCATTACTTCTTGCCTTTTGATCATAGGCCAACAGCATTTTATTGACATGTGATGTTTCCATGCATCGCACAAGAGACTCTCTACAGTAGGAGGCTTTGAATATGTCAGATAACCTCTTCTACTGAAAACGCCCGTGTTTTACCAACTGAAGTTCTTAGAGATAGAAAAACCAAAAACAACAACAACAACAACATCCAGCAACAACAAGGTACCCCTGTCATTCCTTAGGAAAGAGAGATGAGAGAATTCTTGCTGTTTGGACAGAAGCTGAAATACTAACTTTTCCAAAGTTTTCCAGGCTGCAAGGCTTCCCTGTAGATACTGTGTTTGCAAGTCTCATAATTGACTGGGCATATGAAAGACAGACGAAGGGAGAGAAGTAAACCAGAAGAGGGGAGAAGAGTGAGGAGGAAGAAGAGGAAAAGCAGAAGAAATATCAAGAGGAAAAAGAGGAAGAGAAAGGAGAATGAAGTTGAGGGAAAGACTATAGACTCTTGTGTTAATCACCTGGTGTTCAGCAGGAGGCTAGATCTTAAGATGTTGTTGAGCCTTTACCGTACCACACAAATGATAATTTAATTAGAGCCCATGTTAACTACAACCCAAGTTCCAAACTCATCCTGTTGACTGAAGGATATGGAATAAAATGTCTGTGTCTGCTCGGATCTCCAGGTGTGTCTACTTATCCATGCATTACCCAGCTCTTCCTGGACAGAGCATGGACAATGGTCATCATCCCATCTGCTGTGTGGCTACCATGTCTAAGGAGATGCCACCTCACGTGGAGATGTGTGCTGGGATCCAGTCCCTGTACTTCCTGAACTCCAAAAGAAATTCAGGACAGGATTGTAGCAATAATCTCTTTTGGACTATGTCAAAGTATCATCTGTCAACAAAGACCTGAATGGCCCACAGAAAGGCATGAGAAAACATGTGGGACAACTAGCAGAGAGAGAGAGAGAGAGAGAGAGAGAGAGAGAGAGAGAGAGAGAGAGAGAGAAACTCTGGGAAATAGGCTGAAGAGATTTACCTCCAAGTTATGGAGGAAGTTGAATATATGAAACTGAGAAGAGGCAACCAGCCTCGTCTCAGACACAGAATAGTACAAACAGGTTAACTTAGCTATACAATAGTTGGAGAGCAAGCTTAGCTAAGTTATAGGCATTAAAGCATAAATAAATGAACTTCTGTGTCATTATTCTGGAACTGAGTCAGACATAGAAAAGCACAAATGGTTACACAGTCTACTAACTTCTTCATCTTAGGAGAGTGTGGCACTGCTTGGGGAATCTCAGTGGGACAAATGATCCAAGTTTGATTAGACAAAGATATTGCAAGTGATATGTATACAGCCATATATTCTCATAATGATACTTTAACGGAAGAGAGTTCTTATACTGTGGATGACTCTTTTTCCATTTGCCACAGTGATATTCTGTCTCTGAAAGACATGAATCCTCTGTTCTTTCCCAGGAAATGTTTGTTACTTAAAAGTAGGCTTTAAGTCAGTGCCCAAAGCCAGTCCGAAGGCTAGGATCTCACCGCTCCATTCCTGTTTCCCATTATTCAGGAAGTCAGACATGCACAATCCTGGCTTCTCTGATAAAAACTGTTCCTTATTAAGGAGAGACTTGGCATCACTTGCCACAGTATCAATGAAGAGACTTTTCCAATAGTAAGTCTTTTTAAAGTAAAGGCCTGAGGCAAGTGGTCCCCCAGTAACATAGGAAATATATTCAATATATTTCAACAATTTTTCTTTGAAGGACACGTCTTTGTCCTTTGTTAACAAATGGAGAGACTTAAGGTGTGCCTTGATTTCATTCAGAGACACATTGAAATCCTTGGCAATATTTTCCAGTGAGGCTTCATCCAGACCAAAGTAAGACCTGTACAGATTCAAGGTCTTCTCCAACTTCTGTATTTCATCTCTGATGAAGCCCCCAAGTGGAATGGTGGCCCATACTCCAGCCTTCAGGGCCTCCAGCCAGATCTTCTGTCTGAGGAAATCCCTCTTCCGGTCAATGGCAGTCTCAGTAACACTGTGTAAGGACATCATGAAGATGTGGCGCTTGTGGGCTGGGAGCTCCCTAAGTAGGGTGGTCTCCAGCTTTGGGAAGTCAAAATCAGACACATCAAAGTTAGAGACTAGGAAGAGTGGAGGATGACTGGAAAGAGCTTCCTGAAGCTTCTCTGAGCAGTCATCTCTAATTTTTTTTAAGACACTGTCTCTATTGAAAGACTTAGGTTTACTCCTCTGTTCATTGCTGATATCTTGATCGACCTTGGTTCGGACAAAGTAGAACTTTTTGTTCATCTTTGCAATGGCTTTGACCAGATGTGCATCAATTTCTTTGAAGCGTGCAGCCGAGACTATAATGAAGAAGTCATACTCACCAATCTTCATTTCTGTTAGATAGTTTTCTGGTGGAAACTTAGTGGACCCAATGCCAGGCAAGTCCCATATTTTCACGTTGGGAAGCTTTGAGTGTGGGTATGGAGTTCTCTTCATGGTTGTCTCTACCACCCCAGTGGCGGCTGCACTTTCTTCTTCTTCTTCCCTCACTCCCCTCAGGGCATTGATAAAGCTGGATTTCCCTGTCCCTGTTTCTCCCGTCACAGCGATGTTCAGTGGGGCTTTGTCAATGTTTCTCAGAGCATGACTAATTTCAGACAGTGCGTCCTGAAGGTTCTTATTTTCCAGATGGGATTCAATCAAGGTGATGGTTTCCTCAGATAGGATTTTGCTTTCCATCTTGAAATTCTTAAAAAAATTTTCAAAGTTGAATGCCAAAAGTTGAGCAGTTAGAGGAGAGGGGCTGCTAGAGGAAGGCTTGCATGTAGCTGTGTACCCTGGAGGTTGCTGAAAAGAGAAGAAAAGAGAGACACTGTAATTATTAGTACAGAAGAGCAAGGGCTAGGAGTTTGTTCTTATGGTAAAGAGGGACCTCAGCTGCGAATACTATTATAAGCATAACGCCTTTCTTTCTTATCCTTGCTACTGGCTCCATCTCTGCTCTGTATGTCACATGTCCTCATTCAGCTCTTACCTTTTGTGCTTTACCTCCTTTTTTGTTGTCCCATTCATGAACAACTTATTCCATTTGGCTTCCTCCACTAGTGTTTACTTCTTATTTTAAGTTGTATTTGCTTTCTGTTTACCCCTATTACAATTAATACCCATAGGTTGTAAAATCCTTAAGGGCATAGATCAAGATATGAAAAACTCAAGCAACGTATCTCATAGAAGGCTCCCTGTCTCATTTGAGTGCTTAGGGCATTGCTTCCTAGGCCTCATGGCCTCTGGTCCCTTAGCACATCCGTTCTAGTTTCTCCTGTGTAGTCTGTGAATAAAGAAAGAAGGGGCATGAAATGGGGAGTAGAAAAGATTCTTGACATGTCTACCAGAGTGTTGGATTCATTACTCTGTATGTGTAATCGACTTCTTTTTAGCCATAAAGAAGATTGAAATTGTTTCCTTTGTAGGAAATTAGATGTAACTGTAGGTAGTTATATTGAGTCAATAAAGCCAGGCTCAGAAAGACAAATACATTTTTCTCATTCACAGAGCTTAGATTTTGTATAGATACATAAGTTATATTGTAGAAATGACATAAAATTGTAAGAGAACCTGTCTGGGGGACAAAAGAACTGAGGGCAAATTCATAACATGCAATGTGTGCTTGTTTGAAACTTCAAAACTAGATATTAAAAGATTTATTTGAAGGAGAAATATATCCATGTTATTTCTTATTTCTCAGCAGGGATAGTAGGGGATCACCTCATTGTAAGTAGCTTCCTAAGATATTCCCTGTGTATCTGTGTTCTCTAGTGTTCAGTCCACAAACCTCAAGGAAACAACCCAGAAAAATGAAAATCCTAAATAGATACAGAGGAAAGCCAGGAAGGAAGAAAGAAATATAAGAAGAGATGTTAAAGAAGCCACTAAAAAAAGAAAATGACTTTTTTAAAATTTAAGAAACCTGAATAAAAAATTATTTCCATTAAAGTCCTCCTTCAAGGAAGCATCAATTCTTAAGGACAAAGAAACAAGATAAAGGTCTGATGTGTTTCTTACAGGAATCCATATATTACATATATTACATATATGTCCATATATTACATATTTTGGACTTTGGGTCACATAATTTTTTTGTCTGATATTTCTGGTTTATTTATAATCTTATAAGGACATTAAAAGTATGTATATTTCATGAATATGGAAAAGCAGACTTTATGATAGGTTTGACTGCAGATCAAAGTTTATAAATACTGACACCAAAAAATCAGAACTTTTGGATGAGGGGTATAAATCACAGCTATATCCTTTTGTTTTGGTGTTTCAGACACACACAGAGGACTTTGGAATTAGAGCTGGAACATAGGGTAATAAATGTAGGAAGTCATGAGAGATTGGCTTCATTTAGCTTTGATACTCTGGTGTTAATAATGTGGTATGAAGATTTCAATATAGAAGCTTCAGAAATACAGAATTCTACTCTTGAGTCAGCCAATCATCTTGTTGGAGGCCATGTCAGCAATAAAAGTAAGGGAAAGGAGGGCATCAGTATAGATCTTACTGTTACTAGGAATAATATATTAAAATATCAAAACTCCCAGGGTAAGTATTTGAGAACTCCTATGGGATGCTACATGCATGTGTGCAGGCCCACATGTGTATAGTATCAGTTCCAGAGGTCTACCCATTTCTGCTTCTCTTGTGCTGGGATGCCAACAATTGATTTACAAGTAGAAGCTTTATTTAGGAACTGCTGGTATTGTAGCTATAGTAATGAACATAAATTCATGTACAGTGCATCATTTATATCCTACTATTTTTGTCCCAGTTGCTTGCAGTGTATGCAAGTCACAGTCTTTTGTGACTATCTGAAACAATGGTTCTCAACAATTCTGACATGGAATAGATTGAGATAAAACTTACTAGAGGCCACCAGAATAGTGATATGGCATCTACACTGTGATGGCTAGCTATAAATAAACCTAATATTACATAAGAACCCAACCTCCTAAGATACTCCTGAGAATTTTCTTAATAAGGACCTTCTATATAAGTGGTAGATATTTCCATTGAGAAGCAAAAATTGCTACACAGAACACTATAACTATTCAAATAGCCAAGGCAACAATGAGCACAAAGGATCATAAGTCTCTAATTAAGGATTCTGAAAACAGTTGAAGTGATGGCTCAGCAGTTGACAGGACTGGCTGATCTACCAGAGGTCCTGAGTTCAATTCCCAGCAACCATATGCTGACTCACAACCATCTGTAATGAGATGCGATTCTCTGTTTTGAGTGTATATGAAGACTTATAGACATAAAAATAAATGTATGAATGAATATTTAAAAAAATTCCAAAGTAATTGTAGTAGATTAAATTCCTGTCAAATATTTCATAAACAATGAAAAAAATCTCAATCACATGATAGGTGAGAAATGTTGAAGGAGGAAATGTATCTGATGAGCAACAGAGTATGTGTGACAGGAACACGAAGTAGGGACTCTTGACGGTAAATGGGAATTCACTAGATATGGGGGAGCATGGCAGAGGGCAGTATGTAAACAAAAGAATGAGAACAGATAAGAATGAATGACAATGTATAAATGGCACACGTGGATGGAAATGCCATAGTGAAACCCACTGTTTTGTACTTGCACCAAAAATGTAATGAAATAGAATAAACCTCAATGAGATCCAAGAAAATACTGATGCATGAAATTAAAATGAAAACATAGGATTTATGTGAGAAATTCAGAAATGTAAGATTTTGAAAGAAATCCTAAAAGTTCATTTACAATAGATACAGCAAACACATACCAGATGAGAAGGCAGGGTAAGAAGGTAGGAAGTAGGGAAGGTAGAAATCAAGCAAAGAAGGAAGCAATCAAGTTTCAGTAAGTAACCAAGAAAGTGAGATGTTTCAAAGCAGAGATGAAAGAAATCTCAAAAAGATAACAAAATATGCTAAGATTCCCGTGTTTATAGTTTATAAACCTTAATGTTGTCAATGTGTCCATACTTCACAAAATGATCTACAGACACAATGCAATCTCAACTAAAATATCAATGCCATTTAGAATAGAACTGGACTGTGGAATCACAAAACTCACATGGGAATACAGAAGACTGCAAATAGCCAAAACAGTATTGATCAAAACCATCAGGCTACTATTCACTGTAATACCTGATTTCAAGGCATACCACAGAGGCACAGTGACAAAACCAGCCCAATGGTGGTATGAAGACAGGCCTATCTATAGACCAACAAACTGATAGGAAAAGCAAAGTCAGGATATCCATAACGGTGCAGTCAACAGAGTGTTCCTACAGCCAATTAACATCTCAGCAAGGCTTCCAATACTCACAGTGCACAAAGGTTACATGGTTTGAAGAATGGAACTGGGCTAAGTGGACATCAAGCAATACCAAACCTTGACTCTCACTCTTCACCCTATACAAAAACAAACCCTAAGTGGGCGAAAGAGCTTAATATAAGATGGAAACCTTGAAGCTCTTAAAGGGAAATGAGTATGAAAAATTTCATTAGATTTTCCCACATGTAGTCCACAAAGCATAGGAATCAAAAGTAAACTGCCAAGTAGCATTCCATCTAACTGAAATACTTCTTAAATACAAAGTAAGTAAACACCACAGTAATGAGATAATTTACAACGAAAAGCCTTAGGAGTGCATCATGTAACTGTCTCAACCAGAGAGACCCCAGCATGTCAACAGGAGCAAAAAATGAATATGACAAAATTCATCAGAGTCACTTTGAAACATCTCAATGAAGTGAAACAGAAAGGTGCTTTCTGGAACAACTGTGGAAACACTAATTTTCCCAGGAATCCCTTCCAACATAGAGAGACATTAGAGTAGAGTGAGCTCACCTTCTCTGTCAACAGCTCTTCATTACTGAGGATAATTTTAACATCGCTCACAACTGTGTCAATGAAATAATTTTGCAAGTGGAAAACCTTTGAAAAAAAAGGATTTCTAATGTAGTTCAAGAGTTTATCAGTTAAGGATGTGTCTGGCTCATCTGAGAGCAAATGTGGAGACTTAATGTTTGCCTTGAGTTCCTCCAGTGCCATGTTCAAATTTTCAGCTATGTTTTCCAGTGATGCCTCATCCAGGCCAAAGGAAGATCTATAGTCATTCAAAGCCTGTTGCAACATCTTTATGTCATTTTGGGTCAATCCCCTGAATGGTATGGTAGCCCTTGGCATTTTGGATTCCTTCAAGATCTTTTGTTTCAGCATATCCCTCTTCTGGTCTATGGTGGAATCTGTAACAATTGACAAAGTAAGCATGAACATGTGGCGTTTGTAGGCTGGGAGCTCTCTCAGAAGAGTGGTTTCCAGCTTGGGAAAGTCAAAGTCAGACACATCAAAGTTAGAGACTAAGAAGAGTGGAGGATCCTCTTTGGTCACTACTTTGAGTATACTTGAAATGTTATAACGGAGCTTCTCTAATGTTTTCTCTTTATAGAATCCCCTCTGAAGATCAATATCTGTATGGGTTAGTACAAAATAGAAACTTCTCTTCATTTGTACTATGGCTTTGGCAAGTAATGTGTCATTAAGTAAAAGGTGTCCAGAAGAGACAATAATGAAGAAGTCATACTCTTCAAACTTGATTTTCTTCAAATAATCATATGGATGCAAGGCAAAAAATGAAATACCAGGCAGGTCCCATATTGTCACACCGGGAAACTTTGCATATGGGTATGGGGTTTCTCTCAGTGGTTGCACATACCACCCCAGTAGCAGCTGCATCTTCTTCATCAGCCCCTACTCCCCGTAGAGCATTGATGAGACTGGACTTTCCAGCCCCAGTCTCCCCTATCACTGCAATGTTCAGTGGGGCTTTCTCAATGTCACTCAGAGCACTGCTGATTGCAGAAACTGTTTCCTGAAGTTTTCCTTCCTCTAGGGAGGCTTCAATGCAGGCGATCAATTCCTGAGACAGGATTTTGGTTTTCATCTTGAAATTCTGAGGATTTGTGCCCAACCTGGAGGTCAAATCAGGATCCTCCTTTGGGGGTGGTGTAGAAGATGAAGTCTGACCCATCCCTGGGAAATGTTGATGGTACCTAAGGGAGGAAAGAACAAGGAAGGTCAACAAATTAGTTCAGCAGGAACATTCATTGGGAGAGCAGGGCCTAGCATCTGCCCCCACATTATAAAAAGGGACTTTGTTTTTTTCAATCAAATGTACAGGACTACATAGCACTTACTCCTGGGTTTAGCTTTAAATTTTGGTTTGACTCACATTCCTTAACCTTTGACTATTTTCTTCTTTGCAGTGATTTTAGTTTTTCTTTTTCTTTCTTTCTTTCTTTTTTTTTTTTGGTGTGGACATTTCTTTTTTTTTTTTTTTCCTTTTTTAATTTTATTTTTTTTGCTTATTCACTTTATAACCCGTCCCAGTCACCCCCTCCCACAATCCTTCCCCATCTCTTGTTTTCTGAGTACCCCCTCCTCCTGTATCCCCCACCCTGCCACTTTAAGTCTCTGAGAGGCTAGGTGCTTCCTCTCCCATTGAGGCCAGATGAGGCACCCAGCTAGAAGACTATACTCCATATACAGGCTGCATGTTTTGGGATAGCCCCCACTCCAGATGTTTGAGACCTACATGAAAACCAAGCTGCATATTTACAACATATATGCAGGGAGGCCTAGGTCCAGCCCATGGAGGTAGATCTGTGTAGACTAGGTATGCTCCACGGTTGGTGATTCAGCCTCTGAGAGCTCCAAGGGTTCAGGTTGGTTTACTCTGTTGATCTTCCTGTGCAGTTCCTATCTCCTTAGGGCCCACAATCCTTCCACCTATTCTTCTATAAGAGTCCTCAAGCTCCATCCACTGTTTGGCTCTGGATGTCTGTATCTGTCTGAGTCAGCTGCTGGTTAGAGCCTCTCAGAGGACAGCTTGCCCCTGTCTGTTCTCAGGCTGGAGGTTTAGATCCTGGGAGCTCTGGTTGAATCTTTTGATACTCATTCTAAAAAGGACAAAAGCACCCTCACTTTGGTCTTCCTCCTTCTTCTTGAGTTTCATGAGGTTTATGCGTTGCATCTTAGGTATTGTGTGTTTTGGGGCTAATATCCGATTTTAGTTTTTCAAGATCAAATTCAAGCCTGTAACACCAGCATTAAGGGGGTTGTGCAGTGCTCTGAGCTTAGCCTGAGCTACGATACCAAGATGTTGTCTGGAAAAGAGATTAACCAAGTTCAATGCTCTCTCAGTCTCTCCAAATAAGGTCATATTATGACAAGCACACTGACTTTCAGGTTTTCAGTTTTACTTTAATAACTGACATGAATGGTAGGTAAATCAATTGGAAAGCTCAGCTCATGGTTAGAAGGAGTAGTCTTAGGGATGTGGGAGACTCTTGATCTATCCTTCTTGAGTTTCCAGTGACTTTGATATCTACCAACATTATTTCACTCTTTGGTGTGGACAACTCTTTGCTTTTCAATCAAGACCATGTAGATGTGGTCGTTGTAGTCTGCAGTGGGAAAGCTGCTAATGTTGTTTTGTGGAATGGGCATGCTATTCCCATCAATTTGCCATCTACATATTTATGTATGTTTATATCACTGAATTGGTATGGCTATTAATTTGGCCAAAGAAGCTGCTGTGTGTTGTGAGTTAGAGTAACTTTATATTAACTCATAATAGTCAAAGAATTGAGGAGAAGTAACTTTTGAATGCTCAACCATTAATGTGATACTTAAATTACAGCCTCCAAGGCTTATTGTGATGCAGAAGAGAAAACAGAAGTGATGTGAGAACTGAGGGAGGATTGTAGTGTTTTGACAATGTAAAAATCAATGAAAGAGTAAAACCCCAAATCATTCAGTTAATTAGTGGGCAAATGAGCTGTAGAGACAGTCATCAAGAGCCTAAATGAAATGGCTAATACATACTTGAAAATGTACTCGATATCCTCAACTATCAGTGAAAGAGCAGTTAAATCAGAATTGTACTACCAAGAAATCAGCAACAACAACAAATGTAGAAAACAAGAATCATATTTACTATTAAAAGTTGGTGCAGTTCCTTCAGAAATTGATCAGTGTCCGAGGAACACTACTCACTTCAACCTGAAGGACTGTTAGTCACCAGACGACACAGATGAAAGCACATCTGTGGTTATAGCTGCTGTGTTGATGGTCACTGTGATATCAGTTCAGTGTAATGAATGGAAAAAGAAATAATGGTACATATATACAATAAGGTTCTATGGAGTTGTGAAGAAAAATGAAACCATGCCATTTTCAAAAAAAAATTAGTGTAATTGTAATTTGTTATTCAGAGAAAGAATTTGGATCTCAAAAAACAAATAGCACATGTTTTCTTTCACAGGGTGAAGCTAGCCTTACATAAATGTACGTGTGTGTGTCCCAGAATATGGCCTACAGTGGCAGAGACATGCAGATGTGTTCAAGTTGAGCCTGGTTTACAAAATGAGTTCAAGAACATCCAGGGAGGTTTTACAGAGAACCTTGTCTTGAAAAAACAAAACAAAATACATAACTTCCAAAATCTTTTGGTGTAATTTTCTCTAATAGTACACCTGTTGGAAGACTAGGTAGTGGAAAAACTAAGTTGTTATGGCCTGGGTATCTACTGCCTGTCTAGCCATTCATTTTATGCTATCATAAGCAAATTTTCTCATATGCTGTTATAATGGTTAGATGGAAACTGTATCATGTGCTGTAACTAGGAACAGTTTCACGCCTGAGTTAACTCTTCACCCAGGTCTGTTATGTTGTATGCTTTATTGTTTTTGGAAACCAATCATAAGAGAGTTCAAATAGATCTACTTTATATAGTTGGAGTTGAGACCTCCCTGGGGATTGACATCCCACTTTCTGCCATGTGTGTCATATGTCTCTTATATTGTCCAAAGTCCATCATGGCTGGATGGTGTATTATGGTACTTTTATGAGAAAATAGCAAGATATTATATGTTCAACCAGACTTGGTTTCTAAGTTCCTGTTTGCTACAAGGGAATCAGTTATATTTTAGGAACAGGGCACACAAGAAGCCTCCAGATGGAAAACTTAATCTCAGGCTGGGGACAAGCCTCCTAGAGACTAAGAATCTGAGGAAATCAAACATGCTCTTCATAATAAGGTCCTGAAGAAATTGGGAAAGGAGACAGTACATCTCAACATAGCCAATGTTGTGCCAAATGAGAAAACCTCCAAGCAAACGTACTGAGCACAGGAAGAAGACATGGATTTCTACTTATTATCCACTCTTTATTCACTTCAGTACTAGAAGTCATAGCTAGAACAGTTAAACCCAAGAAAAAAAATAAAAATATATAAATAGAAAAGGGAAAAGTCAAAGATAATATAAGGTTCTCTCCATTAGAGAACCTAAAGTGTTCCTCAGAAATCTCTTAGAATCATTTCAGCAAAGTGACAGAATTCAAAATTAACATTCAAATCTTGGTCACCTTCACATATATTAATGGCAAAAATAGTAAAGAAGAAACATGGAATCAATCTCATTTGCACTACTAGCCAGCACCTTCTCCACAATAAAATACCTTGGATTAAGCCTAACCAAGGAAGGAAAAGCCCTCTATAATGAAGACTTTAAAAGCTTGACAAATTCCACTACTCTGTTGAAGGACATCTGGGTTCTTTAGAGGAATGGATACAGAAAATATGGTACATTTACACAATGGAGTACTACTCCGCTATTAAAAACAATGAATTCATGAAATTTTTAGACAAATGGATGGTACTAGAAAATATCATCCTGAGTGAGGTAACCCAATTACAAAAGAACACATATGGCATGCACTCACTGAGAAGTGGATAATAGCCCCAAAGCTCAGAATATCCAAGATATAACTCATAGACCACATGAAGCTCAAGAAGAAGGAAGACCCAAGTGTGGTTCCTTTGAACTTTCTTAGAAATGTGCACAAAATATTCATGAGAGCAAATACATAGACAAAGTTTGGAGCAGAGACTGGAGGAGGGGTTGTCTGAGACGTCCCTACCTGGGGATCCATCCCATGTGCAGTCATCAAATGCAGACAATGTTGTGGATACCAGGAAGGCTTTGTCAGAATCTGACATATACAGAGCTTGATGCTCAAAGCTCACCATTGAACTGATCATGGGGTCCCCAATGGAGGAGGTAGATAGAAGGCTGAAGAACCTGAAGGGGCTTGTGGCCCCATGGGAAGAGCAACAAGACCAACAACCAGAGCTCCCAGGGTCTAAACTGCCAGCCCGGGAACACCCATGGAAAGACCCATGGCTCCAGCTGTATAAGTAGGAGAGGATGGCTTTGTCAGGCATTGGTGGGAGAGGAGGTTCTTGGTTCCATGAAGGCAGGATACCTCGCTGTGTCAGAATTCAAGGGAGGAATGGGGGAGTGGATGGATAGGTGTGGGCACATCCTCATAGAAGCAGGTGGATGGGGGATAGGATAGGTAGTTACTGGGGGTGGGGATAGGAACAGGGTATAACATCTGAAATGTAATTAAGCAGAATATCTAAATTTTTTAAAAAAAGGATGTTGAACTAAAATTAAAAAAAAACTTCAGAAAAAAAAACAAAAGACACTAAAAAACAAAAAACCCAAAACCCTACTACTCATTCTAAAGTATTTGAAGAATTCATGTCATAAAAATAGCTGGCTAAAGAAAATTAATCTAGGAGGCTGGAGAGATGGCTCAGTGGTTAAGAGCACTGACTGCTCTTCCGGAGGTCCTGCGTTCAATTCCCAGAAACCACATGGTGACTCACAACCATTGGATGCCCTGTTCTGATGTGTCTGAAGATAGCTACAGTGTACTCATAAAAACAAATAAGTCTTTAAAAAAAAAGAAAATTAATCTACAGATTTAATGTGTTTCCTATCAATATTCTAATGCCATCCTTCACAGAATTAGAAAAAAATGTTTTTCCTTGTTGCAGACTCCAAGCTGGTCTGCTCCTTGAAGACACCATATCATGACCCATCCTAGAGGATCTACTGTACTTATAGCAGCCGAGGACCCACTGCACTCAGAGTATTTGAGTAAGCTCAACTCCCAAGAGCTCTAACATGCCCAGGTTCATAGCTCCTCACACAATCCCAGAACACCCAGAGGAAGCTGGACTCCCAGATGCTCCAACACAGGATCTCAGGATCCTTCCAGGATCATAGGATTTCAGGATCGCAGAGGCAGCCAGAGTCCCAGGAGCTCTACACCCAGGATCTCAGGATCACAGGATCACAGAGACATCTGGAATCTGAGGAGTTCTGACACAAGCAAGATAACAGGAGAGACAGGCTCCAGTCAGAGACAGTGAGTGCAGGTAGCACTAGATAACCAGGTGGTGAAAGGCAAGCACAAGAATGTAAGCAACAGAAGCCAAGGTTACCTGGCATATCAGAACCCAGTTCTCCCACCATAGCAAGTCCTGGATACCCCATCACACCAGAAAAGCAAGATTCAGATTTAAAATCAGTTGTTATGATGAGAATAGAGGACTTTAAGGAGGACATAAATAACTCCCTTAAAGAAATACAGGAGAACACAGGTAAACAGTTAGAAGCCCTTAAAGGGGAAACACAAAAATCCCTTAAAAAATTACAAGAAAACACAACCAAATAGGTGACCCAATTGAACAAAACCATCCAGGATCTAAAAATGGAAGTAGAAACAATAAAGAAATCACAAAGGGGGACTACCCTGGAGATAGAAAACCTATGAAAGAGATCAGGAGTCATAGATGCAAGCATCACCAACAAAATACAAAAGATAGAAGAGAGAATCTCATGTGCAGAAGATACCATGGAAAACATTGACACAACTGTCAAAGAAAATGCAAAATGCAGAAAGATCCTAACCCAAAACATCCAGGAAATCCAGGACACAATGAGAAAACCAAACCTAAGGATAACAGGTATAGATGAGAGCTAAGATTCCCAACTTAAAGAGCCAGTAAATATCTTCAAAAAAAATATAGAAGAAAACTTCCCTAACCTAAAGAAAGGGATGTCCATGAACATACAAGAAGCCTACAGAACTCCAAATAGACTAGACCAGAAAAGAAATTCCTTCCATCACATACTAATCAAAGCACAAAACAAAGAAAGAATATTAAAAGCAGTAAGGGAAAAGGCCAATTAACATATAAAGACAGACCTATAAGAATTACACAAGACCTCTCACCAGAGATTTTAAAAGCCAGAAGATCCAGGAAAGATGTCATATAGACCCTAAGAGAACACAAATGCCAGCCCAGACTACTATACTCTACAACACTTTCAATTACTATAGATGGAGAAATCAAAAATTTCCATGACAAAACCAAATTTACACAATATCTTTCCACAAATCCAGCCGTAAAGGATAATAGATGGAAAGCTCCAACACAAGGACGGACATTATACCCTAGAAAAAGCAAGAAAGTAATCTTCCAACAAACCCAAAAGAAGATAGCTACACGAACAATTCCATCTCTAATTACAAAAATAGCAGGAAACAACAATCATGTTTACTTAGTATCTCTTAACATCAATGGATTCAATTCCCCAATAAAAAGAAGTAGACTAACAGACTGGATATGTAAACAGAATCCAGAATTTTGCTGTATACAGGAAACATACCACAGTGACAAAGTCAGACAATACCTCAGAGAAAATGGCTGGCAAACAATTTTCCAAGCAAATGGTCCCAAGAAACAAGCTGGAGTAGCCATTCTAATATCAAATAAAATCGACTTTCAACCAAAAGTTACCAAAAAAGATAAGGAAGGACACTTCATACTCGACAAAAAAAAAAAAAAAAAAATCTACCAAGATGAACTCTCAGTTCTGAATATCTATGCTCCAAATGCAAGGACACCCATAATCATAATAGAAAGCTTACTAATGCTCAAAGCACACATTGCACCTCACACCATAACAGTGGGAGACTTCAATACCCTACTTTCAGAAATGGATAGATCATGGAAACAGAAACTAAACAGAGACACAGTGAAATTAACAGAAGTTATGAACCAAATGGATTTAACTGATATTTATAGAACATTTCATCCTAGAACAAAAGAATATACCCTTTTCTCAGCAACTCATGGTACTTTCTCCAAAGCAGACCATATAATTGGTCACAAAACAGGTCTCAACAGATACAAAAAGATTGACATAATCCCTTGCATCCTATCAGATCACCTCAGACTAAGGATTGTCTTCAATAATAACATAAACAATGGAAAACCCACATACACGTGGAAACTGACCAACACTCTACTCAATGATGACTTGGTCAAGGAAGAAATAAAAAAAATTAAAGACTTTTTAGAATTTAATGAAAATGAGGACACATCACACCAAATCTTATGGGATAAAATGAAAGCAGCATTAAGAGGAAAACTCATAGCTCTAAGTGCCTACAAAAAGAAACTGGAGAAAGCATACACTAACAGCTTGACAACACAGTTGAAAGCACTAGAACAAAAAGAAGCAAATACACTTAAGAGTAGTCGACAGCAGGAAGCAATCAAACTCAGGCTGAAATCAACCAAGTAGAAACAAAAAGAACTATGCAAAAAATTAACAAAATCAGTAGCTCATTCTTTGAAAAAAATCAAGAATATAGATAAACCCTTAGCCAGACTAACTAGAGGGTACAGAGACAGTATCCAAATTAATAAATTCAGAACTGAAAAGGGAGATATAACAACAGTAACTGAGGAAATTAAAAAAATCCTCAGATCCTACTATAAACTCTATACTCAACAAAACTGGAAAGTTTGAATGAAATGGACAATTTCCTAGATAGATACTAGGTACCAAAGTTAAATGAGGATTAGATAAACTATTCAAACAGTCTCATAACCCCCAAAGAAGTAGCAGCACTCATTAAAAGTCTCCCCACCAAAAAGAGCCCAGGACCAGATGGTTTTAGTGCAGAATTCTATCGCACATTCAAAGAAGACCTAATATCAATTCTTTTCAAACTATTCCACAAAATAGAAACAGAAGAAACACTACCCAATTGGTTTTATGAAGCCACAAGTGTGCTTATACCTAAATCACACAATGACCTAACAAAGAAAGAGATATTCAAACCAATCTTCCGTATGAATTTCAATGCAAAAATACTCAATATGATTCTCGCAAACCAAATCTAAGAACTCATCAAAACAATCATCCATCATGATCAAGTAGGCTTAATACCAGGAATGCAGGGATGGTTCAATATGCGAAAATCCATCAATGTAATCCACTCTGTAAACAAACTCAAAGGAAAAAACCACATGATCATCTCATTAGATGTTGCAAAAGTGTTTTACAAAATTGAACATCCCTTCATGGTAAAAGTCCTAGAAAGATCAGGAATTCAAGGCTCATATCTAAACATAGTAAAAGCAAAATACAGCAAACCAGTAGCCAACATCAAACTAAATGGGGAGAAACTTGAAGCAATCCCACTAAAATCAAGGACTAGATAAGACTGCCCATTCTCTCCCTACCTATTCAAAATAGTACTGGAAGTCCTAGCCAGAGCAATTAGACAACAAATTAGGTCAAAGGGATACAATTAGGAAAGGAAGAAGTCAAAATTTCACTATTTGCAGATGATATGATAATATACTTAAGTGATCCTGAAACTTCCACCAGAGAGCCTCTAAACCTGATAAACAATTTCAGCTGGATGGATATAAAATTAATTGAAACAAATCAGTAGCCTTCCTCTACTCAATGGATAAACAGGTTGAGAGAAATTAGAGAAATGACACCCTTCACAGTAGCCACAAATAATATGAAATACCTTGGTGTGAATCTAACCAAGCAAGTGAAAGATCTGTACGACAAGAACTTCAAATCTCTGAAGAAAGAAATCGAAGAAGATCTCAGAAGATGGAAAGATCTCCCATGCTCATGGATTGTCAGGATTACTATAGTAAAAATGGCCATTCCACCTGGGTATCCATCCCATGTGCAGTCACCAAAGGTAGACGCTGATGTGGATGTCAGGAAGTGCATGCTGACAGGAGCCCGATATAGTTGTGTCCTTAGAGGTCTCCCAGAGCTTGACATATTCAGAGGCATATCCTCAGAGCTAATCACTGGACTGATCAACGTGTTCCGAATAGAGGAGTTAGAGTGAACATTGAAGGAGCTGCAAGGGTTTGTGGCCCCATGAGGAAAGCAACAATCCCAACCAACCAGAGCTCCCAGGGTCTAAACCACCAGTCTGGGAGCACATAGGGAGGGACCCATGGCTCCAGTTGTACATGTAAGGGAGGATGGCCCTATCGAGCATAGGTAGGAGAGGAGATCCTTGGTCCCAAAATTCCAAATTCTTCATAGAGATAGAAAGAACAATTTGCAAATTCATTTGGAATAACAACAACAACAATAATAACAAAAACAGGATAGCAAGGACTATTCTCAACAATAAAAGAACTCCTGGGGGAATCACCATCTCTGACCTCAAATTATACTACAGAGCAATAGTGATAAAAACTGCATGGCATTGGTAAAGAGACAGGCAGGAAGATCAATGGCATAGAACTGAAGACCCAGAAATGAACCCACACGCCTATGATCCCTGATTTTTGACAAAGGAGCTAATACGTCCAGTGGAACAAGGACAGCATTTTCAACGAATGGTGCTGGTTCAAGTGGAGGTCAGCATGTAGAAGAATGAAAATTGATCCATTCTTATCTCCTTGTACAAAGCTCAAGTCCAAGTGGATCAAGGACCTTCACATAAAACCAGATACACTGAAACTATTAGAAGAGAAAGTGGGGAAGAGCCTTGAATATTTGGTCACAGGGGTAAAGTTCCTGAACAGAACTCCTATGGCTTATGCTCTAAGATCAAGAATTGACAAATGGGACCTCATAAAATTGCAAAGCTTCTGTAAGGCAAAGGACACTGTCAATAGAACAAAATGGCAACCAACTGATTGGGAAAAGATCTTTACCAATCCTACATCCAATATAGGGCTAATATCCAATACATATAAAGAACTCAAGAAATTAGACTCCAGACAACCGATTAACCCTAAAGATGAGAGCTGGTACAAGAATTGATTTTCAACCTCTCCATGATTGTCAACCCTACTTCCTCCTATCTTGGGACCATCAATTGGGTTATTTTTGCTGATTTCTTTTTGTCCTTGGGACTTAAATAGACTGACTAACTTTGTGATACAACAGATAGATAATTTGGTAGCAAAATATATTCAGAAACACTGTCATAAGTTAGCTATGGAAGACCACAAGACTTAAGATGAGGTTGTTACTCTATCCAGGGTGTTTCCAAAACTCATCTCCACCCAAACTAAAAGAGAGGACTTCTACCCCTATACCAAGCAGAGAGGGACCACCCAGAACCCCTCTGACTGGCGATCTGAATTCTTGCTTAGGCTGAGAGGCTAAGCACTGCAAGGGAATATAAATAAAAGTTAAAAATATCTCTCTGGGTTTCCTGAGGGACAAGCCTGACTGCATAGGGGTTGATATCAAAAGTATCCCCTCTCCAGGAAAAAGACAGGATGGTATGGCCCTCATGCCTTACTGGACAAAGACAGGAGGACCAGAGCCATTACAAGGTCCCCTTCAATTATTGGAGGTCAGGCCACTATCCCCGCCTTTTCAAGATTAGAATTGCCACAGCCCTTCTATACTAGAGAAGGGAGGAGATGTCAGGTGCAGCCCTGCTTATACACTGAAGGCCTAAAATCAGCCATAGGTCTAAAATCAGCAATAGGTTTGACATACATACATGCTAACACAATGTCTTGGGTCTCTGTGGAAAAACACTGAAACAGATGGCTATAAGCTATTGTAAACAGGTAGCTTTTGTGGAAATTTACCAGCTTGAGTAGTCATAGATCTTGTAAATAGGTAGCCTCGGCAGACAGTACAAACTTAGAAAAGGACAAGTGAATCATAGACAAAGTCATAGTGACCTGTCCCCTGAAACGTCACCCAGCTGATACCCTGTTCTGAAAGGTACTCTCCCTGAACACCTATGCTCCGGTGCCATTACCTTCCCCACATCCTGCCTTTTTGTGTTTATAACCCCCGTATAAATAAGTAAATTAAAATTTGATTTAAATAATTAAATAAATTTAAAAAATGGGGTACAGAGCTAAGCAAAGAATTTTCAACTGAGAAAACTCAAATGGCTGAGAAGCATCTAAAGAAATGTTCAAAATTCTTAATCAGCAGGGAAATGCAAATCAAAACAACCTTGAGATTCCACCTCATACCAGTCAAAATGGCTAAGATAAAAAATTCAGGTGATAGCAGATGCTGGCGAGGATGTGGAGAAAGAGGAACACTCCTCCATTGTTGGTGGGATTGCAAGCTGATACAACCACTCTGGAAATCAGTCTGGCGGTTCCTCAGAAAACTGGACATAGTATTACCTGTGGACCCAGCTATACCACTCCTGGGTATATACCCAGAAGATGCTCCAACATATAACAAGGACATAGGCTCCATTATGTTCATAGCAGCCTTATTTAGAATAGCCATAAGCTGGCAAGAGGCCAGATGTCCTTCAACAGAGGAATGGATACGGAAAATGTATATTTTTACATTGGAGTACTACTCATCTATTATAAACAATGAATTCATGAATTTCTTAGGCAAATAAATGGAACTAGAAAATATCATCCTGAGTGAGGTAACCCAATCACATAAGAACACACATGGTATTCACTCACTGATAAGTGGATATTAGCCCAAAAGCTCACAATACCCAAGATACAACTCACAGATCATATGAAGCTTGTGAATAAGGAAGACCAAAGTGTGGGTGCTTCAGTCCTTCTTAGAAGGAGTAACAAAATACTCATGGGAGCATATATTGAGACAAAGTATGGGACAGAAACTGAATAAGGGGCTGTCTGGAGACTGCCCCACCTGGGTATCCATACCATGTGCACTCACTGAAGGCACATGAAATCATGGATGCCAGGAAGTACATGTTGACAGGAGCCTGATATACTTGTCTCCTGAGTGGTCTGCCAGAGCCTGACATATACAGAGGCAGATGCTCTCAGCTAAGGATTGAATTGATCATGTGGTTCCCAATGGGGGAGTTAGAGAGAAGATTGAAGGAACTGAAGGGTTTTGTGGCCTCATGGGGAGAGCAACAATACCAACCAACCAGAGCTCCCAGAGTCTAAGCCAGCCTGGGAGCACTCAGGGAGTGTCCCATGGTTCCAGATGTATATGTAGAGAAGGATGGCCTTGTCAGGCATGGATGGGAAAGAAGGTCCTTTGTCTTGGGAAGGCTGGATGCCCCAGTGTGAGGGAATTCGAAGGCAGGAAGCTGGAAGTGGGTGAGGGAGAAGCAGGCAGCCTCCACCTCGCAGGTCCCGGGCCACTGCCTCGTGGGCCTGGGGCCTGCTGCTGAGGCCCCCCGGGTTTTTCCCACATTTTGGCGCGACCAACGTGGAGCCCCAAACAGCCACACAACTACAGACAAGCTAGCCGAACAGCCATCTCTCAGACAACCACAAAGACCCACATCTTCAAGCAAGCTAACCAGGCCGCCAAGTCTGCTAAGCAAGTAGTGTAACCAAATCTCTCCCTCGGGGTGCTGCCAGGGCCTCTTTCTTCCCTCCCCTTCTTGTTTTTCTCGGCTGTGGGATGGCTGGTCGTGCACCCACATGCCCCCAGTCTCAGTCCTTCCGAGGCCTCTCAGTGGTCTGAGAGCCCAAGGCTTGAGCCCAGTCAGTCCCTAGCCGCCTCTGGGCAAAGGGATTCCCAATCCAAGAGCTCTGCACCCCTGTGGAACCAGACTGAGTTTGTTCCCCGCCCAAGTACGAGGCCAGCCATGTCTACTTGGTGCGGTGTGAGACAAACACAGCCAAACCTTCTGCTGCCCCCCTTTTCCCTGGTGTTGCATGGAATAAACTCAGCCAAGATCCCGTGAGCTCCTGCCATGCTGAACTACCATCCCAGCCTACTGCGTCATGGCAGACACATGGACCCACAACGCAACAGAGACTCATGCCTGTGACTGCCCATTCTCGGGCCTACATCATTCCCTACAGGTGGTAGAGGATGTGGGCAAAGTCAGCTCCAAGAGTACCCCCCGCTGGTGCCTGCCAAGAACCTCTCCACGGAACCGTGAGTAACTCCAGCTTAGTTCACAAGACTAGGCAGGTCTCTCACTGTCCCCCCTCCTCTCTCTCTCTCTCCCCTCTTCCGTCCACGTGTTCTCCAGCTCAAGGGCAAGATGGCGGCGACTCCTTAGCCTCCACTCTGCCCATCCCCCAGCTCCACAGAGAAGACTCCTTCACAGCTAACTGCTGTCTTTAAGGCCACAGTGCCTGCTGTGATACTCATTCTAAGACTCTTTTCCTTGAGTGAGAGACTCCTTGAGGCTGAGACTGTCTTGTCACTCTCTTTTTTTTTCCCCTCCCCTATCCTGTCACTCTCAAGAGCACCAACTTCAGTCTTTAACACACTGCCTGCTAGAGTAGGTTTCTTTCTTCCCATGTGTTCTTAAACTCAACAAGATGGCGGTGATGTCCTAATTTCTGCTCTCTGCCCCTCCAGGGGTCAGCCTTTCATGCTCTGCCTGCTAGCTTCTCATGAACACTGGCTCCGAACTCTAGTCCCCAGTGATTTTCCCTCAGGGGGTCAGTCTTTCACAGGCTGCCTACTAGCCTAGCATAGACTTCCCCCACTCCTCTGTCATTTGCGGCCAGTTCTGGCTGCCTGAAGCAACAGGGCCAGCACCCTGGTTGCTCCCCTTCCCCCTTCACCTCCTAGGTCATTTGCGGCCAGCTACAGCCCAGCTGGCTTGCCTGAAGCCCTTTGCCCCTGTGTTCCTTTCAGTTTCTTTCTCGCAGCTAAAACTCCAGGCTGAGCCTGGAGAAACTGCGCGCCAACTCCCAGCTTCTCCCAGGAGCTGCCAGCTACATACACACCAGCTTCCACGTGTCTCCCCCCATGGCTCAGTTATTACACAAAACCTCACTCTTTCTGACTCTCCTATCAAGCTCCTATATTTCTTGCTTTGAGCTTTTCTTCAAGGTTGGCTTTTTCCTTCTCTACATTTAAAACTGCTAAGAAAAACAAATGGGGAATATCCTGGCCTCTCTGCTAGAGCACCCAGCCACCACATGGTAGAGCAGGCCCCTCCCCTACTGCTTCTAAACCCACCATTAATGCCTTTTCTCCCCAACAGGAAGATCTAAAACAACAGTATCTGTGCTTTTCAACCCAAAATTTTTTCACTTTTTGTTACTCACAGGTGCCTTTTAAGACTAAATTTCCTTAAACACCTTTGCCTTTCCAGGATCTTAACAACAGACCGTGATGTGCTTGCTCCCAAGTGACTTAATGCTTAATACTCAGCCTTTGCAGAAATCCCCATGCCGGGGTGCTGCTTTCCTGTTTTGATTATCCTATAGGTGCTCCCATAAGTCCAGTGGAGATGCCATCTTCTGGAACCTGCCTGAGATGCTAAGCTGTCTTCTCCTCAGCCATCTCGTCAGACTGCAGACTCCAGAGACATGCTGAGATCCAGACACAAAGCCACCTCCTGGAACCTGCCTAGGAGGCCAAGCTATCTTCTTCCAGCCACATTGCTTAACTGAAGACTCCAAAGCTAAATCCTACAGAAGACAGATCCAGACCTTCCAGCTACAGATGAACTCTTTTGCCAAAGTCAAATAGCTAAAGTTACATGTTAGTGAGGAAAACTTAATGTCTATCTAGATTAGTCAGATGTTATTACCCTCAAACTGTATCACCTGTATTCAATTGATTCAGTGATCCTTTGCCTTCCGAACTCCCACCCTCAACTCCCCTTCCTTCCCAACCCCCACCCTCAACTCCCCTTACTCTGTGACTTAATTATGCTAACCTCTCTGGCCTAAATAGTGCTTTCTTTTAACCTCCTCATGAAAATTTCTACCACAGATGACACAGTGACCCCCCTTTTTTAAAAAAGTAAAGGGGAGGAGATGTGGAACTGCATAAGGGTATCCTGGTTCTTGGCTGGGCATGGGCCTAGAACCCCGAGACTCCAAGGGAGAAACGGCAGGAGTTTGGCCACGTCCCAGAACTCAGGGTCCTAACAAGCAGTCCAATCTCCATAGACCTATATTGTTCAGTCACGTAGTCCATTACAGCCCTCCCAAAGTGCACAGGTAGAGGGTGTAACTACAGGCCTCAGGACCTAGAGATTTACATACTAATGAAGGTCAGAGGGCTGAGCCAATTAAGCATTCCTCCCCAGACCCTTCCCACTTCTCCCTCCCTATTTAACTCAGGCCTGCCCTGAGTTTCCGGGGGGGGGGGCGGGAGGGTACATGCAGATCCATCCACCATCCGCCATGACAATAAACCCTTTTGGAACCAAAAAAAAAAAAAAAAAAAAAAAAAGTAGGGTAGCACAGACAATACAGATAAAAACCCATTGGGCAACACCTACTGTTTCTTTGTTTCTTTCTTTCTTTCCTCCTCCACCTCCTCTTTTTTCTTTCAAAGAATCTTATTGAAGGAAAAACTTTCTATTAAGAAATGGAGCTCAAAACTCTGGAATGAAATTACTTTAAGTAGTAGGGATAGGTAGGGACTTTCCCAGTAGGGTCCAAGGTGCTCAAGAAATGAGGCCATGACTACAAGCAGGAGCTCATGGAAATTAAAAACTGTACAGCAAAGGAAACAGTCAAGTAAAAAGACATATTGCCAGATGGGAGGGAATCCTTGCTATTAATTCATTCAACAGAAGATTAATATTCAAAATATGCATAGAACTTTAAACAAAATCCCAGATCAATAAGAAAACAAATAGCTCAATAAAAACATGAGCATGTAACTAAACAGAGTTCTCAGAAGAAACATAAATGGCATCTCTATCTCATCTCTATCTCTATCTCATCTCTATCTCTATCTCATCTCTATCTCTATCTCATCTCTATCTCTATCTCTCTCTATATATAGATATAGATATAGATATAGATATAGATATGGATATAGATATAAATGTTCAGCATCCTCAGTCATTAAATCATGGGAATTGTAGCTACTTTGGGATTTCATCTCACCTGAGTCAGAGAGGCTTTCATCAAGCGAGAACATGGCAACAGATGCTGGGGTGGATGTAGGGGAAGGGGAGTCCTTATTTGCTGCTGGTGGGGTTGTAAACAAGTGCATCCATTATGGAATCAGTGACACCACTCCTGAGTGTAGCCCTGAAGGACTCTATATTCTAGCACAAAGACCCTGGAACATCATGTTAATCACTGCTCTAGTGACAATAGCTGGGAAATGCAATCAGCCCAGATGATAAGTGGATAATGAGGATGTGCCACAGAGACACAATGGAACTGGATTCATGCATAATATCAATGGAAGTGTATAACATTCAGACAAACTGGCAGAACTACTAAATGTTAAGTGAGGTCACCCAGTGTCACAAAGGCAAACCTGATGTTGTCTCTCATATGTGGATTTCAGCTTCTCATTTTTATGTATGTACTTTATGTTGGAGAAAGTGTTTGCAGATGCCAGCAAACTGGAAGGGGGCCCATAAGAGTGGTAAAAATAGCTTTGGGGGAGAGAGATAGTAGCATATATAGGATATATAAGTGGATGGTGGAATAGTGGGAACTGAGAAGTTTGAATAGAGAATACAGCCAGAGAGCTGAGGCACAGGACTGGCTGTCGTGGAGTCAACGAAAAACTAGTATGTGTGAACAAGCTATAAGGAAATATGGTTCTTTTCAAGTTTATAAAAAAATGAAATAAAGTTTGAACAGAGATATTTTGAGTGGGTGGATGAAGCTGCTCCTAGAAGTGAAAGACTAATCAATGGAAATCCTAGCCCCAAGAATGGGCTACTCCCCATGATTTGATGATTATGAAGGTCCCTGAAACCCTGCCAAACAGTCAAGGTATTGTTAGTGCTGGTTATGTTGAAAACGTCTTCTCATAGTTCCCTTCTATAAAAGGATGGATGATAACAGTGAATGTTCTGGATAGGATTTTATCCTCATGGTGTAAATAAAATAGTTCCAATGCAGCTTGGTGTCATGGTGTATACCTTTAATCTCAGCCCTAGGAGAGAAAGCAACAGAAGTCGTTGGATCTCCTTGAGTTTGAGGCCAGCCTGATTTACAGGTTCTAGACCATCTAGAGGCACACAGTGTGATCCAGTCTCAACCAAAACCAAAATCAAAATAAAGAAATAACAATAACAAAAAGCTACAACAACAACAACTCTCTACCCCAAAGAGGTTCCGGCATTGACTGAGGAATCTCGTCACACAAGCTGCCGTCTTTCTCCGAGCTCAAGCTAGCATCAGAAGAGCAATAGACCCAGGATGTGTGGGTGATAGGGAAGTTTGTTGCTTCCTGGCTGGTGGGTTGGGGGTGCTCTGTGGTGTAGAAGACAGAGAAGGGCCTCTCTGTGAACAACCCCTGAGTGAAATGAGCCATAATCAAAGATTCTCTGCCATGGTACCAGGAGACTATACCTGATACCACAAGTAAGTACGATTTATGGTCAAGCTGCATTTGAAAGCCTTCATGTACCTGCTCCTGAGTAGTGATGCCAGTGGTACTCCTGTGATGTCACCTCTTCTCTGGGAGCAAGGTCACTGGGGTACCTCTCTATGGACTCCTCTGAGCCGGAACATTCAGGAAACAGATGGGATGCAGACTGTTGGTGTCTGGGTGCTCTGGAGAGAAGAACAGCTGGGAAGGAAAGGCAGATGTTTTCAGATTTCCTTCTAGATCTGAGTCCACACAGTCTTTGCTCTTGGTTCTGTAGTTTCTAGATCTGAATCCTATCTGCCTTGTCCCTCAAGGAAGCAAGTGCCTTGAGGGTCAGTTTTTGTTTCTGTTCCCAGTCCTTTCTTCCTGGTTTACACAGTCAGCTGAAAATTTTCACATCATTCCACAGAGAGGGAAGTGGAGCTCTGCTGAAGTGGCCAACTCCAGGGCTTCCTGAGATCTCTAGTGGGTACTTTGGTAGCCTAGTCCAGTGTTAGGGCTCCCACCACTGACCATTCTGCATCCCTACCTCAAGACCCTCTTTTCAGGTGATGTCATCTATTGCTGGGCAGTACTGACTTTCAGACCCAGTGAGCACATGGTTCAATGATTGTAGACACTTGCTATAATCTTGCCCTGTGCTTATTTGCTTATTTTGTTAACATTCTTTTTCTCCTCTCTGTCTCTGTCTCTGTCTCTGTCTCTGTCTCTTCTCTCTCTCTCTCTCTCTCTCTCTCTCTCTCTCTCTCTGTCTCTCTCTCTCAGTGTGTGTGTGTGTAGATGTTGTTGTTTCTCAGATATCATTCTCTTTATTTTGAGACAGACACACTCACTGGCCTGCACTTCATCAATTAGGCACTGGTGGCTGACAATCGAGCTTCAGGGATCTGCCTCCCTCCTTCCTCAGTGCTGGAATTACAAATTCACTCCACTATGCATGTCTTTTATGTGGATTCTGTGTATCCAATTCATAACTTTCCCTTAGAAAGACAGTTACTTTATCAATTCATTATCTATCGCCCTAGTCACTCATAGAAAAATCCATGGTGAGTCTGAACATTATGATTAATGTGCTGTTGACAGTGTTAGATTTTGTAAAAGCAAAATCATGTTTAACTTGTATAAGCCATAAGGAAGTTGCTCCTATTTTGAATGTACTCTGTGAGCTGGCTGGATTAAATGCATCCTGGTGCAGTTCAGTTATCTTTAAAAAGTTGCTAAGTGTTGAAAACTATTTCACTGATGTTAGGGTTATAAACTGCAGAGCTGCCCTGAACCTCTCAGCGCACCGTGGCTCATCTTCCCCGCCCCTTGCACTGCATTTTGATAGAAACTTTCCTCTGTCTTTACTGCAAGTACTGGTCTCTGATCCCATGCAGAAGTCCTCTCTCTAGTAAAATGACCCAAGATGGCATTAAATTGGATATCATCCTTACCAACCCCACTCTTGACCACACCAGGCACAGATTTCCTAACCACAGAGACATAGACTGTAGGGACAGGAGGCTAATCGAGTGCTCTTCCCTGCTCAACATTTTCCTGTGTGATATTATTGTTCGGTGGTCCTTTAGAGAGTCACTAGTCTGACTGGAGTTTTGGTTTTAGTAAATTAGAGGTTTTTTATTAGGCAGAGACTGACAAAGCCCAAACCAGAGAGAATTATCGAGGTAAAGACCCAGGTATTGTTAGCCACAGATTTATAGAGGGAAAAGCTAGGTATTATTCTGGAGTCCAGTTTAATTCATATCTTGTCTGTGGATTGGCAAGTCTTGATTCTGTGATAGACTCCCAGCAGGGCCCTCAGTCATCCAAACAACTAGTTCATACAACCTTAACAGTTAGCCTCTTTAATCTTGTGACCCATTACCCTTAAGATTATCTGGGGCAGTGAAACATTTTTGAAGAATTAGCAATTTTTTAAGGATGGCCCAACTTGCATAGTTGGCATTAATCCCTATCCAAATCTGGATCTGAGCTGTCGCTGGCTCATGCTCCCAGTTTTATGTGAAGGGGCCGATAGCGACTGTCCTAAACAATATAGTGAAATGAGTTAGAGCCACTAAATATATCCAATATGTATTCCAGGTTATAGCCACCAAGCTTAAATATATGTCTTTCCATATCCATACACGCTATACACACAAGACACACAAAGACACATTGCATTGTTCCCTGTCCCTGTGGCACTTCTCATGCTTTGTTGTTCATATGTTGCTGGCCCAATGGGAACAGTTTACAATCTCTTATTGTTTACAATGAGGGTTTGATGAAAAACAAGCATGCTTTCATATTAGAATTGAAACCAAGTGTTTTGGACACCATCAGAATTTATAAAAATTGGACAAGACCTTTGAATGGTATAACTTTGTTCCTTGCTATGCTGTCTATGGAAGTTATACAGCAATGGGCACCAATCATACACATTGGGCCTGTATTCCTAATCCTACAACTAAACAGGAGTAAGTTGGGGAGATATGGATATCCTCTTGGTGGTTAATAAATCTTTTTGGTTACCTGATCCTTATGACAGTTAGGGAAGTGCTAAGTCTATGGAGGAGTCTACAGAAATCATGAATGAAACCACGGGAGTGCAAGGAACTTGTATGGTTAATGGAACTCAAAGTCTACATAGAATTTTTCAAGTGTGGTTTTTTATAGTTGATGCTACCCAGAATTTTCATAGAAAATTTTACATGCTTCACACATCTGCCTTTAGTGGATAGAAGATTAATGCTACTAGTTCCATAAACCTAACATCTGGTCTTGTGAGATGTGGATTACTAACAAGGAATTGAACTGAATAAAGAGGCAACAACATTAAAGGGAGCACCCTTGGATGCTTGTTGATATCCCACGAAGAAGTCATTGATTGGAGTTCTTGTTGCTTTCCTTGGGAAAATGTTCTCACTTGGAATTGAGATGGCAATGGTATAGTTCAAATGGAACTGTGGAAATTATTTCTATTGTTAATGAACTTATTTGATGGCACAGAGTTGGACTGTCAGGTCCTCTCCTGCAATTTGACCATCCAGTGCAGACTAATTTGTGGAAAATAGCAAGTGTCTTTTACCCTTTTTAAGCATGAGAAGGGAGTTTAAACATTAATGATAGTAATTTTTGACTTTTAGCTTAAATCAACATTACCCCTTTGTAGTGTGTGTATACTTACCGTATTTGCTACTGAAAAGGTCTGTACTGTGACAACATAATAATTATAGTATTACTTGTGAATATTGTACTCTTCATAGCCATGTTAATCCTAGTATGTCCTTAAGTGTCATTTCTGAGTATTTGTGCATTCTTAGGGCAAGGCAACCAGTCTTTAATCTGGTGAAGCTGTCAAGGCCATGACAAGACTCACCAGCGATGAGTTTTAGAACTCACTGAAAGAGTATTAAGAAGAACTTGTAGGATGGCTAGGCTGACTGTTGCTGTCATTATGGGAATTACTGCATTAGCTACTGTTGATACTACAGATAGACTGGTGCTTAATAAGAAATTTAAACTGCTGAGTTCATGAGTGACTGGCATAAGCATTCTGTAGAACTTCGGACTCAACAGAATAAAATAGTGACATGGTTAATGAAATAGCTGGTATGAGACAAGCTCTAATACTGATTGGAGTTAGGGACAGTCAAAGAACAAATGAAATTTAAATGTGACGGCATGTTATATATTGTACTTCACCTTTAAATTTGAACCAGAACAAGTATGACTGGAAAAAAGGTTAAAACGCATTTGATGGACCACCCTCATTTTTCTTAAGTGATTCATAATTAAGGACGCTTTCTCAAAAAGATTCCTTGGTCTAGCAACTGCTATCCTTGTCTTTTCACTAGTAAGTTTACTGGCTTCTTTGTGCAAGATTGTGAAATAGCACGACAGAGAAAACACTGTATTTACTGGAATGAGGCATGATCTTCAATATAAACTTAATTCTCAAGATAACTGAACAGAGCTTAAACAAAACAGACATGCAGTGGGCCAAGTGGAAGAGCCACCTGGCATTTACTTTGGAGTGATGGCTACTTACGCTTTGAAGTTAAACTCTTGAAAACAATCAGTGACTGTCATCTGAGACTTATGGGGTTGCTGATTCTTGGGACTTTCACAACCTTAGCATGTTCTCAGTCCCAAGACATACCTGGCAAACCAGGAAGCCTTGTGTGACTGAGAATTGCTCTGATTCCTTCAGATAACTTGTAGATCAAGCAAGAGGTTTTGGTCTGTGGGAACTGAATTCCTAAAAGGTCCTTTTTTGTGGCAATTAATGAACATGATTCCGAAAGGCTCTGTGGGGTTCATTCTATCAGAGACTGTCCTTCCCTGCTGCTTGCTAAGCTTTAACACATCCTGCAGAGTCTCTCTTTCTTGTCCTACATAACTCAGAACACTAACAAGTGATCTAACTCCTAACAGCAAATTCAAACACAAAGCCAAAGGTCATATGAAAAACAGAGACAGCTCATCTCCTCTAAAAACCACAAATGCCAGGGAAATTCTTATGATTTTAATGAGAATGACATAGGTGAATTTCCAGACAAAGAATTGAAAAGGATGATTGTAAACGTGATCCAGAAAAATGGACTCAATCAGCTGAATGAAAATTAGGGATCGACAAAGGGTATGATGATGGAATTCAATAAACAGAAATACTGAAGAAACTCTTGTCTTAAATGGGGCTAGACATTAAAACTTGATAAATCAAATGCTCAATGGTAAGGCTCATCAATGCAGTGGATCATTTGAAAGAGATTTTCAGGCGCTTTAGGTATATATAGATAATATAGAATTAGAAGACATGTTCAAGTTTAGCTATAATAATTGAAAAACCTATGAACAAACCATGTGTAATCTTTGGAACACCAGGAAATGTATGGGCATAGACTAAGAAGAAGAACTTCTTCCAACAGCATAGAAAATATATTCAACAAATCCTAGCAGAAATGTCCCCAAATTTAGGGACAGCAAAGTACATCCAGATAGATACAAGAAGCATGTAGAACTCCAGATACACAGGCAGAAAGAGAAACTCCTGACTTCATATTATAGTGAAAACCCTGAATATACAGAGCAAATTGTTTTGCAGACTGCAAGAGAGAAACAGGAAAGACCTTTAATATAGGCCCTTCAGAGTAACAAGTGATTGAGGGCAAAAGAATCTTTGAAAACTGAAGGGCCTAACATGATCTACCAGAGCTTTTCTGTGGCTGTTTCTGATCTGGGATTTTATCTCCATGGGGCAAATGAAGAATCTACAGCCTGGACTCCAAGGGTATCTGAGTATCCCAACCTGGACTCTTTAAGCTTGACTGCTCAGGAAGACACACAAGGCCCACAACACACAGGTGGAAGGAAGGGGTTGCCTTTTCTGTTCTGGGATGCTCTGTGATCCAGAAGATGGCCACTGAAGGATACTCCTGTGACAAGGATGCTCCCTGAGTGCAAAGCCCAGATCTTTTCTTTCCTGGTGTCAGTAAACCACTCCTCATGTTATCACACATCTTGGATTATCAAGCAAGCTGAACCTAGACACCCTCACTTACCTCAGCAGTGTTGACCTTGATCTGATGGCAATAACACTTCTGTGAATGCTCTCCTCTCACGAAATGTCTTTATCTAAAGCTGGAATTCAAATTTAAGATGTTTATGAAGAAAAGACATGAGGTGTGGAGTTCTGGTGTCCCAGGAAGAACTGCACAAAGAAAGGATTAGGTAGTGGGATAGACAGTCTGATCTCCCTGGGTTTCTTTCTACTTACTGTTCCACACACAGTCCATGTTCATTTTTTCTGCCTGGATCTGAGCTCCTTTTATTTAAACCACAAAAGAGGGGATGTTGTAGTCAGAGTAGGTTTCGGTTTCTATTCCTGAAAATGGCTAGTTTGTAAGAATCAAACAGGAATTCTATTGTGTTTTATAAAAAGAAACAACCAGGAATGTTTGGAAGATATGTGGTATGGTGTGTGTCTCGGGAGGATGCCTCTGTGGGCCCAAGCTCATGTATCCCTTCCCCATGAGGTACTATATATATAGAGAGAACAGGGGAGGGGAGTGGAGGGGAGGAGCGGAGAGAAAAGAAGAAGAGAGGAGGAGTAGAGGGTGACTATGAACAGATGAGAAAGAGAAGGGGGGAATGGGGGGAGAATAGACAGAGAAGAAAGAGAGTAGGAGTGTAAAAGTGTAAATGAGTAAGAAAGTGAAGAGGGTCAAACAGCCCTTTTTATAATGAGTCAGGCATACATGGCTGACGTAACTGTGGGGCAAAGCCTAGAAGGAATGCCCTAGTCCATATATTCTCCTTTAGATAAGGTTTTGTATGGTCCCAGTTGTTTGAAGTTTCACAGAAGGCCTTACTAAATTTGAGGGTGTGATGCTTTCAGCACAGTTCATGGTAGAGACTCTAGCTTGCATGGATGGCTAAGGCATCTGCAGGACATCAGTTACAGAGTCAATCCTTGCCATATCTTTATTGTTATTGGCCTACACAAGGCCCTTGACTCTATACTTTTCTGCCTGAATCTGAGCCCTATTTCTCTAAACCACCCAAGGGGAGGCTGTAGTCAGAGTAGGTTTCAGTTTCTATCCTGTCAAATGGCTAGTTTGTAGGAATTAATCCATAAGTCCATACATTCTCCTTTAGGGAAGGTCATAGGTGGGCCAAGGGGTATGAGATTTAGCAGCAGTCCTGGCTAAGTTTGTGGGGGCTTACCATGAGAGTCTCTATATCCTCAAGATTTTCAAAACTTGGCTCATAGGGAGTGGCACTATTTATAGGTGTGGCCTCTTTGAAGTAAGTGTGGCCTTGGATGAAGTATCTCAGTGGAGGTGGAATTGGAGTTTATGTGTGTCCAGTGTGATACCCATCCTATCTTAGTTAGGGTTTCTATTGATGTGATAACACACCATGACCAAAAGCAATCTGGGAGAAAGGAGTTTATTTCAGTTTGTATTTCCACATCATTGAGAGTAGCCAGAGTAAGAACTTAAGGCAGGAATGTGGAAGCAGGAACTGAAGCAGAGACCATTAAGGAGTGCTGCCTACTGACTTGCTTTCTCCTGGACTGCTTGCTTGGCCTTTAAGTCACCTTGTACCATCAGCTTAGAATTGGCATTAACTACCATGAAATAGACCTTCCTATATTAATTATTAATTAAGAAAATGCATGCCAGGCATTGTGTTGCATGCCTTTAATTCCAGCACTTAGGTACAGGTACCAGCGGATTTCTGTGAGTTCTAAGCTAGTCTTGTCTTCAGAGTGAGATCTAGAATAGTCAGAGTTATATAGGGAGACAGTCAGAACCACCATTACCACTACCACCCTTTCTCCCCTTTTCATATATCAAGAGAGAGAGGAGGGGGAGGGAGGGAGATTGGTTCTATAGACTTGGCTACTGGCAAATCTTATGGAGGCATTTGCTCAATTTGTTTCTCTCTCTTTAAATGGTTCTAGCTTTTGTCAAGACAGATAACACTAAACATGACTCACCACTCATATTAGAGATGGCTTAAGCATTTCCCTGGCTTTTCTTGTGTCTTGTCCCTGAACAGTGGCTGATAAAAGTAATTAGTGATCATTTAGTGTGTAGAATGAGAAATTCCACGCTCACAGACTTGACCCATTTCTGTATGTGCCATACAAACTCGCTGTGGGTCACACACAGCTTGAAACGTCACTGATCCTGCATTAGAAACCAGGCTTCAGAACTGTTTTGATTAATCGTGAAATTGATAGCAGACATAAAGAAAAAGTAAGTAACTTCAGAATTCAGAGGACTACTGTGTCTGTTCTTTCTCTGGTCCTACAGTGGCCCCATGTAGAGTGTGGAAAGTAAAAAAACTACAGAATGCCTACCATAACTCTGTCTGATGTTGTCATTTTCTTCATGCTATTTACAATGTTTTTTATGGCATAACTTTGATTATTAACAATTTGCCACAGTGTGTCACTATCCCAAGGAAGTTCAGGATTGGTACTCACACACCTACACATGCAAAATGCAGAGTTCTATGAGTAGCTATGTGTAGTGGGTCATCTGTCACATAGGAACACATACCTATTGTACATATAGATACATATACCAGATCATAGAAACACACACATGTACATGCCCAGTATGTGCACACATGGATGCAGATACAGTTTTGTCTTTGACCCAGGGTGATAAGGTCACCTTGCGTTTGCTCTGTAACTTAAGAGAGGACCATAGCTTCCCTCTGAGAGATTACAGGTGTCTTAGGTCTGAATTAAGCAGATTTGAGTTCTTCTGGACATTGAGACCTCTAGCTTATCCATGCTTAACTTGTCCCACTGTATCATGGAAGCCTCATTATGCTCTGAGGAATGCCCTCTACTGCTCTCTGGATATTTCAACACTAAAGATCGTTGAAAAAGCCACTGGAAACTTATTATGATAGAACCTAATTAAAGTGCAAAAATGACTTTAAATGGAGCAACCATACAATGGAGGGACAGTACCTCCTTCAGGCACCATAGGCTACCGAACAAAGAACTCAATGTGAAATATAGCTTACCTCTTTTCAAGTTGTTGGTCTCAGGGATCCCATAGTCCCCTAAATATTATAGGCTATTTATTACCTTTGCTTTGGTTGCTCTTCAGAACTTGACAGTAAGATCCTATTGCTGAAGGCATCACACAATGTGACTACAGGGCCTGGAGAAATCAAGTTGGTAATGGCCTGGAAGCTTCATCCCTACTTTCATAGTGCTGCAAGTTTCTAGTCATGCTGTTGGATGAGAGAAATAACCACCACATAATCCAGCTGTGAATCCTGAATCCTGCAAACTACAATAATGAGTGCTCTGGCAGGATACATCTACTTGTGCATCAGTGGCACAAATGTTATGGGAATAACCAGTAACTTTCTGAGGATGTATTGACAATTGATGGTTTCTGGGATAGAGAGAATCAGTTTTCTCAGGGATATGTCCCCAGAGTGGCTTCCCATGATCAAGTAGATGCTACTGTACCTGTGTGCATACAGGCAGCATTAAGTGGGTGTCAGGGAATTTCTCATATAATAAGAAATTACAAAAAACAAAACAAAACAAAACAAAACAAAAAACCTTGAAGCCACAGAACCTTGCAGTGCCACCAGCAGGGACTGTTATGATGAACAAATATGTGATGATGAGATGGGGAAGAGAAACAGAGCACTATGAATTCAGTGGAAAGAGACAGACTGGGACACATCAAGGCAGTGAGGATCAGGCTGATATGACTGGCCTGTATCCATGGCCTATGGCCATGGTGATGCGCAAATCCATGATGCCATTGAGTTCCATGTCTCTGTCTGTGGTGCTATAGCATCCAGGGTTTGTTTGATGACCATGACCAGTGTTACCACTGATCAATGACCATGCAGATGTATGTGTTCTAGGCTGTTGCCTGAAGCCATGTTGATGTCAGTGGATTGTGTTATGGTTGGGAGGCCATACTGACTTATGTGGCCTTTGCTGCCACTTGAAGCCATGGTGATGTCCACTGTCCATGACTGCCTTAGAGGGGCTTGTCTGGGTCAATGGTCCTACTGCAGCTAGAGGCCCTCCCAACTTTTGTTATGTGGAAGACCATGATCCTGTTCCCACTGACTCTAAGGAGCAAAGAAGCTACTTTTTCACTGACATCAATAATTGCAGATGCACAGTTGAGAAATAGGGACATGGAAGTCATTTGTGACAACCCTTACACCCACTCCAATTCTCACCTCCTCAGAGAAGAAGGAGCAGCCTAAACCGGAAGGCATCAAGGAGAATTCTGAAGACATGAGATAAAGATGCTGAAGTTATCTCTGCACAATTTATGGTTTCTTAGAGGGGGGGGGTTGTCCATGAGCAGAAAGATTCAGTTCTATTTATGGGGCAGGCCACTGAGAGTTGGATTTTTGTTTTGAAATTATTCTTTTTAAAATTAAAAAAATAATATTTTACTGATTTCTAAAATTTTTATTTTTTACTTTTTTGGGGGGAAAGAGACCACAAGGGTATAGGGACTGACATGGAAGGACTGGGAGATATGTGTGATTGAGTACATGATGTAAAATTGCCAAAGAATCAATTAAAAATATTATGTTAAAAATTAACCTCTGATACATTCATAAATAAGGAAACTGAAGTGCTGAAATTCATCAAAGACAATGAAATGATGCTGTAATGGTAACAAAAGTATGTTAATTTGATTACATAACACGATTTTATAATTGTGTTGATATGATATAATTGCCATAGAATAAAGATAAAATAATCAAAATAATTAAAGATCTTTAAAGATATGGATATCCTCACTACATAAATTTGATAATTATATGTTGTATAACTGTGGTAGTTATTTTTTATTGTCAACATGACAGAATATAGAAATACCCAGGAGATGAGACTTTGGGAAAACTTGTCGAGCATTATCTTGTTGCATTAAGTGATGTAGGAAAACCTATCTTCATCTTGGGTTCCACTATTCTCTCATCACAGGAGGCTTTGACTATATCAAATGAACTTTTATCCTGTAAATACCAACATCAATCAATTGAAAATCTTACAGAGAAGGAAACCAGATTTCCCCAAGGAAGAGAAGAGAGAATTTTTGCTGCAGGTTACTTAGGCTCAGGTTGACTCGTCCCAGGATTGTCAGCCTGCTCTGAAGATATGTTTGCCAGATACAAAGCACAACAGAGTGAGCCAATTCAAGAGAGAGGGGAGTTGGGTGGAAACAAAGAAAGAGAAAGAATGGAAGAGCTGGGTAGAGATGAACATGGTTAGGTTTATTTCCAGATAGTTTATTTTTTAGAGGCTATTGTGAATGAGTGTTTCAAAAATTTTATTTTTAGTGTTTGTTATAGGCATATACAAAGGTCTTTTAAAGTTAATTCGTTATTTTTTACTTTTTGAATCTTTCACAGTCTCTATCTCCCAGAGTTCCATTCTTTTTATCAGGACTTTGGCTTATTCCTTTCTATATTTTGCTATAAGTCAACAGCATTTGATTGACAGCTGATGCTTCCATACTTTGTACAATAGATTCTCTATATTTTCTCCCTTTTAGTCCAATAAAAGTCTCTTACAATTACAAATCATCTATAATAATAACAATTATGAAAACTATCATACAAGATGTATATTCTTTATGCCCAGTCCATATGTATTTGCAACCTTAAAGAAAGTATTCTACCATCTATACTATCTTGGAGAGCTCAGAGTTCTGTATCTAAATCACCTTCTAGCATAACTTCATTACAAATCTCAAACATCTTCTAAATCCTAAAACATTCTCTTAAATCCTAAACAACTTAAGCTTAATTGTGAGAGTATAATTATCTTCTCTTCAATCCTATCAAGACTTGAAAAGGAATAAAAAATTCCCTGAGTATGCAGGAAGTGCAGGCAAAGAGCTTACAGAAGTATAGAAAGAACAGAGAAAGATGGCTGTGTGGACAGGCCTCCAAATTTTCTCTGTGTTGTTGGAGCATCATTTTTAGTCATATGACCTAGAATATCTGGCAGACATTTTTGTGAATCAGGAAATATGAAGGATTTCTTACCGAGTCTTGGTAAAATTTGGCAGTAGACTTCTCTTTGTCCAGTTTGTCCAGTTTGTCCAGTTTGGATAGCGTATTATTAGCAGTTGAAGCAAGGAAAGTTTTGTGCCTAGTGGCCAGCTTGCCACTTTTGAAGAAAACTCTATAAAGATGTTCTTTGATGAAACAATTTTCTTTGAAGAAGAATGGGGGAGTTGACAGAAGCTGACATGTCTCATTGTCAAGAAACTTTTTCTTAATAAAATATCTTTAAATTGAATATTCTGTATGTTTCTGAGGTTTTTTAAGACTATCTATAGTATATATGAATTATTTCTAAATATTTGCTGCCTGTTCAACTAGAAAGCATATTTCTGTACCAAACTACATGGTTATCTGTAGTATTAAATATTATTTAATGGGTCTTTGCCCCAGAACTGACCCTGGGCCACAGCTCTCCATACCCAAATCCCACAGGGAATGAGCTGGTCTCCCAAGAGTGCTGACATACCTGAGACCACAGCTGAGACCACCACTTCTGCTCAAATTCCTGGCCAAAGAGGGACCTGCCCAGAGCTATCAGGACACAGGAACCAAGGGACAACTGGGACAGGATTCTTCTGGTTTCTCTGTGCACCCAGGGATTCACCCTGTTCCATAGCTCTCCATACCTAAATTTCACCAGGAGAGAGTTGGTCTCCCAGGAGTGCTGACACACAGGCTTATAGGAGGGACAAGCCACACTCAGAGGCAGCAAGACCAGCTAATAGCAGAGATAACCAGATGGGAACAGGCAAGGGCAAGACCTTAAGCAACAGAAACCAAGGCTGGTTGGTATCATCAGAAACCAGTGCTCCCACCACAGCAAGCCATGGATACCCCCAACATACTGGGAAAGCAAGTCTCTGACTTAAAATTATATCTCAAGATGATTATAGAGAATGTTAAGAAGGACGTAAAACAAACTCCCTTAAAGAAATACAAGAGAACAGAGGTAAACAGGTAGAAGCACTTCAAGAGAAAACACAAAAATCCCTTAAAGAATTACAGAAAAATGCAACCAAACAGGTAAAGTAATTGAACAAAACCATCCAGGATCTAAAATTGGAAATAGAAAAAATAAAGAAATCACAAAGGGAGACAACCTGGGATATAGAAAACCTAGGAAAGAGATCAGGAATCGTAGATGCAAGAATCACCAACAAAACATAAGAGATAGAAGAGAGAATCTCAGGTGCCGAAAATACCATAGAAAACATTGACACAACAGTCAAAGAAAATGCAAAATGCAAAAAGGTCCTAACCCAAACATCCAGGAAATCCAGGACACAAAGAGAAACCAAACCTAAGGAAAATAGGTATAGAAGAGCACAAAGATTCCCAATTAAAGGGCCAGTAAATATCTTCAACAAAAGTATAGAAGAAAACTTTCCTAACCTAAAGAAACTGATGTGCATAAACATAAAAGAAGCCTACAAAAATATAAATAGATTGAACCAGAAAAGAAATTCTTCCCATCACATAATAGTCAAAACATCAGATGAACAAAACAAAGAAAGATTATTAAAAGCAGTAAGGGAAAAAGGTCAAGTAACATGTAAAGGCAGACCTATCAGAAATACACCAGACTTCTCAACAGAGATTATGAAAATTAGAAGACCCTAAGAGAATACAAATATCAGCCCAGGCTACTATACCCAGCAAAACTCTCAACTACCATAGATGGAGAAACCAAGATATTCCTTGACAAAACCAGATTTATAAAATATATTTCTACCAATCCAATCCTACTAAGAATGATGGATAGAAAACTCCAATACAAGGAGGGAAAGTACATCCTAGAGAAAACAACAAAGTAATCTTCTTTCAACAAACCCAAAAGAAGATAGCTACAAAAACATAATTCAACCTCTAACAACAAAAATAACAGGAAGCAACAATTACTATTCCTTAATATCTCTTAACATCAATGGACTCAATTCCCCAATAAAAAGACATAGAAAAACAGGACCCAGAATTTTGTTGCATACAGTAAACGCACCTCAGTGACAAAGACACACACTGCCTTGGAGTAAAAGACTGGAAAATTTCCAAGCAAATGGTCCCAAGAAACAAGCTGGAGTAGCCATTCTAAAAATCAAATAAAGTTGACTTTCAACCAAAAGTTTTGAAAAAAGATAAAGAAGGACACTTCATACACATAAAAGGAAAAAACTACCAAGATGAACTTTCAATTCTGAAGATCTATGTTCCAAATACAAGGGCACCCACATTCGTAAAATAATCTTTACTAAAGCTGAAAGCACACATTGCACATCACACAATAATAGAGGGAGACTTCATCAACCCAGTCTCATCAGTGGACTGATCATGGAAACAGAAACTAAACAGAGACACAGTGAAACTAACAGGAGTTATGAACCAAATGGATTTAATAGACATCTATAGAGTATTTCATCCTAAAACAAAAGGATATTCCTTCTTTTCAGCACCCAGATACAACTCACAGACCACATGATTCTCAAAAGGAAAAAAGACCAAAGAGTGGATGCTTCAGTTCTACTTAGAAAAGGGAACAAAATAATCAAGGGAAGTTAGGGTGGGAGGGACTTGGGAAGAAAAGAAGAGGGGGAGGGGGAAAGAGAGGAAGAATCAGGCATGGGAGGAGATGGTGGAAACGTACAAAGAGGATTCGGGACTTGAACAGAAGTAGAAAGTAATGGGGTATGAGGAACCAGGGGTAGCAACCAGAAAGTCCCAGATGCTAGGAAAGCAATAGCCTCCCAGGACCCCATATGGGTGACATTAGCTGAAATACCACACAAAGGGGAGGGAGAACCTGTTGAGACTATATTCAGAGGTTAGGAATGGCTCTCCTGGTGAGGGATAGGGCCACCCACCCATCTTTAAAATTTTAACCCAGAATTGCTCCTGTCTAAAGGAAATACAGAGACAGAGTGGAGCAGAGACTGAAGGAAAGACCATCCAAAGACTGCCCATTTGGGGATACATTCCACATGCAGACAGGAAACACAGATACTATTGTGGATGCCAAGAAGTGTTTGCTGACAGGAGACTGATACAGCTGTTTCCTGAGAGGCTCTGCCACATCCTGACCAGTACAGATGGAGATGCTGACAGCCAACCATCAGACTGAGCATAGGGACCCCAATGGAGGAGTTAGGAAAAGAACTGAAGGAGCTGAAGGGGCTTTATCTGGCATTAATGGGAGGGGCGGCCCTGGTCCTGTGAAGGCTTGATGCCCCAGTGTAGAGGAATGCTACGGCCTTTAGGCAGATATGGGTAGGTTAGTAGAGGACCGCCCTCAAAGAAGCAGGGCAAGGAGGGGATGAAATCGGGGGTTTGCAGAGAGGAAACCAGGACAGAAGATAACATTTGAAATGTAAATAAATAAGACACCCAATTAAAAATTATTATTTAATAATAAATTCTGGTGGCATGGTTTAACACCCTTTCTCCCATCTATCCTTAAAACAACACAGTTTCTCTTTATTCCTCCCTTCTATGGAGATTTATATTTCCTTTTTATTATTTGTTGAGATAGATTTTCTCTCTATCTCTGTGTCTTTATTTCCTACATTTCAGATCAAATGCCTGGATTTCTTTATCCCTTCATGTATACTTTTTAAATTTTTACTTATGTATTAAAATTATTTTCATCTTTTAAAAAATTTATTCTTTAATCGTTTTTTTACATTTCAGACTTTATCCTAATCCTGGTCCATATTCTGACTGTTGCATATCTCATACCTCCTCACCCCAACCCCGAGTCTCCAAGAGTGTGTTCCTACCCCAACTCCCACCACAGCAATCTTCCCTAATCACTGAGGCCCCAAGTCTCTCAAGGGTTACCTGCATCTTCTCTGCCTTAATACAGACCCCACAACCCTCTGCTGTATATGTGTTTGCTGGTGTATGCTGCCTGGTTGGTGGCTCAGTGTCTGAGAGACCCTGGGGATCCAAGTTAGTTGAGACTGCTGGTCTTCCTATAGGTTCACCCTCCTCTTCAGCTTCTTCTAGTGTTTCCCTAATTCATCCACAGGAGTCACTAGCTTCTGCCCATTGATTGGGCATAAATATCTGCATCTGACACTTTCAGCAGCTTGTTGGGCCTTTTGGAAGGCATTCATGACAGGTGAATATTTGTAAGCACACCATAGCATCAGTAATAGTGTCAGGCCTTGGTATCTCCCCCTAAGGTGGATCCCAATTTGGGTCTGTCATTGGACCTCCTTTTCCTCAGTCTCGTCTCCATTTTTGTTGTTGCAGTTCTTTCAGACAGGAACAATTCTGGGTCAGAATTTTTGACTGTGGGATGGCAACTCCATCCCTCCAACTGATGCCCTGTCTTTCTACTGGAGGTGGAATCTACAAATTCCCTCTCCCCACTATTGGGCATTTCATCTAAGGTTCCTCCCTTTTAATCCCGAGAGTCTCTTACCTCCCATGTCTCTGGTACACTCTAGAGGGTCCCCCACCTCCTACCTCCTGAAGTTGCCTGTTTCAATTTTTTCTGCTGGCCCTCAGGGCTTCAGTCCTGTTTCCCCTTCCAATACCTGATCATGTTCCACTCTTTCCCTCCCTGTCCTGTCTCCCACCCAGGTCCCTTTCTCCCAATACTTAATCAAGTTCTGGTTCTCCCTTTTAACCGTAAAGTAATACAACTTTCCTTTATTCCTCCCTTCAACGGAATTTAATATCTCTTTAAAAGAGTAATAAATATTTTTATGTAAGCCATTTGAAAAGATGGCATTATGAGTCCTGATAATTTTATAGCCAACACGATTTATTGGCTAAGCTTAGTTGAAGTTTATCTTAGAACATTCTCAGAGGTGTTCCCATGTAGAGGGATCAGGAATGTATGTTACCTGTTTTGTTTAGTCTTCTTGATTTTTTTTCTTTATATTGGCAGTCAAGATATTCAGTGTGCTTCCCCCTCTCAAATCTGATTTTTATCAATTTGAAAAAAATCCAGAGTTTTTCTTCTCTGATGGAAACAAATACAAAGCCTCTCCCCCATGCAACACATTTCCTTCCCTTCATGAGTCCCTGAAGTGAAGATATATGATATTGTTAGAGATTGAGTTGGGTTGTGTGAAACTTTTCTGGAAGCTGTCTTATGAGAAGATATTTTTTTCATGAAGCAGACATATGAGAGGATGTTTTGTTGAGAACAGACAGGTTTTGTTTTTCAGGAAGTTGTCTTGTGAAAGGGTATGTGATGTTTTGCTGGAGTAGACACTTGAAAAGATAAGTGATTTTTGGCAAGGGTATAAATAAAACCCAACAGACAAAGGACGACACTCTTGCATTGGTTCACCTTGCTACTATTTGGTGGTCTTCATTGGGCTTTGCTGATCCTGGTCTTCACTGATGATGTGCTTACTGATGATGCTCTTGCATATGGAACACATATGGTATTGTTTGACATTATTCGGAGATAACATCATTATGTAAAATTGAGATGCTTAATTCAGAATATTGTAAAATTTTTGGTTGGTTGCCATTCTAATCTTTCAGCCTTCATAAATTTTTTTTCCTCTGTAACTACTTTTGTGTTGTTTTTGTAGATTCCTGATTGAATTTTTTTGAAGGTTCTTTATTTTGATTTTTAGAATACTACAACATCTGTTCTGTGGACAGTAATCTTTTAGGCCTTTTTGTAAATCTAAGTCTGTTTTATATTGATATTTCTTAAAGAGGATATATAAAACTGTAATCATCATTGAATATATAAGTATTTTTATGTTGACAGTCAAAGCAAAACTATATGGAGACCTAATGTTTCTTCTGTAGAGTTTTCCACTTTTATCATGGATTTTTTTTTAAAAAAATCTCTCTAATTTTCCAGTTTTTTGGTGCCTTCACTTTTTTTTTTAAGTTCTCTTTTCTTTTTCTAAAAATCTTATTTTGTTTTTCTTTTTTGTTCCTTTCTTTTGGAGAATCTACTACATTTTTCTTTCTCTCTCTGTCCCTCAGAGAATTTTCTTTTTCTCTCCTTTGTCTGAAGGCCTCAGCCCATTTTTTTCCTATTTCCTTTTTAAAAAGATTCTACTGTATTTTTCTTTCTCTTTCTTTTTTTTGGAGATTCCATCTTTAGTTTTCTCTCTCTTTTCTCTAGAAACATTTTACCTTCTCCCTTTTTGGAAGACATTTTCCTCTCTGTGCATTTATTTATTTTTCTCTGAATGGTTTCTAAATTTAATTTTCGTATTTAATTTTCTCTAAATTCTTTCCTCTGGGGAATTTGCTTATAATATTGCTCTTAATATTTTCTAAAGTTAATATCTTTTTCTATATTTAATTTTCTCTAAGTTCTTTTTCCATCCTTATGAGGCTTATTCCTTTTACTTTATTTAATTCTCTCTTAAAGGACTTCATTTTATCAAACTCAAACTATTTATATTTACCTATGATGCTTTATATTCAGTCTTTTTCCCTCTTTAGTCCTAATGTATAACTTCAAACATTTTAATGTGTTTATTTTTTTATTCACTTTACACCCTTATTCCAGTCCCCTCCCTCCTGTCTTTCCATCCCACCCTTACAAATTCCTCCTCCCAATGCCCCTTCCCTTGTCCTCAGAGAAGAAAAACCCTCCTTGGTTACAATCCACCCTGAAACCACTAGTTCCTGCAAGATTAGGCACATTCTTTCCTGCTGAAACCCAACCAGGCAGTCCAGATAGAGGGAAGGTAGGGATTCAATGTCAGGGAATAGAAGCCTAGACAACCCCTGCTCCATGTCTTAGGGGAAACTTGAAATATTTTTACCTTATCAGAAATTCTGCTCTCCATCTGTGTCTGGCTACTGCTTCTTGCACTGTCAGTAGTCTGGCCCCTGTCTTTTCTCTCTCAGAAAAGGGATGTTTCTGCCTTCTGCATGTAACTAGGAGCTGCCTCACTGGATCTTGACTATTCCCCATTCAGAGAAATTGTTGGGCCCACAGATATTCGGTCATCATGCCACAAGGTATCTGGCTAACATGTGCCCTCTCAGGTAGGCTTTTGTCCTTAGAGAGAAGCTCCACCAGCTAGGTTAGCTCACAGGCCTCCCTTGCTCTCTCTTTCAGAGAGGGAGCCTCTTGCCTGGCTAGAAAACGGAGTTCAACTTTATGCATTGAGGCTAGAGTTGAAGAGCTGGTTTGTCTACATAACCAGGGCTTCTTAAAAGAGATACCTTCAAACAGCCTCTCTGGAGTTCTTCCCTTCTTCCCTACAGCTGACAGCTAATCATGTGGTTGGAAGGCAGTAGACCAAATTCCAGGCATGTCCAAATAATGTCATACTGGGAAACTTTGTGTATGTGTATGGTGTTCTCACAGTGGTTGTACGTACCACCCCAGTTGAAGCAGTTGCACCTTCTTCATCAGCCTCTACTCCCTGTAGAGCATTGATGAGACTGGACTTTTCAGCCCCAACCTCCCCCATCACTGAAATATTCAGTGAGGCTTTCTCAATGTCACTCAGAGCATTGCTGATTGCAGAAACTGTTTCCTGAAGGTTTCCTTCATTTAGGGATGCTTCAATGAATGCGATTAATTCCTGAGACAGGATTTTGGTTTTCATCTTGAAATTCTGAAGATCTGTGCCAAAGCTGGAGGTCAAATCAGGATCCTCCTTTGAGGGTGGTGCAAAAGAGGAAGTCACACCCATTCCTGGGAAATTTCGAAGGGAGGAAAGAACCAGGAAGGTCAACAAATTAGTTCAGCAAGAACAACAGTTGGGAGAGCAGGGCCCAGCATCTGCCCTCACATTATAAATAGGGACTTTCTCCCTTATAATCAAATGTACAGGACTGAACAGCACTTATTCCTGGGTTTAGCTTTAAATTTTGGTTTGGCTCACACTCCTTACCATTTGACTATTTTCTTCTTTACAGTGGTTTTAGCTCTTGAAGATCAAATTCCAGCTTGTATTAACAGCATTAAGGAAGCTGTGCAATGGATCACAAGTTCAAGTTCAGCCCGAGCTGATACCAAGATGTTGTCTGGAGAAGAAATTACCTAGTTCCAAGCTCTCTCAGTCTCTCCAAATAAGGTCATATTATGACATGAACACTGAGTTTCAGGTTTTCAGTTTTACTTCAATAATTGTCATGAATTGTAGCAAATTCAATTGGAGAGCTCAGGTCTTGGTAAGAAAGAGTAGTCTTAAGGATGTGGGAGACTATCTACCCTTCTTGGGTTTCTTGTGACTTTGATATCTATGAAAGTGACTTTTGAATGCTCAGTCATAAATGTGATATCTAAATTTCCCCCTCAAGGCTTATTAGTGTGATGCGGAAGAGACAATAGAATTGATGTGAGAATTGGGGGAAGGGTAGAGTATTTTGACAATGTAAAAATTCATGAAGCAGTAAAAACTGAAATAATTCGATCAATTAATGGCTAATGAGCTGTAGAGACAGTCATCAAGAGATTAAATGAAATGGCTAATTTAAAATCCTTGAAAATTTACTCAATATCCTGAATTATCAGAGAAGGGGGCAATTAAATCAGAATGGTACCACCAAGAAGACAGTACCAACTACATATGTAGAAAAGAGAAACCATGTTTACTGTTCAAAGTTGGGGCAGTTCCTTCAGAAATGGATCTTTATCCCAGGTACACTACTCATTTTAACCTGAGGACTGTTATTCAACAGTCCACACAGATGCAGCACATCTGTGGTTACAGCTGCTGTGTTGATGTTTACTATGAAATCAATTCAGTGTAAATACTTATATACAGATAAATGGACAAAGAAATTATGGTACATATATACAATTAGGTTCTATGGAGTTGTGAAGAAAAACGAAACCATTACATTTTCAAAAAAATATTAGTGTAAGTGGAAGTTGTTGTTCAGAGAAAAGAATCTGGACCTCAAAAAAACAAATAGCACATGTTGTCTTTCACAGGCAGAAGGTAGCCTTATGAAAATGTATGTGTATGTCCCAGAACATGGCCTACAGAGGCAGATGAGTTCAAGGTCAGCCTGGTCTACAAAGTGAGTTTAAGAACATCCAGGAAACCTTGTCTTGGAAAAACAAAACAAAACACATACTCTCCAATGTGTTTTGGTGTCATTTTCCCTAATGGTACAGCTGCTGGAAGACTAGGTAGTGCAAAAACTAAGTTGTTAGGGCCTGAGTATCTATTGCCTGTCTAGCCATTCATTTTATGATATTAAGCAAATTTTCTTATATGCTGTTATGACTGTTACAAGGAAACTGCCTGATGTGCTGTTACTAGGAACTTTTTCATGCTTGAGTTAACTGTTCACCCAAAGTCTTACGTTCTATGCTTTGTTTCTTGGAAACCAATCATAAGTGAGGTCAATTAGACCTGCTTTATATAGTTACCCATAATAATTTTGGAATCGACACCTCCCTGGGAAATGACATCCTACTTTCTGTCACATGTGTGGTTAACTGACACCCTGGTTGGCAAGTTGGAACATGAATGCTAGGCAATCAAGTCACCCTCCCAGGTTGGATAACCCAACCAATGAGGACAGGATAAGCATGCTGCAAATATATGTTCTTTAGACCTCTCCTATCCCTGAATACAGTACTGTTGTCTTGATGCTCTGGAAAGAACAGCTGGGAAGTAAAGGCAGATGTTTTCAGATTTCCTTCCAGATCTCCATCCATACAGACTTTGCTCATAATTCTGCAGTTTCTAGATCTGAATCCTACCTGCCTTGTTCCTGAAGGGAATGACTGCACTGAGGGTCAGTTTTGGTTTCTGTTCTGAGACCTCTGTGTCTGGCTTACACATTCAGGTTTCACATCATTCCACAGAGAGGGAAGTGGAGCTCTGCTGAAGTGGCCAACTCCAAGGCTTCATGAGATCTCTAGTGAGTACTTTCGTAGCCTAGCCCAGTGTCAGGGCTCCCACCACTGACCATTCTGCATCCCTACCTCAAGACCCTCTTTTCAGGTGATGTCATCTATTGCTGGGCAGTACTGACTTTCAGACCCAGTGAGCACATGGTTCAATGATTGTAGACACTTGCTGTAATCTTGCCCTGTGCTTATTTTGTTAACATTCTTTTTCTCCCTCTCTGTCTCTTCTCTCTCTCAGTGTGTGTGTGTGTGTGTGTATGTGTGTGTGTGTGTGTGTGTGTGTAGGTGGACATGTGTGTATAGATGCTGTTGTGTCTCAGATAGCATTTCCCTTATTTTGAGACAGACACACTCACTGTCCTGGAATTCACCAATTAGGCAAGGGTGGCTTACAAGGGAGCTTTAGTGATCTGCCTCCCTCCTTCCTCAGTGTTGGAATTACAAAATCACTCTACTATCCCTGGTCTTTTACATGGATTCTGTGTATCCACTTCATAACTTTCTTTTAGAAAGACAGTTGCTTTACCAATTGATTATCTATCTCCCTAGCCACTCATAGAAAAATCCATGGTGATGGTGAACATTATGATTAATGTGTTAAGTTTATTGTGCTACATTTTGTAAAAACAAAATTATTTTTAACTGGTATAAGTCATGAGGAAGTTTATTCTGCTTTGAATGTACTCTGTCAGGTGGGCAGATCGACTGTTTCCTGGTATAGTTGGGCTCTCCTTAAAAAATTGCTAGCTGTTAAACAATGTTTCACTGTTCCCAGATAATCTTACAGGGAAATGGGTCACAAATAAACAAGCTAACTGTTAAGCTCTGCTGTTGTATGGACTGCTTGGTTGAATGGCTGAGGGCCCTGCTGGAGGTCTGTTACAGAATCAAGTCTTGCCCACACCCAGATAGGATTAGAGCTAATTTGATCCCCAAATAATAACTGTGTGGTTTTTTTTTTCCTCTATAATTCTTTGGCTAACAACATAGGGGACCTAACCTAGAGCATTCTCTCTGGTTTGGGCTTGGTCAGTCTCCTTCCTAATAAAACACCTCTAATTTATTAAAACCAAAACTCCAGTCAGACTAGTGACTCCCTGAATGACCACAGACCCATAGTATCACATAGGAATATGCTGGAGCAGGGAAGAGCACTGAATTAGCCTGCTGTCCCTACAGTCTATGCTTCCTCTGTGGTTAGGAAGTTTGTGCCTGGTATGGGTGGGAATGAGGTTGGCAAGGGTAGCTTCCAATTTAATATCACCTTGGAGTCATTTTACTAGAGAGTGGACTTCTATGTGAGATCAGAGACCAGTACTCCCAGGAAGACAGAGGAAATTTCTCATCAAAATGCAGTGCAATGGGCTGAACCTAGGCCTCCCTGCACATATGTTGTAAATGTGCAGCTTGGTTTTCATGTAGGTCTCAAACATCTGGAGTGGGGGCTATCCCAAAACATGCAGCCTGTATATGGAGTACGGTCTTCTAAAAAAAAAAATAGTTGTTCAGTTATTCATGGAATATTATTATTTTTTTATATCTCTTGTATTCAGTTTGCAACTACTTCATTGAGAATTTTTGTATGTATATTCATGAGGGATACTGGACTATAATTTATATATTTTTGTTGGGTTTACACTTGATTTCACTATTTCAATATTATTTGCTTTGTGAAGGAGCTTATTGTGGTTCTGAATTTTTTTAAACATAACTCAAAAAGTGTTGCTTGTTTGAAGGCTCTATAGAATTCTTGTATAAGTATATCTGACCCTTGGTATTTTGCTTGTTTGTTTCTTTTCATTTTATTCTGTTTGAATGCTTTTTAAATTTTTTTGATTTGCTGAAAATAAAAATTAAAAAAAATAATAAAAAAAAAATAAAAAAATAAAAATATAAAAAACAAAATGCAGTGCAAGGGGCAGGGAAGATGAACCACGGTGCTCTCAGAGGTTCAGGGCAGCTCTACTGGCAGAATCTTACTAGAAAGGTGGGTAAAAAGGAAAAGGTTGGATAATGAGAGAGAGAGAGAGAAAGAGAGAGAGAGAGAGAGAGAGAGAGAGAGAGAGAGAGAGAGAAAGAGAGAGAGAAAGGGAAAGAATGAGGGCTCAGGCATGGGCAGACAAAAGCAGAAGTACTGAAACTGACTACATTAACTAGAACCTTCCCTGCCAGGGTAAGCAACAAAAGCTGAAAGTCCCTCTCAGACTAATGAAGCTGAGCTGCACAGAGGACTCTGCATCCAGACCAGCTTCCTGGGAGAAGCAGAAACCCAGAGATGCCTGGAAGAAGATTAGACTAGAATCACTTGTAAAGGAAACTCTCTGATCTGTTGAGCTGTCCCAGGTTCCCAGCTTTCCTGAGCTGTCACTCATGCAAGGGTGGGCCTTGGTGATGCAGCTGTCTTTGAGTATTTCCTGCTGCTGATAGAAACCCCAATAAAAGCCATTGGCTCAACAAGTTGGACTTTGGTGGTATCTGTACCTTGGTCTGTGGTGGGCTCCCTATCTGGGCTTAGTGTGGGATAAGCGCCGGACCCCCGAGGAGGCGGCCTGGTCCCCCGCTGCAGAGGCCCAAGAGCCAATGAGGCTGGAAGGCAGAGTCCCGCGGCAGTGGCCTGGACCCGCATGGTGGTAGAGTCCTGCAGCTGAGGCTTTTCGTTTCCGACATAGTTGTAAAGGTCTGGAGTCGCAGATGATGGAAGCAGGCCTGAGAGGTAACAGGGACTGAGTTTCTAAGGAGTAGCTTTTATTGTCTGTGAAGGGAAAGTTGTATCTGAATGATGCCCGCTGCCTGCCAAAAGTCCAAAGAAGCTCCCTTATATTTAGGAGTGAAAAGGGGAGGGGCTAGGGAGAAGTAATTAGCTATGTCCCCCGGCCTCATTAATATGCAAATCTCAAGGCAGGGCTCTTAGTCACGCCCCTTACCTGTGTAAATGGAGCAGGGCCCCAGGTTTTGGGGGAGTGGCCAAACATCTGCAATCTCAGGTTCCAGGCCACTGGCAAACCTTCCAAGGCCCAACAGGTGAGCAGATATATGTGTGTTGTGACCACCCAGGATAAACTTTGTCCCTTTACAGCCACCTGTCCCTGAAACAATTTAAACCATTGTCTCCGGCTCATTACCCCTTCCCTGGCAAACCTTTTCCTTCCTACCATCCTTTGTTCCTGAAAACCTGTCATGCCCTGCACCAAACACCTTGGTCCACATGTTTCCAGATATCTAGGGAATGCCTTCACATTCCTCTGTTGCTCAGAATCCAGGCTGCTCTTTTTTAGTTCTCCTTTCCCCTGATCTCCCAGTGTCTGACTTCTCCGAGTTCATCTATCAAGGGTGAGGGTGGCCTCAGGCCCCAGCATCCTCTCCCTAACAGAGTTGTAATTGTGACATCTTACTGTACTGAGCAATGACTCTGGACACTTTTATCTTTCTTACTTTCTTTTGAAATCAATTGTGGTAACATTATCCATAAATCTTTGCATTATATCATAAATTACTGAGGTCAATACACATAAAATGACACATATCTTTCATAATATTCTACTCTGATATCTTAATTAGAAGACAGTGACAGTTTGTCACTCCAACCTTTCCTGGGCTTTCAGAAGCAGGGTTTTGAAAGGTCTGTACTGCTTCCTGCTGTTAGGAGGATAAACAGGAAGTGGGAGTGGTGATTTATGACAGGCTCTGCTGAGTTCAGTGCTGGGTGGAGGAATTAAAGGACAAACACAGTTGGATCCTGTGATCCAACATGGGGCAAACCTTTAAGATTCCTGGGACTCTGTGTGGAAGGGAGATCAGAGAAGAGAGTGAAGGCTAGAAGAGTGTGTGTGCGTGTGTGAGTGTGTGCCTGAGTATATGTGTGTGTGTGTGTGTGTGTGTGTGTGTGTTCAGACATTTCTGTTCCATCTTTAAGAACTGTGAGTGCTTACCATGGATTTTCTTTATTCAGACCTCCGACTTCCCCTGAGACTTTCATCATCTCTAACTCACAAATCCCCAGCAGAGCTGATATTTTCCTTTTCTCTCAGTTCTGAGCATTGGTTCCAATGCCTCACCCATGCATGCAGATGCCCTGCTCTGGAGTGTTCTTACTTCACTGGGAAGCTCCATTTATTTGCTGAACCTGGAACACTCCTGACTTGAGGCTTGCTGGGAGGGAGGCAGACAGTGCTTGTTGGCCAGGGCATGGTTTGCTCACCTCCCATTCATTAGGTCCTGTGCAGAACTGGCATTAATCCCAATCCAGAGCTGGACCTGTGCTGTCCCCTGGCTAGTGCTCACAGTTTCTCATGTGAAGGGGACAGTGACTGTCTTTAATAATGTAGTGAAATGAGTAAGAGCCACTCAATATATTCAATATGTATTCCAGGTTATAGCTACCCAAGCCCAAATATAACTTTCCATACCCACACAGGTTGCACACACAGACACAACAGGCATCCCAATGTTCACAAACTCGAGCTGATCTTAGATCTCTGTGACAATTCACATACTTTGCTGTTTTTTCAGATGTGGCTGGGTCAATGGGAAGAGTCTGCAGTCACCTATTGATTACAATGAGGTTGGCTGCAAGCACAGACCTTCACACAGTTACTGCCTGTTTGTAGCTATAGAGAACTGAACTCTTCCAAGCTATCCTGTTTAAAGAAAGCCTTTGGTTTTCCTGGTTAATGATGGATTCACTGTGGAAAGATGTGGAAACACTAACCATTGCATAATGCACATGGCCGGCGGTTCTCCCTTTACTTTTCTGGGTTCTGTAGCATGTGAGGATTGTCTCCATGTTGTCCTTTCAGTCCCATGCTCAACACTCTTGTCCTTGCATGGATTTCATCCTTAGTCATTTACCACAGCATTTCCATAGCCTAAGAACCTGCTGTACTCATGGTCTTCATACCTGACTGTTAACTGTAGAGGCTGGTGTGTAGCTACAGCTATTCGGTCATCAATTACACACAAGCACATATGCATGCAGACTGACCCTTCTGCAAATTAACAAGCAAACACACATGGAAAGACATTCACAGACATGTTTGCACCATGGATGGTGCCTTGTACACTTGGTTGCCCCAGGATGATTGTCTCACAGAATTTCCTTTGTAATTAATGAATGGACCCTGGTGTTCCTCTCTTAGAAATTGGTGTGTCTTAGCTCTGAGTTAAAGAAATTTGGTTTTTCACAGACTCTATTCCTCTGTGTAAACAGAGGAATTGTTGACTCTTTCCTGGTCTCAACTTGCTATCCAGAGGCAAAGGTGGCTGATCTCCTCTCTCTTGCTCTTCTCGAGATATGGTAGAATAGAAACTCGAGTCAGGGTTGCCAGAATGATGAAGACAGGTCCTGTATCCCAGTTCTTCAACTCCTGGAATTGTGTTGTGACTCTCACTATGAAACTAAGGAGGAGTTATGGTCAGGGCTTAGACAAGACTAAGAATGTGACAGGATGTGTGTGGCGGGGGAAGGGATAACTTTGTCTCCAGAATATCAGAGACACAGCCTCAAGACATCAGCCCCTTTTCCACAGGCTCTGCTTCTCCAGCCATTCCAACCTGTCAGTTGACTAAATAAACCATAATTAGGGGACAGGGGTACTAGGAAGATGCCACAGTCTGAGTAGGCAGAAGCATATTGTTATCAGTGGGCAGTCATGTGTACTTGTAAAGTACTTACCTGTAACTAGGACTAAGGGGCTCCCATCCTCAGAGACAGACTTCATCAAGGTCAAGATGAAGGGTGTTGGCTCAGGACCCCAAGACCAAGTTCTCAGCACAAGAGAGATTCATTTGTCCCATAGGGTCAAAGGGCAGAGAATAAGAGACAGACACAGGAGACTAGATTTAGGGAGGAGGGGAAGGGAATAAGGGAAAAGGGGAAAAGATATTTGTCCCTGAGGTTCATGTGGCTCATAGGCAAATGGCAGCTCATAAAGGCAAACAGGGAAACCCTGTGTTAGGATGAGGTGTTTAATTTTAATTGGGCATGTTAAATATGGGAACCAAAAGTGACTTTTGACAGCTAAATATCAATTCTTGATAACTAGGCCTTGGTAGTTGACCTCAGGAAGAGGAAGTGCTCAAATAAACAGGATAGAATTTGGTGGATAGTTCTAGGAATACAATCTAATGGGTTTTGTTTGTTTGTTTGTTTGTCTGTTTGTTTTTAGCAAAGCAGAGGGAATCGAGGAGAAGGGCAAGGAGCCATGTTTGCCACCTTGGGATGGCTAGCTTCCCTTCACAGCCCATGCCAGCTGCTGACAACTTCTTTCTGCAAGATGTCAGCAGCAGCTTTCCTCTGTGAAGTACTGAAGCACACAGAAGTAGAGTGAAGTCTGAGCTAATGTTGTGCAGTGAGTGTTTTCTACACAGAGTTGAGTGTGTATTTTAGGAGCGTGGGAGTGCACATCTCTCCACATGCTCACATTCATCTTCAGGACACAGTGTAGGTGTGGGAGCTTCTGCAGCAGGACACAGAGGCGGCTCAGTGGCTACCAGGGCAGACTGTTCAGTGGAGAGTATTAGGAAGGAAAATCAGAAAGAGAATATGATGTCAATGCTTGTTCTCTCATGTGAGTTGACAACTGACTGAATGGGGAAATGTGTGAGTAGAGACTGGAAAGAGGAAGCCCATAGAGTACAAGGAATAAATAGACAAATATAAAAAATGAAGAAAGTCTCATATGGCAGAGCACATCAGAGTAACTAGCTTAAAACAATCTTCTATACATCTATACACCTATGAATAAGCAACATGGAGGTGCTTAAATGCTTTAATGACAAAGCACCAATACTTCCATGGTCACCAAAGAATCCAGATTTGGTTAGTACATGGAGTTATTAATGTCAATTGTTAACTTGACAACATCTAGAATCTCTTGAGACACCCAGTTCTGGGCATCCCTGTTGGGTTACATTGTGTTTGTCTACACTGTATAGAGTACCAGATGCTCCAGTTTCAAAAACCGGTAGCAGCAATGGGACAAAGAAAGCTGCCTGTGAGAATACAGAAGCCCCATGTAGACTTTCACAAGATAAAAGATCCAGGATTCATTTGAGGAGAAAAAATGCAAACCAAATCCATATCGTGTTTTTTTTTTTTAACATATGATTTTAATGGAAATGAATTTTGTTCACGTATTTGTACAATGTTGAAGATGCTTCCTTTTCTACTAGTACAGCACGACTGAGCACTTGCCATGATGATCTTGCAGTTTAGGAAAAGGAAAAGGATGAATGCACTGACTCTCCACAGAGACTCCCCCACCACCACCCCCAGGAGTAGGTTATATGTAAGTGCCCAAAGTGAGGCTACAAGTAAACACTGGTTGGAACTCATGCCTCATTTTTCCCATTATTCCCAGTAGTTGAGGGGCATAGATATATATGTTCTCACTTCCTTCTCAAAAGGCCCCTTATTATTCAGAAGAGCGATGGCATCATTGGCTGCGGCATCAATAAAGAGATTCTGCAAATAGAAAGCCCTCTTAAAGTAAATGAATGTAGCAACTGGTCCTCCAAAAACCAAAGAAATTTGTTTGATATATTTTGACAGCTTGTTTTCTAAGGACTCATCATCATCTTCTGCAAACAAATGGGGAAACCGAAGGTATACCATAAAGTCAGTCACAGACATGTTAAAATCCTTGGCATAGTTTTCCAGTGAGGCATCATCCAGCCCAAAGTAAGACCTGTACAGATTGAAGGTCTCATCTAGATCCTCTATGTCATCCATGATTATGCCACCAAGTGGAATGGTGGCCAATGTCCAGCCTTTATGGCCTCCAGGAAGACTTTTTGCTTCAGGGAATCTCTCTTAGAGTTAATGGTGGCCTCAGTAAGACTTTGCAAAGACATGGAGAAGATGTGGCGCTTGTGGGCTGGGAGATCCTCTAGGAGTTTGGTTTCCAGCTTTGGGAAGTCATAGTCTGACATATGAAAGTTAGAGACTAGGAAGACTGGAGGCACACGGACGAGAGCCTTCTGAAGGTGCTCTGAACAGTCATCTCGAATTTTCATGAGGACCTTCTCCTTATTGAAAGTCTTAGGCTTACTCTTCTGTTCATTATCTAAGTCATTGTCTATCTTGGTTCTGACAAAGTAGAAATTCATCCCCATCATGTCAATGGCTTTGGCCAGTTGTGCATCATTTTCTTTGAAGCGTGTAGACGAGATGATAATGAAGAAGTCATATTCTTTGAACTTCATTTCTGTTAGGTAGCTTTGTGGTGGGAAGTTAGTGGACCCAATGCCAGGCAGGTCCCATAATGTCACGTTTGGAAGCTTTGCATGTGGGTATGCAATTCTCCTCATGGTTGTCTCTACCACCCCAGTGGCAGCTGCATCTTCTTCTTCCTGCCTCAACCCCCCTCAGGGCATTGATGAAAGTGGACTTCCCTGAGCCTGTTTCCCCTGTCACAGCTATGTTCAGAGGAGCACTCTCGATGTTTCTCAGTGCACTTTCGATTACAGAAAGAGCTTTCTGAAGCTGTTTTTTCTCTATGTAAGCCTCAATCAAGGTGATGGTGTCCTCGGGGATGATTTTGCTTTCCCTCTTAAAATTCTTAAAGAATTCCTCAAAGATGGAGTCCCAAGACATGGCTCTGTATGGAAGAAGCTGAATGGAGAAGAGAGGAAAGAAATGCTAATCATTAATTAAAGCAGGACAAAGCCTTGATGTTTCTTCTTAATAGTAAAGCGGACCCTCCCATGACCCACATGAAATCCAGTATTGCCTTTCCTCTCTTCTCTAGGTTGCTGCTTCTGTTGCTGACCTGGATAGAACTAGTCCTCTTGTTCAAGTTTCACTTTCTCCTACAAATTTCCTCACATGTATTGGTCTAAGTCAGACTTTGCTTACTCTGTGAAGTTACCCAGTACAGCCTTTATTGTCAGTTTTGAGTCTTCTTTAAATTTATTTATTTAATTGAGCAAAGTTCATTTCCATTAAATTCGTTTATTTTCACTAAAATGAACCCATGCATGGTATCAACCCTAAAAGGACAGAGCAGTACATTCAATGTAAAAGAAGCAATACTTTATCTGGCGGGGTCCTCAGCCTTATGTAAACCCTTTACTAAGGTGTCTTTAGGTCCTTTGGAACTCTGGCCTCAATGTGTAGTTATCGTATAATAAGGGAATGACAGGACAAGGGGCAGAAAGACTTATTTGAAAAGTATGTTCAACTAACTGTGAGTTCCCCTTTTTGTTTTAGTAGAAGTGGGACATGACCTCTGTTGTAGCCAGACTCCTAAGAGGGCACAGTGGGCCCTGCTTCCTGCTGTTCAAAAGTTAAAGCTGTATGCTCCCCAGTACTGTGTTCTCTGGGTTGATGAGGTTGGTAATCAAGACAAACTGGGATTCAGAGCTTCTAAGAAATTATGCATCCAGTGAACACAGCCAGCAGTGACAGGTAAATTTTACGAGAACTCAGACAAGCATTTAATGTGGTCCAGATTTTTAAGGTAATAACATTTCTCTAAATCACATTGGCTTGGAAACTCCAGAAAACACAAGGATTAACTTGGAGAAAGAGTGAAAACAAAACTATGGGAAAAGACTACATTGGGAATCACTATTTCATATTTACCTAAATTATTTATAGTATATATAGGAACACATGCCCACATATGTATATCCTTTAAATGAAGTCATGATGCTTCCTGTGGTTGACAATGCCTTCCTCTGAGCCACGGAGTAACAGAAACGTCATTGTCAGGCATGAGAAACTTCTTTTGAGTTGTTTCTCAGTGATGTCCATGACACTCCCCAATACAGGCAATTGCTGTTGCCCTTACTTGAGCCTCAGAAGTTGAAGGTCCCTTTTCTGAAGATACCACACACTTCAGATACAGAACTTGGAGAAATCAAGCTGAATCTGACCCAGAAGTTCTTCCCTAATGACTAGCTTTCATACTATCAGAAGGTGCTGTCATGTTGCCAAGGGAGCAAAGTAATAACCTATCTAGCTGTGACACCTATGAAGCACAATGGTGATCATCACATTGCGATAACTGTAAAGGTGCAATTGTGGCCTTTATGTGTTGGTGATAACACACCACTGTCTAGTTTGACTTTGGGCTGTCTGAACAGGAAGGAAATCATGCCTGGTAACTGAAAACCTAACCAACCATATGTGACTAGTGAGGTCATAGGTCTCAGAAGAGAACACACTGAGGCCAGGTTCCATCCAAATTATAATTCCTAACTGCTCCTCCATTCTTACCCCACAGGTATGTGGGACTCTCACTTATCAGCCATCAAAGATGCTCCTTTTCACAGCAGTCAGGAATCATGTCAGAAAACCACAACTAGTCACAATGCAGAGAGCAACTGACTGTGCAGTGCTCAGCCTCAGTTGATACATTACAACATAAGCCTTACACCTAAGACAGGCAGCAGTGCAGAAGGGGTGCAGAAAGACTACAAGAGTTAAGAGACTGGAAAGTCTGCCGCAAGACTGAGTCTTCTAGCTATGACTGGAATGAAACCTGTGAATTCTCAACAATGTGGGCCAATTAACAGACAGAACAGTGACACAATCAGTTGATGTGCCAAAGTAGATGTGAGAAATTGCATGGGTTGTCACACTTAGGTGAAGAGTCACAAGCAATAAAAAACTGCAGAGAGGCAGAGTTAGTTTTACCCAGAGATGAGCTCCCTAAACAGTTATTCAGTCCCTATGTTCATCTTAATATCTGTCTGTCTGTCCATCTGCTCGCCTGTCTATCTTGTTTGTCTGTATATCTCTATATAGAAGCTAAACTAAATGTATTCAGCAGATTGAGTTTATGTGTTTGTTTATAGATATGTTACAGTAATAAAGAATTAAAGGCATAAATTTGAAATGGAATGGGAAGCAGGGCAACCTTCTTGTCTCCCACCCTCCCACACACCTCACTGAGGTAATTCCCCAATGCCTCAGAGACTTCAGATCTCCCAACTTGCAGTGCTTGATAGGCCTCTCACAACCCACTGCCTGTCCTGTCAGAATCACCAGATGTCCACCCACCCACTTCTCCAGGGCAGTCAGCATTCATACTGTTGGGTCTTAGACACCCAAGTTCACCTGACCTTTGCTGACCACCACATACATCAGAACTTCTCTAAAAATTTATTTTATTTATTTACATTCCAGATGTTGGCCCCACTCCTGATCTTCCCTCCTGAGTTCTTCACCTCATTACCCCTCCCCTTTACCTCTGAGAAGGCTTCCCACCACCAGGTATCTGCCTTCCCAGGGACATCAAATCTCTAAAAGATTAGGTGCATCGTTGCCCACTGAGGCCAGACAATGTAGTCCTCTGCTACCTATGTGCTGGGGGTATGGGGGATCTTGGACCAGCCCAAGTATGCTCGTTGGTTGGATGCTTAAAGATTACAACTCCATTAAAAATGGTGGTTGAGGCTAGAGATTAAAAATTCATTAAATCAAATGCTCAATGGGAAGGCTCACCAACAGAGTGGATCATATGGGGAGAGGTATTAGGAGTTGAAGACAACGTAGAGGAATTTTCCTGCAAAAATGTCCCCAAATTTAGGGACAGCAAAGCACATCCAGATAGATACAAGAAGCATGTAGAACTAAAGATACACAAGGCAGAAAGAGAAACTCCTGAAGTCATATTATAGTGAAAACCCTGAATATACAAAGCAAATTGTTTTGCAGACTGCAAGAGAGAAACAGGAAGAACTTTAAAATAAGTCCTTCAGAGGACTGAGGGCAGAAGAATCCTGAAAACCAGAGGTCCTAACATGATCTGCCAGAGCTCCTCTGTGGCTGTTTCTGATCTGGATTTTATCTCCATGGGGCAGATGAAGAGCTTACGGAACAGACTCCAAGAACATCTGAGTATCCCAACCTGGACTCTTTCTCCAAGCTTAACTGCTCCTGAAGACAAGCAAAGCCCACAACACACAGGTGGAAGGAAGGGGTTGCCTTCTCTGCTTTGGGATGCTCTGTGGTCCAGAAGATGGCCACTGAAGGATGCTTCTGTGCCCAGGATGCTCCCTGAGAACAAAGCCGTAATGTTCCTTTCCTGGAGTCAGGACACCACTCCTCATGTTATCACACATCTTGGGTTATAGAATAACATGAACCTAGACGCCCTTCACTTACCTCAGCAGTGGAGACCTTGGTGGCAATAACACTTCTGTGAAAGCTCTCCTCTCAGGAAAGGTCTTTATCTAAAGCTGGAAGTCAGATTCAGGATGCTTTATGAAGAGAAGACGTGAGATGTAGAGTTCTGATGTCCCAAGAAGAACTGCACAGAGAAAGGAGGAGAGGCTGCGGGATGGACAGTCTGATATCCCTGAGTCTCTTTGTCCTTACTGGTCCATTCACCGCCCTTGCTCTCTCCACTTTTTTTGCCTGGATCTGAGCTCTATTTATCTAAACCACAAAAGGGGGATGCTGTAATCAGAGTAGGTTTCAGTTTCTATTCCTGGAAATGACTAGTTTGTAAGAATCAAACGGCAACCCTATTGTGTTTTATAAAAAGAAATAACCAGGAATATGTTTGGAAGAGGTTCGGTATGGTGTGGGAGGGGTGGTTGGGGGGGTCTGAGGATGTCTCTCGGGCCCATGCTGAGGCATCTCTTTCCCCTGAGGTACCAGCCACAGGAATAGAATAGAGTTATTTAGGGCATGGGAAGAGTTGGGAATGGGAGAGAGGAGAGAAAAGAGAGGAGAGAGGAGAGGGGAGTGGAGAAATGGGAGAGGGGAGAGGAGTAAAGGTAGGCCATGAATACGTGAGAAAGAGGAGGGAGGGAATGGGGAGAGAAGGGACAGAGAGGGAAGAGAGTAAGAGGGTAATAGAGTGAGTAAGAGAGTGAGGCGGGTCAAACAGCCTTTTTATAGTGAGTCAGGCATACATGGCTATTACCAGGTAACTGTGGGGCAGAGCCTAGAAGGAATGCCCCAGTTCATGTATTCTCCTTTAGATAAGGTCTCGTATGGGCCAAATTGTTTGAAGTTTAACAGAAAGCCTTACTAAATCTAAGGGGTGATCCTTCTAACGCAGTTCATGGTAGAGATTCTGGCTTGCATGGATGAATAAGGCACCTGCTAGACCTCAGTTACAGAATCAAGCCTTGCCAGATCTTAATCATTATTGGTCTACCCACAGCCCTTGCTCTCTACACTCTTCTGCCTGGATCTGAGCCCTATTTATCTCAATCACCCAAGGGGGGGGGGGGGGGTTCTAGTCAGAGTAGGTTTCAGTTTCTATTCCTGGAAATGGCTAGTTTGTAGGAATCAGGCCGCAACTCCCACATTCACCTGTAGACAAGGTCACAAAGGAGCTAAGTGGTTATGATCCCCTGGATTCCTATGGGAGACTGCTAACTCATGTGATGGCATCTACCCCTGGGAAAACTATCGTGTTGTGGGTCTTGTGTTTAGCAATTTACCAGTCTGACTTAAGATTTGGTTTTAGTAAATTAGAGCCTTTTGATTAAAAAGAAACTGGCCAAGACATAACTAGAGAGTTTTCGAGGTAAGGTCCCAGATATTGCTAGCCAAAGGATTATAGAAGGAAAACCCACAAAGTTAATATTTTGGACAAATTAATTCATATCTACTCTGGGTTTGGGAATGCTGATTTTGTAACAGACGTCCAGCAGGTGCCTTTAGTCATCCAATCATGCAAGCAACCAAGCAAGCAGAATACACATAAGCAAAGCTTAGCAGTTAGCCTGTTTAATCTTGCCACCCATTACTTGTAGAAATAACCAGGGCAGTGAAATATTTTTCAACAACTAGCAATTTTTTAAGAATAGCCCAACAGCACCAGGAAGTGGTCCAACTCAGCATAGCTGGCAGGGTATGTTCCAGGTGGAGCAGCTTCCTCATGGCTTATACAAGTTCAAAACATCTTTTTTAAAACAAGCCTAACACAGCAAATTTATGCTCTGAACCTAATGTTCACCATGACACTTCTCAGTGATCCCTGGCTGCAGACTTCATACAAGAAAACATAGGAACAGCGAGGAATGGCTGGTCAGAACCCTGGCCTTGAACCTTGTGATTAGTGGGAAGTATGTTGAATCTCCTCAGTGATTCCACATCTATGGGTTTTATTTACGTGGTTAATTGTTTAGAAGCTGTGTGCAAGAGTCATCTCCCTGTGGTAGGAAAATGGAAGGCTGTGAGCTTAAAGTCATCACCTTCTCCCCTTCATTAAAAAACAAACAAACAATTTTATAGCTAATCAGTGTCCTGCTTCAGAATGATAGGTTTGAGTCTGTCTTGAACGTGGTTGAGGTTTGGTTTGTCATGCCTGCCTTGTGTACTGCTGTTTTGGGTACTTAGCATCACTGAAACCTCTCAGGGATATGAGAGCCATATCAAAGGATTCATAGTGAGGTGGAGTCCTTAAAGGTCTAGTAAGCCCTGACTTATGAATGAGATTCCTCCCAATGTTGTTTGTTTGTTTGTTTGTTTCTTCTCCATTATTTGATGGTACCTTGGAAAAGGTTTTTGGTTTCTTCATTCTTCCACTTTATTTCATTATATATAAGAAGCCAGCCTTTATTTTGTGTTTTATGAGTGAAAACTAAAAACTAGAGCACAGAAACCTTCATTCACAAGTACATATTTGCTTAGAGCTCTTGGAGGGCTGAGACCTGGACAATGTACCTGGGACTCAAAAGGCAGGGGGCTGCACTGTCAGGAGCTCAGGAGATGTATTCACAGGAGTGGGGAGGGACTGGTGAGAGCTAGGGAGCTGAGGACTCTGACTCTCCTAGATGTGAGGAGTTACATTTATATTATTTTGGATGTCACCATCTGAGCCCACTACCTATGCTCTTTCTCTCCCTCTGTACATTCCAGTATACCTGTTCCTTATACATGCATGCCTACTTGCCTTAAGTCTACTAGAAGGATCTCAGTACATGCATGTGCCACCATCTACACAGGTCAGACTATTACACTTGTATATGACATGACTTGTGCCATACCTCAGAGCTACTGTCACCTTCCTGTTATCAAACTGTAACGAGTGCACCATCCTCTGTTCCATATACTCCCTGCCTCTCCTCCATCAGCAAACCCTGGGAATTCACACCTCCAAATATTTAGGGAGCAAATCCATATTTCTCCAGAGCTCAGCCCTTAATCTCTCTCTCTCTCTCTCTCTCTCTCTCTCTCTCTCCTCTCTCTCTCTCTCTCTCTCTCTCTCCCCTCTCTCAGGCTCCAGCACCCCAAGCCCTGACTTCTCCTCCTGACTCACCTGGGACTCCATAATGGCAGGACCCAGCCCCAGGGAACCTCGACCTATCAGAGCAACCACTGTCATTTCCTCCAGTACTACATAATGGTTCTACCTACTTTGATGTTTTCTTTCAATGCTTGTTATCTTTTTTATAAACTCTGGGATGTCACTGCACACAATCTTTGTATCTTAACATAAATTGCTAGAATTTCATCATACTACATCAGAGAACTTTCATTAATCTTTCCACATTTGAGTTCTTTAAAAATCTTAATTCAGAAGGTAGAACATGTTTAATCACTCATAGCTTACATGCAGTCCCCAGAGGCAGAGTTTGAAAATCTAGACTCCCCATTGTTCTTGGGGACATAATCCGAAATCAAGAGGTCCAGAAAATGCAGATGTGACCATAGAGTGGCTCATAGGTCATTCAGTTGAGCTCAGGGCTCTGCAGGGAGATTCAAGGACACACATAACAACTACACCAGAGTTAAATGAGGTAGGCAATGGTTGAGTTCTATGTGACTATGTATGGATGGAAAATATGGCAAGAGAGTGAGGCACAGACTCGAGAGGTTTCCAGCCTTTTTTTTTTTCTGTCTTTTAAACTCCAGAGAGCTAGTATCAAATTTCCTGTTTCTTCACTCAATTCTGGCCACCCTGAGACTGCGTCATTCCATGTTCGTGGCATGAAATTATTTTAAGTTTTAGAGGTGGTGTTGTTATAAGTGCTGAGAGTAGAACCCACAGCCTCACACAGGCTGGGTACGTTCTCTACCGTGGAGCCACCTCCACAGCCACACAGTGCTGTTATATCACTAGGCAACACATTTATTTGCTAAACCTTCAAGAATACTGTGTGAGAACCTGTGTAAGAAGCTGTGAACTTATTGTGAACTATGGGTGGGGCAGAGTAGAGAATGTTCTTTCCACAAGGCATTCTTCTAGAAAAAATTATAGGAACTTTGATAAGTGAAGACACTTGAGAAGAAGGACATGATAAGAATGCCACATTGTCTCTGGAAAAAGCAAAAGCCTGGGGGCAGGTATTCTTGGTGCTTTTTACAAGAGCAAATATAAGGTATAGCACCAGGTACTCTCCCTCTCTGCTCTTGGATGATCTGAAGCCAACTGTAGATCTCATTTCATGTTTTGCTTTAAGAATAAAAATAAAACTTGTTTTGCTTTGTTTCCAGTATTCCTGAGATCAAATTCCCAAAGTCCCTGGATGCTCCACTGTTTTCGGAAAATCCTTCAATCCACAGAGACTTTGACTCACTGGCCATGGGGCAACTCAACAATATTGACTTGGAGTTTGGTAGTAGGGGTCGAGATCAGATGGTGCTGCATGACCAGGGATTGGTTTGCTTATCCCCCTTTCCTGCAATAGCTTTTTAAAAAATTCTCCATCCATAATTGAAGCTGGGGTTTCCTTTGGCTTGTCATTGCCAGTTTGTCACTTGCAGAAGAAACTATCTTCAACAGTGCAAATGAGGGGCAAGTACAAGATCAAAAGATTATTTTTACCTTCTGGAATTCAGTGTACTATAGATTTTAGTCACCCAAGTCCAATTATCTGTTTCCATACATATGTGAAGGGGGACTAACCACACCCCTGCTAGCACTCACCTTGTCTTAGGGTTTCTACTAATGTGATAATACACCATGATCAAAGGCAACCTGGGGACAAAAGGGTCTATTTCAACTTATAGTTCCACTTCATTGAGAGAAGCTAGGGTAGGGACTCAAGTCAGGAACGTGGAGGAAAGAACTCAAGCAGAAACCATTAAGGAGTGCTACCCACTGGCTTGTTCTCTCTTGAATTGCTTGGTCTATCTTTTATAGAACCAAAGATCACTAGCCCAGGGAGGCATGTGATCTATCATGAGCTGGACTTTCCTATATTAATCATTAAATAAAAATGCATGACAGACATTGTGAGGTATGCCTCCAAACCCAGCACTCAGGAGGCAATGGCCGTGATCTCTGTGAGCTCAAGGACAATGTGGTGTACATAGTGAGTTCTAAGACAGAGCTATGTGGAGACACACTGTCTCAAAATTAACAGCAAAAGAAAAACAAAAAAGAAAAAGAAAAAATGCATCATAGGCTTACCTAGAGACCAATCTTTTAGAAGCATTTGCTCAGCTGTCATTCCCTCTTTTCAAATGATTCTAGCTTGTGTCAAGACCACATAACACTAGTCAGGATACACCACTCCCACTTGAGCTGGCTTCAGCATTGCTCTGACTTTTCTTGGGTCTTGTCTCTGAACACTGCTTGGCTGATGGAAGTAACTAGTGATCAACTGATGTTTAGAATGGGAGATTCCATGCTCAGAATTATTGACCCACTTCTGTATGTGCCATACATACCCTCTGTGGGTCACACACAGCTTGAGACACCTACGACCCTGCTGTGAAAATTGATAGTAGGAGCAAAATGAAAGTAAATAACTTCAGACTTCACAGTACAACTGTCTCTTTTCTTTCTATGGCACTCTAGTGGCCCCATGTGGAGTGTGGAAAGTAAACAACTTCAGAATGCCTAACACGACTATGTCTCTCCGTTGCCCCTTTCCTCATGTGTTTGACAATGCTTTTCTGGTATAACTTTGATTATTAACAATTTACCACAGCAGTCACTAATCCAAGGAAGTGCAGGATTTGTTTTCACACACGTACACAAATTAAATGCAGAGTTCTGTGACTGGCCAGGTGTACAGAGTCATCTGTCACATAGGAAGACATACCGATTACACACACAGACACATGATACCAACTCATAGAAATGCACACATGTACAGGCCCAACATTTTTACACATGAATGAAGACACAACTTTGTCCTTGATCCAGGATGATAAGGTCACTCACCATTTACTGTGTAAATAAAGAGAAAACCACAGTGTCATCTCAAAGAGATTGCAGGTGTTTTAGCTCGAATTAAGCAGACCTGATTTCTCCTGGACATTGAGACATCCAGCTCATTCATGCTTGACTTCTCCCACTATAACATGAAAGCCCCATGATGCTGAGAAATGCTCTCCACTGGTCTCCTGTTATTGTAGAGGTAAAGATAGATGGTGTCCTTTCTCCCCTTTCATAACTCAGAGTATCTTCATGGTGAATTTGGGACACATTGCCATATAATTGAGTCGTGGCTCCACTTATCAGAAAGCAGGCACAATACCCCAAAATTTCAATATCTAGAACTATATTTTAACTCCCATGCAGAAATCAAGAAAGAGCTATTGTTAGTTCTCACCCAGGAATACACTAAGTATGTGAAAGTCTGTGTAGAGGAAGATACAGAATCACTGTGTGCCTCAGATAATCAGAAATAGGACCCCTAGACCATGGTGTCAATCTCCCACTATCTATACTCACCCAGACATTCAAAATGAAAATAAACCCAAATCACATGGAGCTGGAAAAAATCCACAGTTTGAATGAAGAGAAACATGTAATTTATTCTTCATATCTGATACATGTGCTAAAATTATGCAGAAACACTGTCAATAGAACCCAAACCACCCATGTTCAGAGACAGACTTCACCAAGGATAGAACGTGTCAGCAACAGCTTCTTCTCCCAACAAGGCAGCAAATGGTGATAAATGGTAAAAACAACAGAAATAGATTAAATATGGAGCTAAGATCAGGCACTGGAACACCACACCAAGGCTGAGTTAAGTATTAGACATAACTGTATTAGGACAACTGTTGACGTGCTCCTTTTCATCCTGAGGCCACATTGCAGTTGGAAAAGCCTCTGCAATAGGATACAGGGGCAGGCAAATGATCACCAGGAGGAGACCGTTCAGTAAAAGCTACCAGAGTTTACAAATAGTGGAAAAGAAAGAAAAGAATGTAGTGTCACAAGAGAAAAAGAATAAGAAGAAACGAATGGAATAACACATGTACTCTTACAAGAAGAGGGAGACTCAGGAGTGATAACAAACACTTAAGATCTTTGAAAAAGCCACAGGAAACCTATTACTACAGAAGATGCCTAAAATATAAAAATGAGTTTAAATGGAGTGATACTACAAGGGAGGGAGCAATGTCTCTCCCAGACACCATAGATTACCAAATAAAGACCTCAATGTGAAGTACAGATTACTTCTTTTCAAGTTGTTGGTCACAGGGATCCCATAAACTGCTAAGTGTTCTAGGCTCTTGGTTACTCTTCAGAACTTGACAGTAAGATCCTATTGCTGAAGGCATCACACAATGGAGTCACAGGGCCTGGAGAAATCAAGCTGGTAATGATCTGAAAGCTTCATCCCTACTTTCATAGTGCTGAAAGTTTCTAGGCATGCTGCTGGAGAAGAAAAATAACCACCATATAACCCAGCTGTGAACCCTATGAATCCTATAATAATGAATGCTCTGGCAAGATACACACTCTGGCACAGCAGTGACACAAATGTTCTGGGGACAAACAATAACTTTTGATCAGATTTAAAGCTTGTGACACAAGACCAAACTCATGCTTGGTACTGTTAATTGGACTAAAAACCCATAGCTGGCTAGGACATAGGTCCTAGCAGGAGAACCTAACATTATTATTCTGCTAAATCACATAGTAATAAATTGCTCCTAAGTTTTCATGGGTACTTTGTACTTGAGATTACCACATCTTTCAACTCTTATCAAAGAAGCTCATTTTGCAGTCGTTGATGATTCACAGAGATGAACATCTCATCAGTATGTGGAGAATAAGAGATTGTGGCATACTCTTCTCAAGTGTAATTCTACATCACACTCCTTCCCTAAGGCGCATGGATCATTGCAGAAGAAGGGAAGGGGAGATTGTAAGAGCTTGAGGTACTGGAAATCTTCTGAGAAACACCATATTCTGGATATGGTGGGACTGTTGCATACATAAAATCTCAGAAGCTGTGAGCAGCATGCACAAGACCTAAATCAAGCCAGCCAAAACAAGCATTTTTGAGAGAAGGACTCATGAAGGACCACCCCTTTCTGAGAATCTATTAACTGACAGCTTCTTGGGAAGAGAGAATCAGTTTCCTCAGGGATGTGTTTCCAGAGAGGCTACCCATGATCCAGTGGATGCTGCTGTACCCATGTGCATACAGGCAGCACAGGTAGACCCAGTGGACTATTTGAAAAGAAAAAATTGTTAGATGTGGTGGCACATGCCTTTAAATGTAGGACTAGGGAAACAGACCAGAGTGACCTCTGAGTTGGAGACCAGCCTTCTCTACATAGTTCTAGACCAACAAGCATTACATAGTGAGATTGTCAAAACAAATGAACAAACAAACAGAATCAAATAAATAAACGTACACAAGAGAAATGACATTGGGATAAAAACATGGCAGTGGGGATGACGAAGATATAAGAAATTGAATGATGGGGTTGATTTCATGAAAACAAATCATATGTATGCATGAAATTCTGAAACAATAAGAAATTTAAAAATTAACCTCAGATATAGCCATAAATAAGCAAATGTGGAGTCACCACTCATCAAAGCCTAAAAATGATGCTCTAATTGTAAAAAAAAGTATGTTCATTTGATTAGAATAAATTGTTTAACTTTGTTGATATGTTGTACTGTCCACATAATATAGACAAAAATTACCTGTGGGTCAAGATAATGAAAAGATGTTTAAAGATATGGAAGTTCTGACTGAATAAACATGATGATTACATGTTGTATATCTGTGATGGTTAGTGATAATTGTCACCTTGACAGAATCTAGGAACACCAGGAAGATGGGTCTTTTGGGCAAACCTGTGAGGGATTATCTTCTTGCATCAACTGATGTTGTAGGAAAACCTATCTTCACCTTGTGCCTGAATATGCTCTCATCAGGGAATCCTGAGATGGATAAACTGAGAAAGAGAACTGAGTCCTAGGAAAAATCCATTGCTCCCTTTCCTGAGTGGATGGGATGTGACCAGCCACTTCAGCCAGGATGGACTATATGTTGAACTGTGAGCCAGCGTAAACCCTTGGATCCTTAACTTGTATTTATTACAGGTTATTTTTGTCACAGCAACAGTGTGACTTTACCTAGCACCGTGTGTAGGTCATAGTACTCAGGTATTTAGTTGATCCCTAGGGTAGATATTACCATAAAGGTATTTTTAAAAAAAGATTAAATTTGAAATCAGGAGGCTTTGAATATACCAGATGACCTTCTGTCCTGTGAATGCACCCATAAATCAATTAAAAATCTTACAGAGACAAAAAACCCAGATATTCCCTAAGAAAAAGAAGAGAGATTTTTATTTTTCCTCCAGGTTATTTGGATTCAGACTTCAGGACTGACTCTTTCCAGGATTCTCAGCCTGACCTGAAGATAAGAAGCATAGAGTGTCAGTCAATTCAAGAGGAGGGAGGGGGAAGGGGGACAAAGGCAGAGGAAGAAAGGAAGAGGGAGGAAAAGAGGGGAACGATCTGAGCATGGTTAGGTTTATTCCTAGTTTATTGTTTAGAGGCTATTGTGAATGAGAGTGTCTCTACACTCTAAAAATACCATCTAAAAATAGGAATCATTTGATTTTGCCTATTTGTACCTCTTTTTTTTTTTTTTTCTATTTGTACCTCTTTAATTTCTTTCTCTTGTCTTATTGCTCGGGCTAGTACTTCAAGCATTCTATTGTAAATGAGCATGAATAGTCGGCAGCTCCATCTCTTTTGGGAAGCCATGGCAAAGCCTTATACTCATCTTGGCTCTCCTATCTACTATTCTTCTTTCTGCTTACCTTCCATGATTCACTTACTGTATTTTCAGTTCTCAGAACTTCAGACAAGGCCTCATAGCAACCCACCTTAGTAACCCTTCTTCATGACCTTTAGGTTTAGCCAACATCCTGCTAGATAGATGTTTTTAGAACCCCTGGTAACAGCAAGGCTTTGTGAGAACAACAGGTATAACCTAGTTAGATGCCACAGCTGCAGTCAACTTCCTCCATCTGCAAAACCCCCTTTCCTTTCTACCCCTCCCCACATCCTATTTTCAGAGTATATAACCTGTGTGAACAATAAAATCTTTGCCAGCTTGATCAGACTTTTTGACTTGCTGTGCTTCCTTTTTTTCTCGTGCATCTCAGTCGTCTCCACAGCGTCTAAGGGTCCCACTTGATTGTCCAGCTGGACTAGATAAGTGGTGCCCAATGTATGGGGCTCGAAGACATTCAGAGGCGACCTCCACCCCACCTTCGAGTGGCAGCAGAGCTGGCATTCAGGACTCTGGAGTTCCCCAATGCTGAGACAGGCATTTGGTGAGTAATCAGGTGTTGCATTATATAGACATGGGTATTTCTCAGCAAGATTTATTCATTTCAGGACTTAAGGATTTCCTTGAGACCCTGGGAGCCAGGGTTGAAGAGAAAGACTTAAAGGGTTTTTTTGATTTTCTGGTTTACCTTTGTCCCTGGTTCCCCCAAGAAGGAACCATTAATCAGAAGAAGTGGAAGAGAGTTGGTGATTGTGTACAAGATTATTATAAGACCTTTGGTCCAGAAAAAGTCCCTGCTACAGCTTTTAGTTATTGGAATCTCATTCATGACCTATTAAAGACTCACAATAATTGGTCTGATGTTCAAAATATCATTGAAGAGGGAGAGAGAGCTCTATGTCAGTGTTCGAGCCTTCCCTCCGAATCCCCTTGTTCACCACTACCCTCTCGAAATTCCTGTCCCAAGGGTCCCCCACTTGTAGAAATTTATCAAAGGGCACCTTCAACTTTGCCCACTAAAACTATTAAAGCCACTCCTCTTTATCCCTCTTTGATTGGTCTTGAGAACGAAGGTGGAGAGGAACCCCCTTGATGAGGAGGCTGCTCAATATCACAATTCTGACTGGCCCCTTCTCAGGAAAACTGTGACTCTTTCAACCTCCAAAAACCCCCGAGCCACTCTCTAATCAACTTCTCCCCTCTTTCTATCCCCCACTGCCCTATCTATCTTCTCTTGTTGATCAAGTTTTTCTAACAACACCCCCTCACCCACATACCTCTTGCAGGCATGCTCTATGGCAGCCGACTTGAGTGTTCTCACAGATTTGGTCCAGAACAACTTTCACTTTTAAAAAGCTGACCTGGATAAACAATTAGCAGATCTCTCTCCCCCTAGGCCAACAACATTGCACACTTCCTTTTCTGCTCTCAGTTCACAGCAGCACGTCTGTTTCCCTTGACACAGGTGATGAGCTATCTTCTAGTGAGGCTTGCCCTTGTGATCCTAACCCCAATGAGACTATTAGTGAGGATGGAGATGGTGGGAACTCTGTGGTCGCAGCTGCCCCAGAGATGCCGACCCCAGACCAAGATACCCTTTTGTATACTCCTCTTAATTTGTCAATTCTGGAAAAACCTAAATCAGCCACCTCTAAGTATGTCCAATGGCCCCTTTTACCATAGCCTTCCGGAGGCCTCTACTGAGGCTTGGTTAACTCCAAATGAATTTTTGCAGCTGGCTCATGGTGCACTAGAGGGAGGAGATTATGTATTATGGAAGACTTAATTTCAAGAAGTGGCTCGTAACAGCATTTCACACTACTCCATATTCTCCAGTTCTTACCATTTTTCTTCCATCTCTTCTGTGATGTTCCCCCAGGTCTTGAGGTCAAGGGAAGATCAATATAGACGTTCCAGTCCATGGCCGAACTCTAGTCACCTTTCCTCAGTACCACCACCCACTACAAAGAAGATTCTCTGCCTAAGGTTGAGACCAACACATGCTTATGCTTATAAATATGAACATAAATGCTTAGAAGGCAGTTTGGCAAGATGGCTATTTAATGAAACATCAGGAGGCCCTCCCCTTGGGCCAATGAGTTCTCTAACCTGGTATAAATTCCCTCTGTGGAGCAGGCTTTAAATATAATTGAGAGCTATTGGTTACTCCTATACCCATTATTGGCACTATTGTGTCCATGGGCACATCTCGTCTGCAGGGTCCAGACAGTTTTCTTTAGAAGAACACGACATCCAAGAATCTTTGGAGAGCTGCAACCTGGAGAACAAACTCAGGTGACAAGAGGTTTGTGGGTGTGAGTGTAAAGAGATATGTTCACAGCATTGAGGAAGGGTGGGTGACAGCTGAGGAACTTACCCTCTCCACCTCTCCTCCAATAGCTATCTCTGTGTAGGTCTATATGCCTCCACATATCCAGGGAGTCCACTGAGATTTCTCCACAGCCCAGCAGCTGGCCCCTTTAACTCCTCTCAAGCTCTAGTATCACCCTTGCTCCATGCTGCCTTCATGCTCACCGAGAAAGCATCAAGGGCTCCAGACCCCTGCAAACATCTCACAGAGACACACTGTAAATGTCTACCTAATGGATGCCTCCTGCAAACATCTACCCATGGAGACCCCCGACTCTCACAAATGTCTACCTCATGGAGTAACTGCTATTCACTTGTCAGAAACACAATTCTATCATCAGATGTGTTCTGAACCCTGGTCTTGAGTTGTCTTGGTGGCTCTTGACCCTGTGAGACTCCAGGTTCATGGGTGCCTTTGGGGATGAAATAAGGTTTATCAGACACAGTGTTCCTAAGAAGAAGGATCATGAGGCAAACCCATGGCACAGTCCTTCCAGATGGGTGGCCTGTTTCAGACATTCAATGGTGAGTTTTTAAAATCCTCACCTCTTTGATCCTTGTCCCCAGGAATCCTTTGGCTTCAGAGAGCTCATTACCCTGGTGTCTTGGCTAAGTGACCCTTCACAGGCCAAGAGGAAATGGTCTTCCTGGCCTCGAATCTTCCAGTCTTTTTTCATTCTCTGACCAAGTTGAAATCATAAAGTGTTCCTTTTCTTTTTCCTGGAAATGTTTGTTCTGCACAGAAAGTACACAGCAAGAGGTTAGTTTCACTTTTGCTTCCTGAAAATGCATAGCTTCCCTTCTTTATACCAACTGGGGCTTACTGCTCCAGAGTCCACGGAGGCTCTCCTATCCTCTCTTCTCCTTGATGCTTTTCTGAAGGAGGGCAGACCTGTGCAGTTGGTGGTGGCTGTGCTGTGGGCTGCAGTGAGCAACAGACTCAGAGTATTTTCTACTTCTCGGATCTGGTAAGTGAGAAAAGCCTTTTCCTCTGTGGTGACCTAGGTTTTGGCTTTTCACAGATGGGAATCATGGGTCTGGAGCTGCCTTTTGGTGCCAGCTGTTCTGTGAGAGTTCTGAAAAATATTGGACTGAGCAGAGTGTTTCCGGGTGACTCTCATAGGAAACCTTACAGAACTCACTGAAAAGTAGCTGGATCTCACCTCCAGGGAGTTATGTCATAACCCTGTGAGCTTTCCATAATTAACAAAACTCTAAGTAGTGTTTCATCATCGGCACATGAATAAAGCTGATTGCTGAGGTCTGAGGCTGTCCATCCTTGTCCATAAGAGACAGCACGGTAACCTCCATCTTCACACTTACAGAATATACAAGAGTAAGTGTGTCTTGTTTGTTTAAGATGCTGAAAGATCTCTACTTGTTCTGATGTTCACCTTAGATAATTAGTAATCAGAAATGAAATAATTATTCCTCCTGTTCCTGTTCTTTCTCCCTGCACTTCCTCCTCCTTGCTTTTCTCTTCCCCTTCCTTATCCTCTGTCTCCTTCTTCTTTGTACTGAGATTGGACCTTTGGCTTCATAAACCTTGGGCTGTGCAAAGGCTCTACCACTAAGCTGCATTAAAAGACCTTTTACTTTTTTAACTTTAATTTTAAAATGTATGTATGTATGTATGTGTGTGTGCATACATGTGTGAGTGTCTGTGTGCATATTTCTCTCTCTCTCTCTCTCTCTCTCTCTCTCTCTCTCTCTCTCTCTGAGTGTGTATGTGTGTGTTTGTGTGGTTACAGACATGCTATGGCACATGTGCAGAGGTCAGAGAACAGTTTTGGAGAGTTAGACTTTCCTTCTACTTTATGGAGGTGGGTCTCTCTTGTTTCCATGGCTATGCTGTATACTCTAGGTAGTCAACCTGCAAGCTTCAGACTGCATTCTCCTATGGCTCTTATCTCAAAGGAGGATTGGGGAAATTGCCAATGTGTATCATATCTTGCCTTTTATGTGGGTTCCAGGGATTAAAGGTCTCCAGGCTTGCATGACAAGTGGTTTTACCCGTTTTACCATCGTACTGTCCCCGTTTTTACTTTTCATTACCAACAAAATGATTTTATTTTATTCACTGACACATGATAGACATGGTAATTGTGTTGTTTGGTTTTTAAAATATTACTTAAGTATGCATTAAAATAGGTTACATTTAAGAACTTTTATAGTAAAATTTCCCCCAAACAATATCCTATCTTAATACATTCCCCTATATTGTTTCATATGTAAATAATCTATAAAACCAGACATAAGACTATCTACTCTAATGATCTAGAAGTCTTTATATATTTTGTAGTTAGAGAAAGCATTCATTCTGAAAAAGAATACATTGTGTTTTTATCAATAATATGCAGTGTGCACTTTGCTTATCACGATCAGCTGCTCATCATAAATTGTTATCTCCTAACGTGGTCTGCTGAGAGTAACCTTCAGTTTCTTTGGTAGAGACACCATGGTTTTTAAAAACATGAAAATAACCAAAGCCATTTTTTAAAGGCAAGATTTTATTATATTGCCAATGTAGCCAAGACTGGCCTGGAACTCAAAATTCTGTTTCCACCTTCCAAGTACCTAGTGGACTTAGCACTGTACTTAGCCAAAAGCTGATGTTTGTTTAATAACAACAGAGAAGTTGATTTGTCAAAGTCCAGCTCCCACAGTGAGATCAGTAATCCAGGGATGCTGACTAATGAAAAACAGGCTCTCTCTGTCTGTCTCTGTCTCTCTCTTTTTTACACACACATAGACACACATTTGGTGGATGAAGCAAGGTTCCAACAACTTTATTATTTTTTCTTAGTCCTTATATAACAAAATTAAATCCCTCATGTAGGAAAAAGAATCACAACATGATCTCCTCTTAATCATGAATTTTAATTACATAAATGGTTACAAGTTTCATATTTTTAAAAACCAAGTTATTTTAAATCCCACATTTGATCACTCAGCTTTTCATGTGGTTCCTTCCCATAAGTCTACTCTCTAAAGTAAAAGTTTTTCTATTACAGATTAACAGAATTTGAGTAAGCCAGGTACTTTTTAACAGGCAGTTTATTTTGTACTGGCAGACAGCAGTCTGTGGTTACCAAAAGGAGGTAGACATTGTTGATATCTCATGGAGCAGGTTGGAATGGAAGAGGCCAGGCCAGAGGGTTCCACGAGGGGAATATTTATTTAGGTGGAGGGAAGAGAGCGAGAGGAGAGGGAGAGCAGAGAGAGAGAGGTGGAGGTAAAGGTCGGCCATGACCGTGTGGAGAGACGGGTAAGGGAAGGGCAGAGGGGCAGAGACAACCTGCAGGCACACAGGTCACAGGAAGCAAGAGGAAGAGGAGGGGCCAGACAGCCCCTTTTATAACTGTAGGGAGGGGCATACCTGGCCGTTGCCAGGTGACTGTGGAGGTGGAGTTTAGACATAAAACTAATATTCCCCAGTTTTGGTTTAATAAAAAAAGAAAAATCAGAAAGAGGTGAGGGTGCAGCAGGAATAGGGTTGTTGTGATATCTGGCTACTTCCTGATGGCATTGGGGACGATGTGTCTTTAGGAGGAACCTGGGTATGGGGGATGTTTGTACGGTCCTGCTGTCCAGGGTCTGTGGAACCATCTGAGGATAGACCAGAAGGAACAGGTCCAGTAGAAGCAGCTGTGTCTGTGACAGGAGATGGAGCATCTGAAGGTTGCTTCGCTGGAGCTGTCCTGGATGCACTTGGACGTGACAAGGTGTAGTGAATAAGATTAGGTACACTTGGGGAAAAGAAAAATTTCTAAAATGTACATTTGAAACCCAGAGGGATCCCATCCTTGTAATAGGTAGTAAGTGGGAACTTAGGCAGATGTACTTATCTGGATGGAGTCTATTTGGTCCATCAAAGGTAGATCTGAGTGAGTTGTCTGTAGCTTATAAGTTTACAAAACAGATAACAGCATGAGTTAACAACACGAGAAGTCTTTACGATGAGCCTTTGTTGGATCGTATAGTGGAATGTTTCATAAAACAGTTTAGCAAGTTCATAGGAACTCAGATAATATTAGGACAGTCGCATAGCAAGAAGAGGAAATATGAAGCGTTTAATTGGTGGCAACTGAGTTTAGGTAATGAGGTAACAGATAATATCTGTGAAAACTTAGCTGTCAATGTAGGCAGAAGTCTGAGAAAGAGTAAACAACAATTTACCAATTATATATTATTTTAAAAATGACAGAGTCTACTAGCCAACAATTCCCATGGTTTCCATACTCTCTTGGATGAAGTCAGTTTGGCTTTCAAGCGCAGAAGATGCAGGGCTTTTTCTCTGTGGATTGGATACACATGACATGAGAAATGACTTACCTCGGGTTGACTTAGCTAAGTCATTTGACTCAGAGTATCCAGTTTAGTCTGCTGTGTTTGTTCGCATAAAATCCAGGCTGTATCTTCTAGGTGTCCAGTGTTCAAGTCTTCTGAAACCTTCTTGAGAGAGGCTGTTACAGGCTTTGGGAATTCTGTCAGCTATAAACTATTTAAGTTAGTACTAACAGACTTATGACAAAATTGCGAGCCATAAGGATTGGTTGTAGCTGAATAGAATTCAATAGCACTAGTAAAAATTCATTGAGGCAGGATAGGAAAGAGTCTTAAGTAACTTTGGCAGGCTGTATAGGCAGGGAAAAACACACTTCTGTATTAGCAAAGAAGTGTTTAGTTGGGACTAGAATAGGAAAGCTGGTAACTGGCATATGATACAGCTGGCGGGAGCTGCGAATCAGGTCTGCAGGTGGCAGCAGCAACAGGGCGGGACTTCCTGCTAATGGCCGGAAGTCGCTGCCCAGTGCCTCTGGCAGGCAGCTGCAGTGAGCAAGGAAAAAAGCAAGCATGCCCCATATCACAGCAACGTTCAAGTTAGTGGTTCTTGTGGCAGAAGACACCGCTAACACTCTATAAATCCTGGGCAGTGAGGGAGAGAGAGTGCCTCCCTGCATGCTCGGGTAGTCAAGCCCTTTGTGGGGGTCCCTGGCAGAATGTAAGGAGAAGACCCAGAGCAAAGCTAAGAACCACACAAGGGAGTAGGGAGCAAACATGGTCCTGGACCAGCTGATTTCCAGGCAAACTGACGGGACTAAGTCTAGGAACTAAGCCCAGGCAGCCGCAAGATGATTGGGAGGGATGAGGAGGAGGGGGAGAAGCACGTGGAAGGCTAACCCATTGAAAGAGACATGCTGGGAAACTGGAGGTGGTACTCCTGAGGCAGAGAGAACAGTCAGTCCAGGCCTGACCTGGAGTACTCAGCCATGAGAAACTGTCTTGAGAGGAAAGGGGAAGTGTCTCAAGCAAGGGCAACCGTCTTAGAATGAGGTTCAGGGAAGGACAAGGTTCATTTCTAGCTCAAGAAATCTTTCCTGGGACCACGTGGCTCAGTTACTCTGACCAGTGAGGGATGGGGGAAGCTTACCAGATCTAGGCTAGGCTAGTGAGCGAGGATAACCTTTGGTAGTTGGTCTGATGGAACCTGCAGATGTCCGCCAGAGTCTCAGCAATTCACCCATTTTGGTTTATTTGAAAAGAACGATTAGAAAGAGGTATGGAGTTGAGCAGGTTTAATGATAAGAGAACCTGGGGTGGTGAACAGGCAGAACACATGAAGAAATATAATGAAGGTAGGTAAATAGTTTAACATAGAGGATTTTCCATTCACCAGACAGCAGGCAGTATGTGTTAAGACCCTTTAAGTGGCTGATTTAGTCTTTATCTAGAGGATACCAGGTTTAGACCTTATTGTATAAAGACATTGTACCCATTGCATGATGGTTAGTCGTTATCAATCTTCAATCAGTGTCCCAAGAGAATCTAGCACAGGGCCAGAGTGGTCCGGTCATCACAGGACCATCCGGGGGCTATGCAGAGCTCCTGGAGTCTGCCAGAAAATAGCTACCTGGTACCAGGGTTTTCAACAGCTGCGAGAGCTCGGGGAAGCTATTTTCTAGAAGAAATCACAAAATGGGCCAAAGCTGTAGGTTGGCTAGAGGCCAGTCATATGGACTAGGGCAATGGAAAGCCAACCCCTTAGTCTAGGAAGCGTTGGCCAAATGCTACCCAGGCTACCCAGGCGTCTAGGGTCCCTCCCGCCAAGCAGAAGCTCCGAAGTCTTTGTTCCCGGGTTTCAGCACCATTGTTGATATCTCTGGGCTGGAGCTTGGAACAGAAGAATCCAGGCCAGAGGTTCCACCAAGGGGAATATTTATTTAGGACAGAGGAAGAGAGTGAGAGGAGAGAGAGCAGAGAGAGAGAGCAGTGAGAGGTAGAGGCTGGCCATGACCACGTGGAGAGAGGGGGAGGGAAGGGGAGAAGGGCAGAGACAACCTCCAGGCGCACAGGTCATAGAAGCAAGAGGAAGAGGAGGGGCCAGACATCCCCTTTTATAACTGTAGGGAGGGGCATACTTGGCCGTTGCCAGGTAACATGGAGGTGGAGTTTAGACAGAATATTAACAGACATCACGTTATACTAATTCAGAACAATTCTTATTTGTCTAACATAGTTAACCACATGCCTATTCTTATATTGTTTTCATAGAAAAGTAAATGTGAGTGCTCTTAATCACTGACCCAACTCTCCAGATCTTCCTACCATCATTGAAATGGTATCAAATAGTATACAATTTAAGAATCAATAAAACAGGTTAAAACCTCATTAGTATTGCAAAACAAAAACCCATTGAGATTCTGTTACAGGAACAGAGCTGAACCATTATTTTTCTGGATTTTCTAGAGTTTATTTTTGAAAAAAATCACATTGGTGGGTTATAGCTTAGGGTGGAAATAAAACACTGTTTTTTTTAAAGGCATACTTAAAATTTGTTGATGCACTTTGTTGGTTTTTGTTTACTGAACTGGAAATTCTTGCTTCTTCAGAAAATATGGCATGCCTTTGCTTGCAGACAGGAACCCAAATTGTCCTCTGAGAGGCTCCACCCAGCAGCTGACTCAGACAGATGCAGATACCCCCAGCCAAACACTGGATGGAGCTTGGGGACGCCTATGGAAGTATAGGAGGAAAGATTGCAGGCTGAAGGGGATGGAGACTCCATAGGAAGACCAACAGGGTCAAGTAACCTATACCCTTGGGGCTCTCAGATTCTGAACTACTAATCAAAGAACATACACGGGCTGGACCTAGGCCTCCCCACACATATGTAGCAGATGTGCACTTGGTCTTCATGTGGGTCCCAAACAAGTGGAGTGGAGGCTATCCCAAAAGCTGTTGCCTGTTAGTGCGATATGTTCTTCTAGCTGGGCTGCCTTGTCTGGTCTCAGTGGGAGAGGAAGTGCCTAGCTTAGCAGAGACTTGAACTGCCAGAATGGGAGGGATAATGGGAATGGGGAGACTCACTCAGAGGAGAAGGGGATAGGGTATAGGGGAAGGATTGTGTGAGGGAGTGACCATGAGGGCTTCAGTGATGTAAAGCCAATGAATAAAAAAAAATAAATTGAAAAAATATATACTTGTTTTGTGATTAAATAACCATTTAAGATTTGTTAGGTTAAAGAAAATAGTGTCTTCAAGACACAATGGGACTGATGTACACACAAACTCTCAGAGACTGTGGCAGCATGCACAGAGCCTGCACAGGTCCAAGCAGGTCACAAACAAAGGAAACTTTAGTTTCTCCAGGGGAGTCTGCCTGGGGATGCAAACCACTCTTAAGGGCAGGCCCAGCAGTAGATGGCCAACAAAAAAGGAACTTCAAGTTTATTTTTGGAGATATTTTTGTCACATATTGCCTTATTTGGCCTTAAAAAAACCTTACTACTTGTATATTATGCTTTACAAGTTTGAGTTATTGTGATATGTGTGTGTGTTTGTGTGTGTGCTCATGCACATACACACATGCATTTCTTTAAGTTAGTTCTTTTTCTTGTTAGTTTGTAGAGTTTAAAAACCCTGTCTGTCTCTTTTATTTACCTGTCTGTTTTCTCAAAGGAGAAACTAGGAAGGAAGGAAGTTGGAAGGGTGAGGAAGGTTGGAAAGTTATGAAATAACTTTATTTTTAATACAAAATTATTAGGTAAGCAGTCCATGTAGTTTTATGCAATAAACACAAAAAGGAATTTTGAATATTATAAATCTCACTTTAACATTATTCTGTAGGGCTTTTATGGATATAAAACTTAGAAAGAAGAACTTTCTCAAGACTCTCATCAGATTTAGATGGTTCAAATTACAAATAACATTAAGCTCAACACTGACATTGCTTTTAAAATAGAAGTTTCAATTTCTTAATTTAAGGATGTTCTGGTTTACACTTAAGGTGTTTTGTTTTGTTTTGATCTTTGTAAGTATTTTTCTGCTAAAGAGCAGAGTGGAAGAAATGTTTTCTTTGCTCTTAACTTGAAAAGTAAGACTGTAGACATCAAAGGGAAATGGACAAAATTCACAAGTGGTTACTGGCATCCTGTCAGCTTTTCAACCCAATGCAGCAGAGTCCACAGCTGTAGAGAATATGTAATTCTCAGTTTTATGATAGAAATGTTAACATCACTAGAAGGTTCTAGTCACTTCAGGTACAGCAGAGGTGTACATCTGGCAGAAAGGCTATCACTATAAAGGAGGAACACAAAACACACAGTAATAAAGCATGGGGTCATTGAGAAAACAGTGGTAGGATCCACAGGAGACACCTCTCTCAGTTCTCTCTGTCACCCACGTGACACTAACTTACACCACCACAGCTTTATAGTCCTCTGAGAAGAAACATCTTCTACACCGTTGCATGCAGTAATTGTATTGCACACTCTAGACTGCAATGAACCCTTCAGCTTTTCTTGCAGAGCTTGGTACATCTCAGTGGGACTTCTTTAGAAGACCAGCTTCTCCTGCTTCAGCAGCTTCTGGGTCCACTCCTTGTTCAGAAAGTCATAGGCAGAGTTCATGTGTGAAAGCCAGTGTTCTTACCTTATTTGGATCTGCATTGGTGGTGGTAGCCCTGGCACAGACACAGAGAGGCAGGAGAGAGGCCTGGCCTGGAATTGAGGCCTTCCTTTGTCCTGGGCAATCACAGGGGTGACTTTCTACATCAGCCCTGTTAGCAACCTAAGGATGGTTTCGATTTGTATGTTTTCAATTTTGCAGTAGTCTTCCCAATTTGTTCAAGTTGCTCATGAACTCCTTCTGGAGGCCAGGGATCCTTGAACTTGCTGGTTTCCTGCCTTTGCCTTCTGACTAGTCAGAGTTATAGGATATAATAAAATTAATATGTTTGTTTTATTTTGTTTTGTTTGAGTGCTAAAAGTAGTTCTTTCTTGTCCTGAACATTGTTTTTGAAGGATCTGCATAAGGAAGGAGATAGTTGTTCTCCATTAGATAAACCCTTTGTCTTCTCTTAGGAATGGTAATGTATTAGTGTGTGTGAGGTATTGAGTATGCCAATTTTACTACTGGCCATTGTACTCTGGTGTGGACATATCACCTGTTATAACTCCATGAATACGGGCAGTTATTATGGGGCAATTGAAACAACAGAAATTTATTCTCTGTTAGCTCTGGAAGCCAGAAATCTAAAATTAGTTCAAAATTAAATTTTGCACTTGAGTTTATCTGAATAGTGCAAAGTATTAGCCCTACCTGAAAATTGTTAACCTCAGCAACCAACTCACTTCTGCTGGGTAAATGATATATTCACAGATTCTGGGAGGTTGATATAAACATCTTTGGGATCATTATTCTGACAGTGAAAGAGTGGTTACTGTCTCCTGAGTCTGAGACACAGAAACCAATAAGAAAGAGAATAAGTGTGTCTTCTCCTGGAATATAAAAGAGATGCAGTGCTGTGAATCAGCTTGTGAGGACAGGAGTGGCCCACAGTGGCTACTGTGTCTAGAGGGGTGGATTTCTATTTTACAAATCCTCTCTTCTTACCTCTTTGATCTTTCTCCTTCTCACAGATCTTCCCTGGTAACTGCCATGGAACAGTTCATCTCAGCCTTCCTGAAGGGTGCTTCAGAAAAGAATTTCCACCAATTAGCTAAGGAGTTTTTGCCTCAGTACTCTGCATTAATCAGTAAGGCAGGAGGCATGCTCTCTCCAGAGACTCTCTCTGCTATTCACAAAGCCCTCCAGGAGGGAAAACTCTCTGATGTCATGAGCCTGATTCAGGAAGTGATTAGTACTGCAGAGAATGCTGTCCTGGAGGTGGCTGTGATCGGGGAGTCTGGGACTGGCAAGTCCAGTTTCATCAATGCCCTTCGAGGGCTGAGTCATGAGGCAGAGGACTCTGCTGATGTTGGGACTGTGGAGACCACTATGTCTAAAACCCCCTATCAACACCCAAAATATCCCAAAGTGATCTTCTGGGACCTGCCTGGGACAGGGACTCCCAATTTCCACACAGATACTTATCTAGACAAAGTGGGATTTGCTAACTATGATTTCTTCATCATCATTTCTTCTTCTCGATTCAACCTCAATGATGCTCTCCTGGCCCAGAAAATCAAGGATGCTGGGAAGAAGTTCTACTTTGTTAGAACCAAGGTGGACAGTGACTTATATAGTGAAGAGAAAACCAAACCCACAACCTTCAAGAAGGAGAAAATCCTTCAGAGTATTCGAGACTACTGTCTGGCTAATCTCAGTGATATTGGAGTGACTGAACCACGCATCTTCCTGATCTCAAACTTTGATCTGGGTGCTTTTGATTTCCCAAAGCTGGAGGAGACTCTGCTGAAGGAGCTCCCTGGGCACAAGCGCCATATGTTTGCCCTGCTCTTGCCCAGTATATCTGATGCTTCCATTGAGATAAAGAAACATTTTCTTCAGGAGAAGATCTTCCTGGAGGCCTTGAAGTCAGCAGCTGTGAGCTTCATCCCCTTAATGACCTTCTTTAGCGGCTTTGATTTGCCTCAACAAGAAGAGTGCTTGAAGGAGTACCGAAGTTATTTTGGCTTGGATGATAAATCAATTGAAGAGACTGCTGAAAAGCTGGACACACCCTTGGAAGACATCAAGGGCCAACTCAAGTGCTTGGATTTCTGGTCTCTTGTAAAAGATGACAGCATAATAGCACAAGCTAAGAGCGCTGCTGAAGCTTTTTGTTCAGTGAAAGGAGGCCCTGGATCTTCTGTCTTCCAGGCTTTGAAAGTCTACTACGGGCGCACACAATTCCTTAACATAGTGGTTGAGGACGCTAAACATCTCTTGAGAAAGATGGAAACAGTAAATGTTGACTAGCCAAACAGTAAGTGGATTTCAGGGCTTGTGTCCAAATTGGCAATGGATTTGGTTGTCTTTCCACCAAACTCCCAGGCCAGCTCTTCCCTAAGATCTTCAGATGTGTATCCCATGCAGGAAGTCCATTGCTTTTCTTTAGAGATCACTACCATGCATGAATTGGTTTTTGCCCATGCCCTGTTTTCTGTTCATTGGTTTACTATTCTTGTCAACAGCCAGCAATAACATACCGTCTGCCTCTCCATGTAAAGAGAAAACCTGTTTCTGATCCATTTACAACAATAAAAAAAAGTTTGTAATAACAAGATGAGATTTAGACATCACCATTTCCCAATTCTTTTTGCCATTTATCATTTCAACACCCTTCTCACTGAACTAAAGAATGATCTATAAACATGAGACACAGTTAATGGCATAGTAAACATTTGCCATGGGAAAGTGCAACATGCCCAAGAGGTGGTGACAAGATGAAGCAGTGAAGTAGAAGAAAAAGCATGATGTAGAAAGCGTCAAAAGGGAGTCCATAGTTAGGAATACAGCACACTAAACAGGAACGGCCAGTTGCAAGAATGGCAGAAATCTGATGCAGACTAAGGAAAGTAGGGGAAGTCAGAGGATGAAAAGAGGTAGAGAGGAAACAGGAGTCACTTCAAAGAAGGTGTAACATATGAGTTTGCTTTTTCCTCAAGGGAGACAGAAAGGAGATTGGGTAGAGGAATGGCCCAGCAGATCTCCTCAATAGAGGATCACTTTAAGCATGACTGTGGAGAGACCAAGGTAGAGCTATCACCTCTAGGAAGCTCTCTGTAATCATCCCAGAGGAGACCATGATGGTAGTCAGGGTTCAGGAGGTAGTGATGGAAACAAAAGCATTTGCTTTGGAGTAAACATGGAGTATGAAGTTGCTGCACTGAACATTGAGCTTGGGGGATTATCAATGATCTAGGCTGAGTTGGGTGAGTGGGTACAGTCAGATCAAAGTCTTGACATCCCAGAGACGCCCTGTCTTCCAGGTCTCACTGTGGAGATATTGAGCTAGACCTATCTACTTTATGTTTCATTTTTCAAAGCTGGTAATTTATTGAAATTTTTCTTTTGCCTTTGGGATGAAGTATATTTCCTTCACGACTTCCGGATCACTGATAAATCCTCCCCTTGAGGCTGAAGGTTTTGTGGTAAGTGTAACTGAACCTTGGATAGGACCCATCCTTTCTTCTTCATTTGGCCTGAGACATGCCACAGTTTCTTCATTTCAAGGTGATCACCCTGGAATTCCAGACAAGGTGTTGGAGAAACACATGACTGTTCTGTGCTCTCTTCCTGGAGGGTGTAAATGGGTTGGGTTTGGTTTTTGTAATGAAACACTTAGAAGGAGAAGCTAGGAGGTGTCATCTGAGGGGACAGGTGTGGTACACCAGATGTTCTCCTCAGGGTCTGACTGAGTGTCAGAGGGACTTTGAAAGATCCCTTAGCTGGCTGGTGAGATTGAGTAAAAAGCATGTGCCACACAGGCCTGGAGACCTGAACTCAAATCCCTGACCCATGTAAAGGAGGCAAGAGAGAATCAACTCCACAAAATTGTTCTCTGACATTCATACATGTGCTATGGCACAATTATCTGTCTCCCCCGACCCCAACAAAACTACAAGTAATAATAACAACAATGATAAATACAAATATTTAAAAAATGAATTAAATGGCATTGAACATGTGCCTGTTGAAATCTGACAAAATTAAAGACAAGAATTAGGTTACCAAGCTGAGCCTGGACACAATCCAAAAACACCAGAGGAAAGCTTGCTGGAGTAAAGTGACATGTGGTCCATGTGTCCCATCTGGCTCATGTGCAAGGGAGAGGTGCTGAGGAGTCATCTCAAGCCCTTTACTGAGGCATTCTGGGAAGGCTGGCTTCAAATGTGATGTGCATATGAGAGAACATTGGTATTAGACTTTGTGATTCTCTCATCTGTGAAGGCTAGATTTAAAAATAGTGTCTGTGTGTGTGTGTGCATGTGCGTGTGTGTGTGTGTGTGTGTGTGTGTGTACTCACTTATATGTGAGGATGCATTTGTAGGTCACGAAACCAGAAAGGGGATCATGAAAGGAGAAGAGATCTTATGGCTAGTGGAAAATAGAGATGGCAGTGGAATACACACAATACAACAGCAGAAATTGGAACTAACTGGGAAAGGGGGGAACTGACTGTGGGGAAGGGGTCATGGCGAATGGTAATTGGGGAGGGAAATGATTGAGAACAAAGTTTAATGACTTATGTGTTGGGATTCAGACCCAGGACAAGGGGCTGAGGTGCATATTCAACTTGACAAAGTGGACCTGGCCTCAAGGTTCTCCCAGCATCCCTTAGTCCCTACCTATTACAGGGCATGGCTGGCACACCTGTCCTCTGCCCTGAACTTTCCAGCTGAGGGGCTGGGCTTCCCCTCCCCCAGAAGCTCTTTCCTATATAATGCAGACATTCTAGTCTCTCTCTCCCCATCTCTCTGCATTTTCTTTCTTCCTTTCTGTTCCCCCTCCCTCTGTCTCCTTCTGCATGGAGACTCTCCTGGACCTCATTCCTTGGAATCGGTGAACCAATTCAAGGGTAGCTGCCCACTAAACCTGCCTTTGTTATACTCTGATCTGGCCTGAATTGGCTCAGTTTACCAGCAGAGAATAACTTATCAATGTTTATGGAGGTGCCATGACTAAACTCTTACTTTGTATGTAACGAGTTGATTAATTTACCTTCCTTGTTTTTATGCCTCTGCCTCCAGTGGGAATGTCAACTGTGTCCCTGAAATGAAGCTCATGAAATCCATCTGATCCATTCTGGCCAACACCCAGAGCCTCCCCACTTTCCAATATAAATCATCCCCACTTCCCTACTTACCTTTGAGTCTCTGCTAAACACAGGCTGACTGACTTCTTTGCTACAGCAATCTTTGAGTAAATATTCCATGTTTGCTTTCACTTTAGATTTTCATTGTCTATTTCTACAGGGTCAAAGAAGAATCAAAAAGGAAGCTGCAAACCAAATGACAATGAACCACATAATATCCGAACGCATGGGCTGCAGCTTAGGTAGGCCTGATGGGATGTATAGCTTTAAAGGCCTGTATTAAAAATACAAGAAAAGGTGGATTGGTAAAGAGACATGATGCTTCAAAAGGCCTCAAACCAACAACATACCCAATCCCTGCTCCCAACCCCCACCACACACTCAGAAGTCAGAAAAGCAAAGTCAGTACGAGAGAAAGTAGAGAAATAAGGATCAAACCAGGACAGACAAGGTTGGCAAAACCCAACTGAATGAAAAGACGAAATAAGAAGGGAAGGACATGACTGGTCCCAGGTTTTGGCTCCAAATGAATGATACACAGAAATAAAAATGAAAGCAACGTGACTGGCAGGTCCTAGGTAAGTTGTAGGAGAAATTTTATTGTAGATAAAAGAGAGAGTGTAGTCAGAGGCAGAGGCATCTGGGAGAGTCCAGAGTGGTCAAGACCATACTGAGCTGAGTGTAGGAGACAGGGAGAGCAAGGAAGAGGGAAGAAGGGTCCAGGTGCAACAGCCCGGAGGCCCAAAGGTACAAAGAGAGAAGGTAAACAAAAGGGTTGAATTATTTAGGGAAGAGTGGCCCAGCCCCTAGGCTTGAGAGTCTCAGGGCAGGGGCATGGGGCAGAGGGGGTGGTGGGTAGAGTGATGGTAATGGGTGGTGGAGTGGTATGCCAGCCCAGAAACAGTTAGGAACTTAGGGATCCAGGGAAAACATGGTGGCCAGATCCACGTGTAAATGTTAAATAGGCATCTCAGTCAGAGGGCTGAAACCTAACATCCCAGCCTTTTGGTGGATAATAAGGGTTGATGAGGCAATATTTTCTATTTCTACTTCCCGCTGACATTGGTGCTCATTGGTGGGTTGGGGATGGTAGTAGGGCACAGAGACTGGAATGCTGACCAAGGCCAGGAAGAGAGGGTTGTTTCACTTCCGGACCAGGCCCTGAAGGACCATCTGGAGCAGTCTGTGAGACTAGACTGCCTTGGGCTAGCTGCTTTGAAGCTGTCTGGGATGCAGATTTTAAGGGGGTACCTGGAGCTGGCACTGGAGCAGTCTGTAATTGGTTTTAATTCTTCTAGGACAGATAGACTAGGAAGAGAAGGTAAAGTTAAGAGTTTAGGGGAAATTTTTTATCCAGGTGTACATTTGAAACTTTTAGACCCACAGTTCAGGTAATTGGGAGGGAGTCCCAAGACCAGGGAAAAGGGAGAGACACCACCCTTATGAATAGGCAGTAGGCAGGAAAATTCGGCTGCTTGTTGACAGGAGTACTTTATCTGGAGTCCATTTGACCTGCAAGAGCTGGATTCAAGTTGATTCTCTGAAGCTTACAAGAAATAGTTTAAGTTTCTATAAAGAGATAAAAAGTTACCACTGTTTGTAATCTGGCTGAAATCCACACTGTAGAAAAGGTAGTAGACTTTGAGTCATAGTGAAAGATTGGGAACCCAAAAACGTTTTGGGTTAAAAGCATGAACACTCTTTCCTCTATCCTGAAGGCTGGGTGTATGTACATTGGACAAATTTTTTTAGCCCAATGACAGCAAAGTTTTAAATAAGTCTATATAGAAGACAACCAGAGGAAATTTTAAATTTTGAGCTTGTGACTATGAAAACATTAGCAGTGCTTTACCAGAGCTAGATTAATAGCTTTTCAGAACCCCACTGATTGTTAAAATTCTGCTTGTAGGCAGTAATTTAAAGTTGATAGCCTTATCGGTTCCAGTTCTAGCTCCCAAATAATTGACACAAAGACCTATTCAGTTTATTAGCAACTTTTTTTTTTTTAATTGGAAATTTTATTTACATTTCAGATGTTCTCTCCTTACCCCATTTCCCCCACTCCCTCCCAGGAACTCACTATCCCTTCCTCCCTCCTCCTGCCTCCACTTTGGTGTACCCCCCCACCGTATCTCACCTTCCCACCCTCGAATACCCCCCCACGACGCCTAGCCTTCATGGGACCAAGGATCTTTTCTCCCACTTATATAGAGCTCCCTTGCATATATAGCTGGAGCCATGGGTCCCTCCCTAAGCGCTCCCAGGCTGGTGGTTTAGACCCTGGGGGCTCTGGTTGGTTGGTATTGTTGCTTTCCTCATGGTGTCATGAGTCCTTTCAACTCCTTCAGCCTTCACTCTATCTTCTCCATTGAGAACCCCATGATCAGTTTGATGGTTAGCTGTGAGCATCTGCCTCTGAGTATGTCAGACTCTTGCAGACTTCTAGGGAGACAGCTATATCAGGCTCCTGTCAGCATGTATATCCTGACATCCACATCAATGTCTACCTTTGGTAACTGCACATGGGATGGATATCCAGGTGGAATGGTCTATAGACAGCCCCTCCTTCAGTTTCTGTCTTGCACTGTGTCTCCATATTTGCTCCCTTGAGTATTTTGTTACTCCTTCTAAGAAGGACTGAAGACCCCGCTACTTGGTTGTCATTCTTCATGAGCTTTATGTGGTCTGTGAGTTGAATCTTGGGTATTTCAAGCTTCTGGGCTAAAATCCAATAATCAGTGAGTGAATACCATGTATGTTCTTTTGTGATTGGGTTACTTCACTCAGGATGATATTTTCTAGTTCCATCCATTTACATATGAATTTCTCAAATTCATTGTTTTTAATAGCTGAGTAATATTCCATTGTATAAATGTACCACATTTTTTTTATCCATTCCTCTGTTGAAGGGCATCTGGGTTCTTTCTAGTTTCTGACTATTATAAATAAAGCTGCTATGAACATAGTGGAGCATATGTCCTTGTTATGTGTTAGAGCATCTTCTGGGTATATATGCCCAGGAGTAGTATAGCTGGGTCCTCAGGTAGTGATATGTCCAATTTTCTGAGGAATTGCCAGACTGTTTTCCATATTGGTTGTACCATCTTGCAATCCCACCAACAATGGAGGAGTGTTCCTCTTTCTCCACATCCTCGCCAGCATCTACTATCACCTGAGTTTTTGATCTTAGCCATTCTGACTGGTGTGAGGTGGAATCTCAGGGTTGTTTTGATTTGCATTTCCCTGATGACTAGGGATGCTGAACATTTCTTTAGGTGCTTCTCGGCCATTCACATTTCCTCAGTTGAGAATTCCTTGTTTAGCTCCGTACCCCATTTTTTAATAGGGTTCTTTGGTTGTCTAGAGTCTAATTTCTTGAGTTCTTTGTATATATTGGATATTAGTCCTCTATCAGATGTGGGATTGGTAAAGATCTTTTCCCAATCTGTTGGTTGCTGTTTTGTCCTATTGACAGTGTCCTTTGTCTTACAGAAACTTTGCAATTTTATGAAGTCCCATTTGTCAATTCTTGATCTTAGAGCATAGGCCATTGGTGTTCTGTTCAGGAACTTTTCTCTGTGCCTAGGTATTCGAGGGTCTTCCCCACCTTCTCTTCTATTAGTTTCAGTGTGTCTGGTTTTATGTGAAGGTCCTTTATCCACTTGGACTTGAGCTTTGTACAAGGAGATAAGAATGGATTGATTTGCATTCTTCTGCATGTTGTCCTCCAGTTGAACCAGCACCATTTGTTGAAAATGCTGTCCTTGTTCCACTGGATGGTTTTAGCTCCTTTGTCAAAGATTAAATGACCATAGTTGTGTGGGTTCATTTCTGGTCTTCAACTCTATTCCACTGATCTTCCTGCCTGTCTCTGTACCAATACCAGGCCGTTTTTTATCACTATTGCTCTGTAATACAGCTTGAGGTCAGGGATAGCGATTCCTCCAGAAGTTCTTTTATTGTTGAGAATGGTTTTCGCTCTCCTGGGTTTTTTGTTGTTCCAAATAAATTTCAGAATTTCTCTTTCTAGCTCTGTAAAGAATTGAGTTGGTATTTTAATGGGGATTGCATTGAATCTGTAGATTGCTTTTGGCAAGATGGCCATTTTTACTATATTAATCCTGTCGATCCATGAGCATGGGAGATCTTTCCATTTCCTGAGATCTTCTTCAATTTCTTTCTTCAGAGACTTGAAGTTCTTGTCATACAAATCTTTCACTTGCTTGGTTAGATTCACACCAAGGTATTTTATATTATTTGTGACTATTGTGAAGGGTGTCATTTCCCTAATTTCTTTTTCAGCCTGTTTATCTTTCTTGTAGAGGAAGGCTACTGATTTTTTCAAGTTGATTTTATAACCTGTTACCTTGCTGAAGTTGTTTATCAGGTTTAGGAGTTCTCTGGTGGAGTTTTTGGGGTCACTTAAGTATACAATCCTATCATCTGTAAATAGTGATATTTTGACTTCTTCCTTTCCTATTTCTATCCCTTTGACTTCTTTTTGTTGTCTAATTGCTCTGGCTAGGACTTCCAGTACTATATTGAATAGGTAGGGAGAGAGTGGGCAGCCTTGTCTAGTCCCTGATCTTAGTGGGATTGCTTCAAGTTTCTCTCTATTTAGTTTGATGTTGGCTACTGGTTTGCTGTATATTGCTTTTACTATGTTTAGGTGTGGGCCTTGAATTCCTGGTCTTTCCAAGACTTTTACCATGAAGGGATGTTGAATTTTGTCAAATGCTTTCTCAGCATCTAGTGAGATGATCATGTGTTTTTTTTTTTTTTTTTTTGAGTTTGTTTATATAGTGGATTACATTGATGGATTTCCAAATGTTGAACCATCCCTGCATTCCTGGGATAAAGCCCACTTGATCATGATGGATGATTGTTTTGATGTGTTCTTGGATTTGGTTTGCTAGAATTTTATTGAGTATTTTTGCATCAACATTCATAAGAGAGATTGGTCTGAAGTTCTCTTTCTTTGTTGGGTCTTTGTGAGGTTTAGGTATGAGTGTGATTGTAGCTTCATAGAACGAATTGGTTAGTGTTCATTCTGTTTCTATTTTGTGGAATAGTTTGAAGAGAATTGATATTAGGTCTTCCTTGAAGGTCTGATAGAATTCTCCACTAAAACCATCTGGTCCTGGGCTTTTTTTGGTAGGGAGACTTTTAATGACTGCTGCTATTCCTTTAGGGGTTATGGGACTGTTTAGATGGTTTATTTGCTCCTCATTTAACTTTGGTACCTGGTATCTATCTAGAAAATTGTCCATTTCATCCAGATTTTCCAGTTTTGTTGAGTATAGGCCTTTGTAGTAGGATCTGATGATTTTTTGAATTTCCTCGGTTTCTGTTGTTATGTCTCCCTTTTCAGATCTGATTTTACTAATTTGGATACTGTCTCTGTGCCCTCTGGTTAATCTGGCTAAGGGTTTATCTATCTTGTTTTTCTCAAAGAACCAACTCCTGGTTTTGTTGATATTTTGTACAGTTCTTTCTGTTTCTACTCAGTTGATTTCAGCCCTGAGTTTGATTATTTCCTGACACCTACTCCTCTTGGGTGTATTTGCTTCTTTTTGTTCTAGAGCTTTCAGGTGTGCTGTCAAGTTGTTAATGTGTGCTCTCTCCAATTTCTTTTTGTAGGCACTTAGAGCTATGAGTTTTCCTCTTAGCATTGCTTTCATGGAGTCCCACAAGTTCTGGTATGATGTTTCCTCATTTTCATTAAATTCTAGGAAGTCTTTAATTTCTTTCTTTATTTCTTCCTTGACAAAGTCATGATTGAGTAGAGCATTGTTCAGTTTCCACATGCATGTGGGTTTTCCCTTGGTTCTGTCATTATTAAATGTGGGAAAACGGGGCACAGCGGTGGAGTCCCGGACCCACGAGGCAGCACAGCAGCAGGCCCCAGGCCCAGGTGGCAGCGGCCTGGGACCTGCGTGGTGGAGGCTGCCTGGAGGCTTCCAGGCAGCCTGTGTCACATACCGGAGGAAGGTCCCAGGTTCCAGTGGCTGGAGGCTTCGGCAGCGGCAGGCCCGGCAGGCCCCAATGATATGAGGAAGTCCTTGGTTCCAAAAGGCTTTATTGTCATGGCGGATGGTAGATGGATCTGGATGTACCCCCCCAAACTCAGAGCAGACCTGAGTTAAGTAGGGAGGGAGAAAGGGGGAGGTTCTGGGGGCATGCTTAATTGGCTCCACCCTCTGACCTTCATTAGTATGTAAATCTCTAGGGCCTGAGGCCTGTAGTTACACCCTCTACCTGTGCACTTTGGGAGGGGCTGTAATGGGCTTCGTGACTGAACAATGTAGGTCTATGGAGATTAAACTGCTTGTTAGGACCCTGAGTTTTGGGGACATAGACGAACTCCTGCCGTTTCTCCCTTGGAGTCTCGGGGTCCTAGGCCCATGCTCAGCCAAGAACCAGGATACCCTTACGCAGTCCCACAATTAAAGACCAGCCTTAGTCCGTGGTGATCTGATAGGATGCAAGGGATTATTTCAATCTTTTTGTATCTGTTGAGGACTGTTTTGTGACCAATTATATGGTCTATTTTGGAGAAGGTACCATGAGGTGCTGAGAAGAAGGTATAGTCTTTTGCCTTAGGATGAAATGTTCTAAAGATATCTGTTAAATCCATTTGGTTCATAGCTTCTGTTAATTTCAATGTGTCTTTGTTTAGTTTCTGTTTCCACGATCTGTCCATTGGAGAGAGTGGGTGTTAAAATTCCCCACTATTATTGTGTGAGGTGCAATGCGTGCTTTGAGCTTTAGTAAAGTTTCCTTTATGTATGTGGGTGCCCTTGCATTTGGAGCGTAGATGTTCAGAATTGAGAATTCTTCTTGGTAGATTTTTCCTTTGATGAGTATGAAGTGTCCTTCCTTATCTTTCTTGATTACTTTTGGTTGAAAGTCGATTTTATTTGATATTAGAATGGCTACTCCAGCTTGTTTCTTGGGACCATTTGCTTGGAAAATTGTTTTCCAGCCTTTTACTCTGAGGTAATGTCTCTTTGTCACTGAGGTGCGTTTCTTGTATGCAGCAAAATTCTGGGTCCTGTTTATGTATCCAGTATGATAGTCTATGTCTTTTTATTGGAGAATTGAGTCCATTGATATTGAGGGATATTAAGGAAAAATGATTGTTGTTTCCTATTATTTTTGTTATTAGAGGTGGAATTATGTTTGTGTAGTTATCTTTGTTTGCGGTTGTTGTAAGATTACTTCCATGCTTTGTCTATGTTGTAGTTTCCTTCCTTGTGTTGGCATTTTCCAACAATTATCCTTTGAAGTGCTGGGTTTGTGGGAAGATATTGTGCAAATTTGGTTTTGTCATGGAATATCTTGGTTTCTCCATCTATAGTGATTGAGAGTTTTGCCGGGTATAGCAGTCTGGGCTGGCAGTTGTGTTCCCTTAGGGTCTGTATGATCTTCTGGCTTTTATAGTCTCTGGTGAAAAGTCTGGTATAATTCTTATAGGTCTGCCTTTATATGTTACTTGACCTTTTTCCCTTACTGCTTTTAGTATTTTTTCTTTGTTTTGTGCATTTGGTGTTTTGATTATTATGTGACAGGAGGTATTTCTTTTCTGGTCTAGTCTGTTTGTTGTTCTGTAGGCTTCTTGTATGTTTATGGGTATCTCATTCTTTAGGTTGGGGAAATTTTCCTCTATAATTTTGTTGAAGATATTTACTGGCCCTTTAGATTGGGAATCTTCACTCTCATCTATACCTATTATCCTTAGGTTTGGTCTTCTCATTGTGTCTTGGATTTCCTGGATGTTCTGTGTTAGGAGCTTTTTGCATTTTGCATTTTCTTTGACTGTTGTGTCAATGTTTTCCATGGTATCTTCTGCGCATGAGATTCTCTCTTCTATCTCTTGTATTCTGTTGGTGATGCTTGCGTCTATGACTCCTGATCTCTTTCCTACGTTTTCTATCTCCAGAGTAGTCACCCTTTGAGATTTCTTTATTGTTTCTATTTCCATTTTTAGATTCTGGACGGTTTTGTTCAATTCCTTCATCTGTTTGGTTGTGTTTTCTTGCAATTCTTTAAAGGATTTTTGTGTTTCCTCTTTAAGGGCTTCTACCTGTTTACCTGTGTTCTCTCTCAATTCTTTAAAGGATTTTTGTGTTTCCTCTTTAAGGGCTTCTACCTGTTTACCTGTGTTCTCCTGTATTTCTTTAAAGGAGTTACTTATGTCCTTCTTAAAATCCTCTATCATCATCATGAGAAGTGATTTTAATTCTGAGTCCTGTTTTTCCTGTGTGATGGGGTATCCAGGGCTTGCTATGGTGGGAGAACTGGATTCTGATGATGTCAGGTAACTTTGGTTTCTGTTGCTTGTGTTCTTGCGCTTGCCTTTTGCCATCTGGTTGACTCTAGTGTTACCTGTGCTCACTGTGTCTGACTGGAGTCTCTCTTTCCAGTTATCTTGCTTGTGTCAAATCTCCTCGGATTCCAGATGTCTCTGTGTTCCTGTGATCCTAAGCTCCCTCTGCTCTGGATTCAGTAGGTCTTCTAGGATGTCTCAGGGTCAGATGTTTCCACTGGCGCAGACCAGCTAAATGTCCTCTGCTCTGGATGCAGTAGGTCCTCTAGGTTGTCTCAGGATCAGGTGTTTCCACAGGAGCAGACCAGCTAAGGGTCTGCCCCAGGCAGAAAGACCAGGCTCCTCTGCTCTAGATGCAGTAGATCCCTCTAGGATGTCTCAGGATCCAGTGTTTCCACAGGAGCAGACCAGCTAAGGGTCTGCCCAAGGCAAAAGTACCAGGGTCCGGGCAGAAGGGAGGTGGTATTCCGGAGGGGCAGGCTTTGGGTGCCTGCTAGTTCCTTAAGCCCCACCTGGCTTCCGTTTGTAACTCTGGGGTGTGGGGTAGTGGGCAAGGTGTCTTACCCTCTGCTCTGGGTGCAGTGGGTCCCTCTAGGATGTCTCAGGATACAGTGTTTCCACAGGAGCAGGCCAGCTAAGGGTCTGCTCCAGGCAAAAGGACCAGGGTCCAGACAGAAGGGAAGTGGTATTCCAGAGGAGCAGGCTTTGGGTGCCTGCTAGTTCCTTAAGCCCCACTTGGCTTCCGTTTGTAACTCTGGGGTGTGGGGTACTGGGCAAGGTGTCTTACCCTCTGCTCTGGGTGCAGTGGATTCCTCTAGGATGTCTCAGGATCTGGTGTTTCCACAGGAGCAGGCCAGCTAAGGGTCTGCCCCAGGCAAAAGGTTATTAGTAAGTTTTAAGCACTATGCCTGGGCAGATATTCATCTACTCTAACCTTATAAACTATCTACATCCCAGGCACAGGCCCTGCATTGCTGTAGTTTGAGACTCACCCAGGTTTGCTCCATGTGGATCCTCAGGGTGAATCCCTCGGCGACCTGCACATCACAGTTCCTCCTGCCTCATGGCTAGCCCCTGGGATCAGAAGTCTGGCCTTCTCTAATCAGCTTTTTATTAACCAATCAGGCGTGACAGAAAACAGTTTTTACATAAGATTGAGACCAGAGATGCTTGACGCTACCAACATCTGGACCAGAACCAGATATCTGGCATAGAAATCAGCATCTGAATACACAACACAAAACTATCCCCTAACACGGAACTTTTGAAGTCTTAGTTGTACTGACTGGTTTTGTGTGTCAACTTGACACATACTAGAGTCATTAGAGACGAAGACACCTCAGTTGAGGAAATACCTCCATAAGATCTATTTGTAAAGTGTTTTCTATATTGGTAATCAATAGGGGAAGGTGTTAGCATGCTAACATTTCTTCTAGGCTCTGCCAACAGTTACCCAGCAACAGCCAGGTAGGCCTGGCTTGCTATAAAAAGGACTGTTTGGCCCCTCTTCATGCTTTCTCTGCTCCCTGTCTCTCTCTAATCTCTCTCTCTCCCTCTCTCTCTCCCTTCTCTGTCCCATCTCTTTCTCTGCCTCTATTCCCTTCTCAACCCCTCTTCCTATGACCCCAAAGAAACTCTATTCTATACTAGACCCATCATATGGCTATACCTCAGATGTGGGGAGGGAAGCCTCAGTGTGGGGGTGCTGAGGAACCCCTCACAGTACACAATACCACACTCTATAAAACATCATTGGTTTTACAAAACATATTATTAGTACCAAGATTTATAAACTCACAGGCTCACATTTGCTTCCACATGAACTTTCCAGCCATTGGATCACTAGATCTCTCCATCCAAACACTGGCAAATTGTTAAGCATACCCCACTCCCACACACACACTAGTCAGTGTAAATGGCCCCTGGTCCAATGGGAAGGCTGTTGAGCTCACAGCCATCTTCTGGTGTCCTTAGGGATGGAGGTATCCACAGTCTACATGACTGGTCCTTCTTGCTGACCCCTCATCTTAGGACCTCTTCCTTTTGGTGAGCTCCTCTCTCTCTCTCTCTCTCTCTCTCTCTCTCTCTCTCTCTCTCCCCTTCTCTTCCTCTCGTCACTGAAAAATCCTAGGCCTGGGTAAGCTGTTCTCCCTTGGGCACAGCTTGGGCACTGCTGGCCCAAAGCTCAGTCCCTAGTTGCTGTGCGATGACCTGGTAATCTAGTCTGACTGCTCAGTCACTCTTAGTTATTACATTTATCCCCAGGATGGTGCTAGTGGTAAATTAATAACTTCTACTCTCACTCAATGGGTATGTCTTTGCCACTACTTCCAGGCTCCCTACTGGGATGCCCCTGGTCTTATAGGTTTCCAAATTCACACACTACATTTGGCCCCAATACCCACTACATAATAACTCTAAATGGCCACTTTTGAAAAAAATGCTCACCAGCGATCCAGAAAATGGAAGGTGTCCTATGTACAAGTTTTTCCCCTACCTTCATTTCAAATTGCTTTATTCCTTGATCTGGCTAGCTCACTCTCTGTTCCCCACTCTCTGCTCCCTGTTTCCTGCTCCTTCAACTCTAAAAACACTCTTCAGATTTTGTTTTGGACTTAATTCTCTCTGTCATACCGCTGCTGCCAGCCATTTGTCTTGAGTTTCTACTTCCTGGGAAATTTTTATCTCTGATTTTTTTTTTCCATTCTGGTCCTCATTGGCCCTAAGCCAGCTGTGGTGTAAGAAGAGATCCCTGTGTGCACAAGCAAACAAGCCACACCGTGTGGCAGGGTCAGACCCACTGCGCACCGCTAGGACCAAGCTAGAGCTACCTGTGGTGACAGGGAGAGAATTTGCATGCCATGTAATGCCCTGTCCGCCAGACAAAACATGTCTACTTGTCTTTGTATGTTTATTTGTCTCTCTGCTGATACATAGACATGCTTCTATAGACAAATGCCATTCATTCTAAGGTATAACAAACATGTGACTTTCCACCTCAGGCTTTAAAGCAGAACACTGGGTGCAGGGGAGGGGTTCCTATAGGCAACAAAAGGGAGCTGATAGGCAAAGCTGCAGGACTACAGGCTGGCTGGGGTTCCTAGGGAAGGTGGGGGAAAGCAAGGAGAGAGCAGGGAGAAAGGGAACCTGTAAGTGTCTTTAGTAGAGAGACCCAGATCGGAGTAGAGAGCTGTCCACATGGTGGTGGGGCCCAAAAGGGCATAGTGGCAGGCTCCAGGAGCCACAGAGAAACCTACAGAGCTCTAACTGGGGGGAAGCAAGGAAGGGTCCAGGATGATGCAGATGGCACTGCAGCTCCTTCAGTAGAAGAGATGATGAGAGAGACCAGGAGAAAGGGAGATGTTCACATGTGTGTAGAAGGACAGAGGTATTAGCAGGCTGCAGGACCAAGAGAGCTGCCCATGTGGAGGGCACAGCCAACCAGAGTCCAGAGAGATGAGAACAGCCATTAGAGAGCAGACTCTAGAGCTTGGAATCAAATTTCATGAGTGGCAGAAGCCAGCAGAAACAAATGATCCATGCATTCCTTAGGAGAGTCAAGCAGTAGCTTGGTTCAGAACAGCCCAGTTCCCTCTTCTCCAGTTTATCCTGTACCTGCTGCTTGCTCTGCCTTTTGAGGTCCTCACCCTTGTGGCCTACATGCTCTGCCTTACTTGTGTTGTCACTACCTTCTCAAGTGCCCACTTTGTACAAATCCCAACACAACTATTGTGGTCTTGGAAATTGTAGGTAGTCCGGCCTGCATGGTGGTTCCATTGCACAGTGCTGGGAAGTAATGTGCATTCGGCAGACATGGTGTGACAGCTGTTGAGTTTGGGTCCTTCCCAGGCAAGCTTACATGATGAAACCTTCTCAGGAGGGTAGTCAGCCACAGTGGACCACGACTCTCAGCACGCCTAGCAGCTCGAGGGCACATGGCTATTTGTACAGTTACCAGCACACTTCTCCTTTTGCATACAGATATTTAACGAATTACATGAGATAGCATACATTTTACTGTATATCAGGCTGTGAGTAAGACAATTTCACCTAACTGCAAGCATACATTAAATTTAAGCAACTTAAATTGGTTTGGTTTGGCTGTGCTTGCTATTCCATAGATTAGACGGATGAAAGTTATTTTTATAGTATTTACAAATAACTAAGGACATACTCATGAGTTGTTGAGAAGCATTTTTATTAATTAGCAACAATGTCAAAAGGAAACACCTTAAGGAAGGAGAAGTTAACTGAGCTCCTGATTTGAGAGAAGCCACGGAAGTCTGGGCAGAGTTGCTTAGTCCCTGGTTGCAGACCTGTGTGGCAGACGGTTAATATCTATGTGGACCAGAAATGAGAAAAAATGGGGACAGGATCAGTGGCTGGCTTATAACCTTCAAAGAGCCATCCCTAGTGACTTCCTTCTACTAGCTAGGACACACTTCCTAAAGGACCCAGAGCCTCCTAAAATAACAACAGCTGCAGAACAAGCATTCAATGCAGGAGACAGTGGAGATGTTTCTGTATTGAGCCATAGCAACAATAAACAGGGCTGGGTAGTGCTCAGCGGGAGAGTATACTCAGCATGAGGAAGGCCCTGGGTTCTGTGTGCAACATCAAACCAACAGGCAGAAACCACAGACTTCACAGTGCTGGGGCCAGCCCCAACATGGGGGATTCTTCTTTCTTGTCTTATGACATTTGGGGTTAAGACTTTGTCTTAGGAGATATTTAGGGTTGCTCTATAATAAAAAGTTTACTTATCTAAATCTTTTACAATGCTACTGTAGCTGACCTGCCTTTTTTGATCCTCTGAAGCCAAAAAAATGCAGTTTCTGGCACTTAGCACCTTTTCCTAAAAACAGCTAAGGATTAAGTATATAGTCTTTGTACTATCTCAGTAAGAACTGAGTGGCTGTAACTTTCAACCTGCTAGTCACAGGAAGGAAAAGACACTTAGAAGTGGTTATAGTGTTTATTATTGAGTTGTTAAAAGTTTCCTATGAAAGCTGCCTAAGGGGAAAAGCAGAAAGATCCTACATGGGGAAAAGAAAAAATTCCTCTAAGTGGGGAAATGGAAAAAAATTCTAGTAAGGGAAAAATTCTACTAGGGCGTTGTGGGGCAGGGGAGGAAAAGATTCTATCTCTTTGTCTTTACTACTTATCCATCTTTCAGAATACATGATCACATGTTACAAAGTTCATCACAAGTTCACACAAAAAATCAAATCATAAATTGAAACAGAAATTTTGCAACGGAGAATGTGTACATGCATATCCATTAGGAGTAATTATCTGGCTAAACATCCATTACCTATTTAGCTCCACAGGTTCACTGAAGGTTTAAAACCATAACTAAGTTATTAGTGAAGCTTTTTATAGATAAACCCAGTCAATATTTTTATCTTCTGTCCTAGCACCAATAATAAATCATGAGTTCCCTTTTTATGACCTTTGGTTGATTATTTTACAACCTCTTGGAATGTGCTCTGAGTAGGAGAAAGTCTGATAACTCTCTAAGAGCAATTAACTGGTGACACTTGGGAGACTGGCAGAGTTCTCATCGCAGTTTTGACTATCAGAAAGGGACCTAATAGCAGTCCTACTATAAAAGAGCTTAATAATCATTGATATAATTTTAGGAATTCTTATAGGATGAACATTAAGACTTAAGAAGTCATCTATTTGTCTACATAGCATCACTACAAGACAGTACATCTTCGTGGATCTGCAGGAATCTGCTCCAAAGGGGTGTGCTGTTATTTAATGATTGTTATATATGTTTAATAATAATAGGCAAAGCATATTAAGAGCAGGAATCTTTCCTAAAATGAATCCCTCACAGCCTTGCTGAATAAGGAAGCACCTGTCACAGATTATATAATAGTCTGAAGCAGGCCATCTCGGGATGATCACCTGCTAGTTATTAGCTTGTCCCATCATGGCTCCTCACACCACAGAAATAAACTCAGCTAATCTGAAGCAAACACTTTTTCTCTTTCTTTTGCAGCCTTAGATATTCAATGGAGGGTCTCACACATGCAGAGCAAATGCTCTTTCCTGGTTCTGTTCCGTCTCTGTTTAATAGTTGGGGACATGGATGCACAGAGAGTCTGTGAAACCTGTCAAGGAACCTAGAATGGTCTGGACTCCATTCTCTCATTACCTAGCACTGAATCTACCTTTTAAGGCTAAGTTCACATCTCTATGAAAATGTTTCTGGCTGTTTTATTGATAACAAAAGCTTATATTTCAACAACAACAACAGTGAAGAAAACATAAGGAGAACAATGTCTAATATCACCTCTTAAAACAAAGGCTAACAGGGCATGGTGCTGTATGCCTGGAAACCCAGGATTAAAACGTACGGAGAGGAAGGTCAGGTGTTTAAGATCATCCTGGTGACAGTAAAAACTGGGCTATTTAAGATCCCCTCCATTCAAATCCAAACTCAAACCAAACAACCCAAAATACAAAATGTACAACTAAGAAAAACAGAAGCAAAAACACTTAAGGCCGGATCCCTTTCTTACTTACAGGCTTGGTTGGACTCTTCTTGGCTCTCTGCTGCCCCCCTGTGGCTATTTGCTTTCCTAGTCGCTGAGACTACTCTGAGCCACTGAATTCCAATATAATCCTTCACTATGGCCCTTGAATGATCTTGTCCTAGGTAAAGTGCATTGAACAAATCTCCCTCGTTCATGGGGCAACATCACTCCATTTCCCATGTCAGTTAGTGACAGGTCTGTCTGGTTGCAGGTTACCACACTGGAGGGCTAGCCTTCACTAACTCATTCCACTATCAGAGGCTCCTGCTGACCTTTCTACAAAGTTCCTATTCCTGACTCCTTCACAGCTGCCACTTCCCACCTGACACCAGCATTTGTCACTGTCACTATGCATGCATGGCAATGTTCCCTAACTGGGCTAACCTAATTTAATTATGTTATACATGCCACCACCTCTGAAATTCCTTGTTTGACTTTTCCATCACTGCATAGCCTGTCCCCTACCCCACACTATTGACAGTGACTCTACATTAGTAAGAATGAAAGTTTCATTATGAAAGACTTTCATTAGAAGTCCTACTTCCATGATGACCCAGTGTTATAAAATATAATGTGGTGGTGGGTAGGGATACCTGGCAGGTCCATACCAAGGTGCCCTCCCCCTGAGCAATCATGCCATGCGACAGACCTGGTATAAAGGAGGTTTATTTGGGGAAGAGAGGGGAGTGAGGACCTCCAGAAGGGGTAGAGGCAGACAGAGGAGCAGAGCCATAAGGACAAAGAAGGAGGAGCAGAGGAGGACAGAAAGAAGGACCAAAAGAGAGAAAGAGAGGCCAGCTGGGAACACATGGAAGAGGGGAGAGAGAGAGAGAGAGAGAGAGAGAGAGAGAGAGAGAGAGAGAGAGAGAGAGAGGAGGAGGAGGAGGAGGGAGGGGAGAGGAGAGAGAGAAGTGAAGGAAAAGGGAGAGGAATGGGGGAGAAAGGGAAAGTGGTAGGGAAGGAGAGAGGGAGGGAGGGAGAAGGAGAGAGAGGGAGATGGAGAGGGAGAAATACAGAGAGAGGGAGTGTGAGGGAGAGAGGGAGAGAGGGAAGGAATAAGAGAGGGAGAGAGAGAGAGAGAGGGAGAACTGGAGTCACAAGCAGTTCATTTTATATGCTACCTCTACTGGGTGCACAGCCCACATCTGGCAGCAGGTAATGGTGGCAGGCGCTGAGGTAAGCCATTGGTAGGTCTCTGGGAGGAACCTAGGGGCATCACCTGTAAACTAACACCCAGTCCTGCTTTCCTTCTGGTCACCAGCCCCCGTAATTCTCTCATATCCATTCTCATTGGCCACCACATGATCCGTCAACATTGCAAGCAGACACTAGCTTCAAGACCTTGACTGTTTAGTGTTACACCACACAGAGGGCTTTTCCAGACATTCCCTGCCTGGCTCATGCATCTCCAGTCCTTATTGAACACTCCCCTCACACTCTATTTAAAGGTGAATTTTTCTTCAACTCTGAATCTCTTTTCTGTTTTGTGTGGCTCAGGAAGCAATGTTCTATCTATATATTTTTGCTAATTTCTGATTCTCACTGGGATTTATGTTTCCCAATACTGCTTTTGCATACCGTATTGATCCAAGGCTCTTAACAAAGTGACTATTATGTTCCCAGCAAATATTCTGGCTGAGTAATATTTATACTATCCAAAACATCCTTGTGAAAAATTTTGTCCCAGCTCACATGTTTCAACTCTCTCTGTGGTGGTTTTGTTTTGCTTCCTTTGGATGAGAGCATTAACAAATCACTTCATCTCCACACTGGTCTTTGGAGAAAACATAGTCTGTGTCCCATATTAGCACTTTTTTTGATACCCAATTTCACTGCCTTCGTTTGTGTCTTCCTACTGCACACAATTCTTCAACTCATGGACCTATGGATGGTCTCACAGACAGAGAGAAAGAAGGTAAGGAAACATCAATAAGACATTAAGAGGGGCTGGAGAGATGGCTCAGTGGTTTAAAGCGCTGGGTGCTCTTCCAGATGTCTTGAGTTCATTTCCCAGCAACCACATGGTGGCTCACAACCATCTGTAATGGGATCTGATGCCCTCTTCTGCTGTGTCTGAAGACAATGACAGTGTACACACATACATATAAAAGAGAGAGAGAGAGAGAGAGAGAGAGAGAGAGAGAGAGAGAGAGAGAGGAAAGAATGGGAAATGACTCACTTTCTCCCTTCCCCCAACAACAGTAGGGCAGACAATAGGAGGAAAAAGAGATTCACAAATAGAAACTGAAAAATGAACCATCAGCTTGGCACAGAAATTGTGAAAAGATGCTCCGTTACCTTTGGTTGGGTGTCCTGAAGAAAACCTACCTGTAGAGGGAGTTCTAGCATGAAAATAACCATTTCCCTCTTCCCCTGCTTGCTCTTACTAGGTGAGAGGGACCAGAAATAACTGCTCCATCTGACCCGAGCTCCCTCCTTAGTCTTCACTAACCCAGAGAGAGGGACTAGGGAATAGACAGCTTCCACATTCACAAATGTCTGGGATCCATCCCATACCGTGTGGCCTATTTCTGTCTGGTCAGGAGGTGTGCTTGGTTATAGTACATAGGACCAGAGTCTACACCCATTGTGGCCACCATCCCTCATAGGTTGTAGTGCACAGGACCAGAGTCTACATCCTTTGTGCCCACCGTCTCTCTCTAGTCTTGCTCCCTGAAAGTGTCCCAGACTTTACAATAAACTTTATGGTCAACGTTTTAATTTTTTTTGAACATGTGTCACACTTGTAAGTCCACCTTCTCACTAAACAATCCTAGCTGAGAAGACTAATGTTTTACTCCATGACCTCTACTTCCTAAGAGCAGAGACTCCTCCAGGCTTCTGGGAGGCCAGCTTTATGGGACAAATGTGACTGTGACAGATTAAACATCTGCTCTCATGGAATTTCCTGCTTAGTTTTGGTAGAACATAACTAATATACAGTTTTTGACTGTATGAAAAGGTCACAACAAGACCCACTTTTTACAATGAATATATACTAAGAAAAGAAAATAAGTGGCATAATAATTTTATAACTAATTAATGTCCCTGATTGCAAACTTAGAAAATTATGAAGAAATAACAGAGAGGAAGGATGCATCAGAGCATAGGAAAACTGAAGAATCAGGAAGTATAGGAGTTGATATACTTGTTCCATTTTGTACACACTTAACATTTGCGGGGGAGGGGGGTTGTGGGGAAGATGGCTCAGCAAGTAAGGGCACTGGTTGCTCTTCCAGAAAACCTGGGTTCAGTTGCTAGCATCCACATGGAAGCCTTTTATTTTTCTTTCTTACATTATTTTTTCCTCCACAGTGTCCCCTCCCCCTACTTCTCCCAGTACCTCCTGCTACCTCCCCTTTCCCCTAGACCAACTCCTCCTTTGATTCCCTTCAAAAAACAAACAACACAACAACAACCAAAACAGCCCCCTTCCCCGCCCCCAGGAATATCCATCAACTATGGCCCAACAAGATGCAATAAGACTGGGCACAAACCCTGATATCATGGCTGGACATAGCAACCCAGTAGGAGGAAACGGGTCTCAACTGCAGGAGAAAGAGGCAGAGACTCTTTCACTTACACTGTTGAAAGTTCCACAAGAACATCAAGCTATACAACCATAAGCTATATTCAGAAGACCTAGCTCAGATCCATATGGGGTCTATGTTTGTCACTTCCGTTTCTGTAAGTCCTTGTGAGCCCTGTTTAGTTGATTTGTAGGCTGAGTTCTCATAGTATCTTTGACCTTGCTGGCATCTACATACCTTCCTCCTCATCTTCTACAGTGTCTCAGATTATTTGATCCCACTGTGAACTTTAGCACTCACCTTTAATCCCTCTGGCTAGAATACAGACACAGCTTTAATCCCAAACAATGAAGGTAAACTTAGTGTGTAGAAGGAAGTAGCCATGTTTGAAAGTCATGTCTTATTGAGTGGCAGCAAAGTGATGAATCGGAGAAAGATTTGACAGAACAGGATATGCCCAACTCTCATGAGAAGAGAAAGGAAAGAGAGGTTACTTAAGGGAGGAAAGAGAGAGAAATTTTACCAGGAGTTTTACAAAGATAGACTGAAGAGAGAACAAACTAGACAAATAGAAGTGAAGAGACCAGAGTAATTCCAGACATTGGTCTGCCCCCATCTTATTGCAAGTCCTCAAGCACTGCATTCTTTACAGTCGCAGTAAAACCACCTGGCCTGCCTTAGGCCCATAGATGGTGAGATAAGACTGCTGCCTTAGAATAGCCTTGAGCCTGTACAAACATCCTGCCTTCTGCTTCACCCTGGGCCTGGGAACTGACCCTCAATTTATGAATCTCTTCTTTACTATCCCCTGAACATCTGCTTATGGGTTTATGCTTCAAAAGGAGACTGCCCCCACCCTTCAAGGTTGTCGTTGTCAGCTCCTGAGCCTGATGTGACCCTGTCCAGTTAGAAGCATTTCCCTGAGGTGAATAAAGTTGCCTTTGGTTTATTTCTGACTTTGGTGATCCTTTCTTCACTATTTTGCATGCCCCATGACCCCAACAAGAATGAGCCAGAGGATGAGGAGCCAGAAAAATTAGAACAGACTGCTAGAATTAGTTTTAAGTCAAACAGAGCAATTTAGGAGAGGTAGAGAGGGGGCAGGAACAGAGGAGCAGATTGAATCAGCCATCATGGAGTAAAGTTTGAACCAGAACAGCTGAGCTGAAATCAGCCAGGCAAGAGATCAGTAAGAACAAGAAAGGGTGAGCTTATTCAGCAGCAAGTCTCAGAGGCTGAAAATATTCTAGGCCTAGATAAAATTGTACAGAAGCTAGAAGCTTCCAGAACTAGGTCTAGGTTAGCAGTTGGAGGCAGTAAGCCTCAGAGATGGCAGTTAATACAGGAGAATAAAAGATACTTTTACATTGAAGGGTCCCCTGGCTCCACCTAGTGTTTGGCTGTGGGCTCTGCAGCTGCTCCCATAAATTGCTCATCGATGTCTCTCTGATTACAGTTGGGCTAGGTATCAATCAATGAGTATAGCAGAATATTATTAGAAATCATTTCATTGACTCCTCCCCAGTTTTGTTTGATTCTATCCTGGACCTCTGGGTTGTCCTGCCTCTGGTTCCTGGCCATCCAGGCAGTGTCAGATGTAGGCTCCCTCTTAAGGCATGGACCAGTCATGGGTTGGCCACTCCCACCATCATTGCATCAGGACAGATTGTAGCCAACACCTTTCTTAAGTACAGACCTACATGCAGGCAAAACAACCAAATACATAACAAGACAATTTTTTTTCTATAATAAATAACCTGGACTCAGAATCTTCCTTATGATCAAGTAGGTTGGTTGCCTAGCACCTGTAGTGCAGACTGTGTGTATGTGGTGTGTTTGTGTGTGCTGTTGTTGTTGTTATCTACTAAGGCTAAGCTAGACATTTTATGAGAGCAGAGTGCATCTCCCCCCTGTTCCCTCTTCCTGTTGCTCTCCATTTTCTTTCCAAGTAGCCTCCTTCAACCCTATTTTGTAAAATCTACATTTTTTTTTTTTGCAGACAGAAAAAAACTGTAAAGTTCATCTTTCTGAGTCTGTTTTATTTCAATAGCTTTTCTTTTATAAGACATATTGTCCAGTTAATTGAATTGTATGCCTGGACAAAAGGAAAGTTTCTTGTGACTCCAAATTCCCCAAATGTCTGGGGATAGTAGCTGATCAATAGATATCTGTCAATTGAAAACCTGATTTGGATTTAAGTGTATCAGCTTGGGTAAATCTTTGTATAGCTTTTCCAGATCCTGGGTTTAAGACTCATGGTAGATCTTTGTGTAGCATGTCCAGGTATTGGGTGCTGCAAACACAATAACAGCAAACGGGTTTTTGTTTAATATCTTAGTCAGGGTTTCTATTCCTGTACAAACATCATGACCAAGAAGCAAGTTGGGAAGGAAAGGGTTTCTTCAGCTTACACTTCCACATTGCTGTTTATCACCAAAGGAAGTCAGGACGGAACTCAAGCAGATCAGGAAGCAGGAGCTGATGCAGAGGCCATGGAGGGATGGTACTTACTGACTTGTTTCCCCTGGCTTGCTCAGTTAGCGTTCTTTCTACCCAAGACTACCAGCCCAGAGGTGGCACCACATACAATGGGCTGGGCCCTCCCCCCTTGATCACTAATTGAGAAAATGCCTTACAGCTGGATCTCATGGAGGCATTTCCTCAAAAGAAACACCTTTCTCTGTGTTAACTCCAGCTTGTGTCAAGTTGACACACAAAGCCAGCCAGTACATCCAGGCAATGCAGTGGACACATAGTATATGCCCTAAAGGAGCAGATAAAATAGGAACACCCCCCAAAAGACTATAACTTAGGCAAAAGTTAGAAAAATTTTTAATGTTGTTTTTTAAAAGTATTTATTTTTAAACTGAAACAAGTATCTAAGACTGTGCTGAACTTCTAATCCTCCTGCCTCCACCTCTCAAGTACCGGGATTATTGACATGTACTACTCTACTCAGGGCTTTGGGTATACCAAGCAGGTCCTTCATTCACTGAACTATGTCCTCAGTCCAACTGAAATGTCTTTTTTTTTTTTTTTTTTTGAGCTGGAGTCTTATGTATGCTAGGTTGACTCTGAACTTGCAATGTAACTAAGGATGATACTAAGTATTTGAGCATTCTGTCTCCATTTCATGATTCCCGATTGATAGATGTTTGTCACCAAACCCAGTTTATAGCAGAACAGTTTTCAAAATTTAAAGCTTTTATTTACTGATAGAGTCTCAATAATCCCTAGAATCAAGCAACTCTCTTGCCCCAAAGTATCTGGGACTTCAAATCTGCACCCTCACAGACAGATATCCAAAACTTGTTAGAGCGAACTTGTGTCTTCTTGGAGAGGGATGACTTAATTCTACAGGTTCAGTGATTATGGTTGATGGTTCTGGTTGCTACATAATATGTATGGTTTGATATGTGCAAAATACTAGGGAGATGTAATGTGCATGAGTTTAAGCAGAAACACTTTCTGGAAGAAGGGAATCTGTTCAGATTAAAATTTAGACAAGGCAGGTGGTTGGGGTAAGAAGAGAAAAGGAGCCAGAAAGATATTTAGTAATATAAACACTAAAATCAGTTTACTGGTTTGGGCACCAACTAAGAGGCATCAGTAAGGGATCAGTAAAGTAAGCTACGCACGCTCACACAGTGGAAATTCTGGCAGCTACAAGGACACACAGCTTCTATTTTCAAAAATCCTTGGAGATTTCCTTTGGCAATTAGGGCTCCCAGGGAAGGAAGCCCCCCTGTAAGGTTCTTTGAAATAAGCATGTCCACTACAAAATGCTTGTTTTGAGAATCTAGCTCAGTTGGCTGTCTAATAGTATGTCCCCAAGACAGCATTCCATTTTTGTCTCTGTCTTCTCTATCTCTCTCCATCTCTCTGTCTCCATCTGTTCTCTCTCTCTCTCTCTCTCTCTCTCTCTCTCTCTCTCTCTCTCTCTCTCTCTGGTACTGGTATTGAATTCAGCATCCCATGCAAGCTTAGCAGACTTTCTCCCAATGAGCTCCATCTCACCCACCCTGCTTCTTAAAAATTATATTTATTAATGCCATTGTTCTCCACGACCAAAGCCCGAGACTGAGCAGGCACTTTCCTGGGACTTAACAAAACTTCCAGCACTTAGTTTGAACCCCCCCCCCCCCACTTTGCTCTCTGCTTTCAAAGAGATAATTGGATTTTCAGGAAAAGATGATTCTATTACAAATGTGGGTGAACAACTGATGGCCAGCTCAGCACAATGGATGTGAGTTCAATTTATAGTCAGAATGTAAACGACATTGAATAAAAGTTCAAATTTTGCTGAGGTCTTCAACTTCAAGGGGGAAACAGGTTAGTCTATACAGTCAAAAATATGAGGCAGGAGACCTGCAGCGCCCAGATGATTGGGGTCATCTTAAGCATCATATTGGGATTCAGCCTCAAGCAAAGGAAAAATGGTAAGAACAATTAAAAACAGAAGTGATAGACAGTCGTATTTTTTTGCTATAGAACCGTGGGCATCCATTACTCCCATGTGCATCTTCTAGGTCCCACACACAGAATAAGAAAATAAACCTGTCTTTACCCTGTTTCTCCTGAGTAGTGCAATATGCCACTTTTATTCCTTGAAGCAACCTTAATAAGGTTTCATGGTACAAAGACGAGAAGTCTCTAAAAAGAATTCTAGAGCCTTGCTTTCTGCCATCTGGAAGATTTTTCATTTTATGCCGTTAATGGGAGGCTGTATTATATAAATAACAGAACAGTGGTAGCTTTATAAACAAATAAGGTGCACGACCAGTATATAAATTAGAGAAAAATGGTCATACATGCCTTGGTGCCTGGAACTTAAGAAACTCTGAGCATCAGTGAGAAGGGTTAAGTCTTCTGGTAAAGAAAATACTTCCAACTTTAAGTGATAAATGATACAATCTCAATGCCCTGGTACTGCAGTGCTTGAGTTAACAGAGCTTTCTTTTCCTCTAGAAGTCTGCAAAAGACTGACGGGGGAGAACCCATTTATCACAAGAGATACAGTTAGTACTGGTTTAGGGTTTATAGAGTCCTGTCCAAGAAAGCAGGTGTCATGCACCTCATTGTTAATGATTAAACTGTGTCTCACAAATGGGGAGTTATTTACTGATCATAACACAGCTACGATGAGACCAACTCCAACTCCAACTCCAGAGTTCAGTGCTGGCTGCCAATCCTGCAGCGGTCCAGCCCTTTCTGCAGTGCTCCTATCACATCTTGATTCCTCAAGCTATAAATGAGGGGGTTGAGCATTGGAGTAAGGACTGTGTAGAAGATAGACACCATCTTGTCCTGGCTTGGGGTCCGGTATTGTCTTGGCCTCAGGTAGATAAACATGGCTGCTCCATAGAAGAAGGAGACAGCTGTCAGGTGGGAGGAACAGGTGGCCAGAGCCTTTTTCTGGGATTTAGCGGAGTGCATACGAAGCACAGTTCCTAAGATGCGGGTATAGGAGGCTACAATGATGGAGAAGGGAAACAGTAGCATGAAAACACAGCAAACAAACACTACCTTCTCAAATAGGGATGTGTCCACACAGGCCAGCTTCAGCAAGGAGAGCATCTCACAGAAGAAGTGGTCCACCTCCCTCATGCTACAATAGGGGAAGGTCATTACCACCACCATCTGCACCAGGCCATCTATTATCCCAAAGACCCAGCAGCTCCCAACAATCTGCAGACAGACCTTCTGATTCATGAGGACAGGATAGTGAAGTGGGTGGCTAATAGCCACATAGCGATCATAAGCCATGAGTCCCAGCAAGAGCCCTTCAGACCCCACAAGACAGATGAAGAGGCCAATTTGTATGCTACAACCCACAAAGGAGATGGACTTCTTGCCAGACAGGAAGTTGACTGCCATCTTTGGCACATTGGTACAGACAAGCATGAGGTCCATGAGGGAGAGCTGACTGAGGAAAAAGTACATGGGGTATGAAGTCGGGGGTCAGTGTAGATGAGGAGGATGAGGAGGACATTCCCACACAGTGCTGCTGTGAAGACCAGCATGACCACAGAGAAGAGGAGAAGATCTGTTGGACTGTAGGAGAAGATGCCCAAGAGGATAAAGTCATCTGTGGATGACTGGTTCAACCACATGGCCATGCTTAGCTGCTGCACCGGATCATCTGAAAACATAGACAAAGACATAGTAATTGATACCTCTCTCCCTTGAGTCTCATTCCAGATTGAAACTTGCATTTGGAATGAAAAATAAATACAATTGCACTTTTTTTCTGGTGTTATGAATATAACTCACTAAGCTGCAGTTTTATCCCATGATCTGGAAAGGCAATCTCCTCCCTTCCTCTCTTATCATTAAAAAAAGAAAACTGGGGGAAGAGGAGGTGAGAAGAAGGGACTGGGAGGAGAGGAGAGAGGAGAGAGGAGAAGCTGTGATTGATGTAAGGTAAATTAATTAATTAATCAATCAATTAAAAAAACAAAGAACTCAGCAACAAGCTCTTGATAGAGGATATGCTAATATATAAATAGAAAGGAGAAAATTAACAAAGTACTGGTAATAGGGATTTTTACAAAAAGAGAAAATGTCTGTATGTATGTGGGTGCATGTGTTGGGAGGTGGGGGCAGGAAACAGTCCAGCACTCACCTTTTGTCAGATTTCCTGTGGGAAAACAACATAGAGATTCAACACAGATACTCAGTGGAGGAACTTCTACCAAAATAATTTATTGTCCTGTTCCTGTGCTTGCACTTACTAGGTGAAAGAGGACAGGAAGTAGCTGCTCTTTGCAGATCTGATCTCTTTCCCCAGCTGCACCAAACTCTCAGCCAGGCTGTGGCCGTTTATACCACCCTGGGGACTCTATTTCAGTGTGCCTCAGATAAACAACATCTTCTCATGAGGAGAAAGTTGACAAAATAATAAATATTTGACATGGTATATATGCCATTTTCTACAATCTGATCATTATATATTATGTATATTAAATATTATACTCAATCACATAAATATGTATAATTATTATGCATCAAAGTGAAGGAATAGAGAAGGAGAAAGTAGACTGAGTTAGTAAGATGATGGTGATGGATCAGAACCAGGATCTATGAACTGAAGGTCACTCATTGATGGCTGCCTGCCCCCCTCAACCATCTGTCTCTCACCTGCCTTGCAGAACTGCCTATTGTCCACGTAGGAGCTTAATACAAAGACTGAGCAAGAAAGTCTCATGAGAGCCCCCAAGTGCCTGCTCTGGAACCAGAGTCCCCAAGCTTACAATTAAAGCCACTCAAAGAGGGAACTTAGAGACAATAGCAGGGACAGGGCCAGTGGGGGCAGATAGAAGAAAGTGACCAAGAGTTTCTACCTTCTGGGCCAGCCAGAGCTCAGGAAAGTAGAAATTTAAGGTCAGTTTCTTTGTGTTCTATTATATTATCCTTGCGATCTCCAGAAGCCATGATAGGACCTCTACTGTGCCTGTCCTCTCAGATCCTCTCTGCAACTGCAGTCCAAACTTGTCCTTTCTTTTCCATCACAAAGTCAGCCTATGTCTACAATATGTAGAGAATTTGGTGAGATATCATACTTGAATATAGTGTGAGCACTGATAAGGTATGGTGGTCCATACTGTATTCCCAGCACTTGGAAAGCTGCAGGAGGAGGATAGAAAGGTCAAGGCTAACTGAACTATTTCTGTGAAGAGACACCATGACCAAAGCAACTCTTATATAAGAAAGCATTTAATTGAGGAATGGCTTACAACTTCAGAGGCTTAGTCTATTACCATCTATTACCATTATGACAGAGAGCATGGCAACAGGCAGGCATGGTGCTGGAGATAGACCTGAGAGCTACATCCTAATCCAAAAGCAGAGGCGGGGGGTGGGGAGTGAATGAGAGAGGGAGAGAGGAAATGAGTAAGTGAAGGAGGGAGAGAGAAAGAGAGGAAGTTAGTGAGTGAAGTAGGGAAAGAGGAGAAAGAGAGAGAGAGAAAGAGAGAGAGAGAGAGAGAGAGAGAGAGAGAGAACCTAGGGTGGGCTTTTGAAACCTCAAAAGTGCCCACCTTCAGTGACACACTTATTCCAGCAAGTCCACACCTAATCCTTCTAATCCCTCTCAAGGAGTAACATTTCTTGGTGATTAAGCAACCAAATATATGAAGCTATGAGGCCATTCTTCTTCAAGCCACCACAGGTATATAGCAAGACTCTGGGAGAACAAAGGAAAAGAAAAGATGGCAAAAAGTTGGTTACTTAACACAAGCCTGATCCTGAGACATTTATAAACTACAGGAAAGAGAAGAACTGTAGCTATACTCACAAAACGATGTGTAGAATCTGTCCTTCATGTTAGAAAGGTCATTTCCAGAATATATACCACTATTTTCTCCACTTTCCATTTCAGAGAAGTTTTCTACTGTTTCTTAGAGACAAGAAGAGTAGCTATGTAAGAGGTGGGAAAGCAAACACATTGGTGTCAAGAGCAGTGAGGAGAGGATGAGTAAGTTCAATATCTTGAGAGAAGATGACAGTGGGATCTTGATCAGAATGAAGAACACAGCACTGCACACAGAATGATGGAGAGGAGGAGGAAAGGAACCAAGACACCAGAGCAGCATAAGAGAAGGAAGAACATCTCCTGTTTGGCAATCTACTTCCTGGTAACTCAAGAGAGCCTAGGACTGTTCATTGTCATACAGAACTGGGAACAGAACATCAAACAGGCCTGAACCTTGGTCTCTGTGGGGGCACTTTTAAAGGCTCAAAACCCACAGGGTATGGATGGTATAGATGGGCACAGTGACTTCTATCTCTTCAAAAGAGGAATTAAACCCACGTGGAAGTATGGTGCAGATAAAAATGGATTGTTTTGCTGCAGAAGTCTACCATAGGTCAAGAGGCAGAATGTGCAACCAGTTGACAGGGAGTGAACATGGGCAAAAAACCATAGAGGATAAGAGGTCAGTAGGACAGATAGAGAGAGACACACACAAGGTAGAAGGGAGGGATACTCAGCTTAAAGGGTTTTGATGGCTCATGGAGGAGGAGAGCTTTCTTTTCCTTTTGGGACAGTGGCTGAGGAAGAAGGTCGGTGGGTGCTTTCTCTGACTCTCTGAGCTAGCAGGCTTTCAGCCCAGCATCTGGGTCCCAAGTCTTTATTGGTAAAATTGAATATTGAGATTTTGTTTAAAAACAACATTTGGTGCTACAATATGTGGCGTAACCACAAAGACAGAGAAATCATGTCAGCTTGAGACAAACTGAGAAGCCATCAGATTTGATAAGACACCTGGACAGTTCTCAAGGAGAGTTAAGGATGGGAAATACCATAATATGAGGCATTAGGACCCTGTATAGTGCTACCTTAAATGGCTTGAAAATAGAAGCAGAAAATGAAAAACTAAATGACTTAATTGTAATTGACTCAATTATAATTATTATCATTTTGATATTTCATATTTTATCCTTAATAGACATAGCAGCTTTATGTACCCTCTCAAAGAAAAGAGCTTTATAGATACAGGAAAAAAAGAAAAAAAATATGAAAAATGGATTGATAAAGTAAAAGCCTTAGAAGAAAAATAAGAGAGACTTATAAATAAAAATGAGAAAAATACTCAGATACTTAGGAATTTGGACAAGAACCTTCCATACCACCCATGATGAAACTGAAAGTGGTGGCCCACAGTTGTTAGGAAACCAATCTTGGTTTATCCAGTTACTACACAAGACCTATCAGGAGAAGATAGGCTCCCCCAAGGTTATGAAGAAATTAAATGGAATCCTACAGAGATATTAGACTTGAGGAGATTCAAGGAAGTAATCATGCCATATGTTATCAATTCACCCTATGTGAAGCAGATACTAAATTCATGGGCAACTCAGAACAGAATTATCCCCTAAGACTGGAAAGATTTGACAACAGCAATATTGGAAGCTGGTCCTCAGTTACAGTGGTGAACATGGTGGAAAGAGGAATCTAGGCCCACAGATCAATGAAATGGGGCTAGAGGTATTAATATTCCCAAGGTCAGTATGCTGAGTTACAAAGGCAGCTTGAAATTGATGATCACACCTAGGCACTATGTTTTTTTTGAAGTTGCAAATACTTGGAACAAGGTTAAAGAATCAGGAAAGAGGTCATTTACTAAAATTATGCAAGGTCTCCAAAAGAGTATTCACTGATTTTTTTTTCAAAGATTGACTTCAGCTTCTTAACAGCAATATAACCTTTGCATTTTATCACAGTCTGATTCAATATGCTCACAATATGTTTTAAGTTGTCTTTATGCCATTATCTGTTTTAGTTTTACAGTATGGTCATGCTGTATACAGCTTTTCCATAAAGACCAGAAACTAATAATTAACATTTTTTCCATCAACTCATACCACTTCTTTCTTTTATGTAACCCCCTTATTTAAGGCAAAGATTAATCTATCCAACTCATATTTCTTTAAGAGCATAGAAGATTTTACTTACTAACTTAACCTAAGAATTAACTTGTCCTAAGAATGAATTTTTTACCATTGACCTTTAAGCCCCATCTCTTTAGGCCCTATTTTCTTAGTAGGGTTTGAACTTTCTCTTACTACAGTGTCTTGGTATGCTTAGGTCCTCAGAAGTAGCTGACATTTCTGGGCCCTTTCCTCCTTCCTCATATATTCCTATCAATTTTTGAGACCGTCTAATAAGGAATCTTTTTTAAAAGGTCTTGATCAATCATGTCTTTAACCTTTTAAGTAAGCAGGAATCATAGACCCATCTCCCAAAGATTAATGCAGGTGGCCCAGATATCATTCCCACTGATCCTTGTCAAGTGGAAGAGAAGATCCAAGGGCCTCCCTTGAGGAGGTCATTCTCAGAACAATCATGCACCTTTCCCAGGGGATACAACATGGCTCCCACAAATCAAGGACAGAATAACTTCAGTTGATAAAACAAAACTTCAGGAGAGACCCTCACAAAACAAAACAAGACAACAAAACCCCAAGTATTTTGGCAAACTGCTATAAATGATCAGAGACCAAAGCTAAAGATACAAATAAATGGCATTGCAATTGAAGATTTGGTAGTCATGAGCAGATGTAACAGTAATTTCACTAAAATATTGGCATCCAGATTGGCCTTCTTAGGAGGTAAATATCAGCTTCTAGGGGTTGGAACGTTATATCAGGTAAAACAAAGTACAAATGGGTCTAGTGTATAGGACCAAAAGGCCAAATAGGAAATTAAGTCCATATGCTTTAATTTATACAGCTATGACCTTATGGGGATGTCATTTGTTGCAACAATGGAAAATAAAGACTAACATTACTTAAATCTCAGAAACACACCATAATATAAGGAATGCTTCTCAGAAAAATATTAACAGGTATTGTCAAGAATAGTCACACACTGTCCAGGTGGTTCATAAACAGAACATGACAGGTGTTGGTCTTTTAAAGGTACCAGTCACTCTACCTTTAAAATGGTTAACTGACAAACCCAAAATTACAGGTATTAGAACAGCTAGTATAGGAGCAACTAAATGCTCAACACATTGAAGAATTTATCAGCCCATGGAACTCCCTTGTATTTGTTATAAGAAAGAAAGAAAGAAAGAAAGAAAGAAAGAAAGAAAGAAAGAAAGAAAGAAAGAAATCAGGAAAATGGAGGATGTTAACAGATTTAAGAACCATAAATAATCCGGGCAGTGGTGGCGCATGCCTTTAATCCCAGCACTTGGGAACTCAGAGGATTTCTGAGTTCAAGGCCAGCCTGGTCTACAGAGTGAGTTCTAGGACAGCCAGGGCTACCCAGAGAAACCCTGTCTTGAAAAACCAAAAAAAAAAAAAAAAAAAAAAAAAAACCATAAATAATATGATTCAGCCACTAGGCTCTTTACAGCCTGGAATCTCATTGCCTTGTTTATTATCTAAGTCATGGCCTATAATAGTTATTGATTTTAAAGATTCCTTTTCACAATCCCTTTGCATGAGCATGATAGGGAAATTTTTGCTTTCTCAGTACCTGCTTATAATGATAGTTGTCCAATAAAGAAATATCATTGGAAAGTCTTACCACAAGAAATGTTAAACAGTCATACCTTGTGCTAATATCTTATACAACAGCCATTTGAAATAATTCACGACAGTTTCCTCCATCTAAAATTTATCATTATATGGATGATAGCTTACTGGCTGATTCAGATGCAAATACCTTAGGAAAAGTGTTTGATGAAGTAAAGAGAATTTTGCCTTGCTGGGGATTACAAATTGTTCCTGAAAACAAACAAACAACAAACAAAAAAACCAAAGAGGCAACCCTATAAATTATCTAGAATGTAAGATAGGTTTATAAAAATTTAGCCATAGATAAGTCAGGAGAGATCAATTATAAACTATTAATGATTTTCAAACATTGTTTGGAGATATTAACTGGCTATGACCCACAATTGGATTAATTGCTTAAGAGCTAAGTAATTTATTTCAAACCTTACAAGGTGATTAGGACTTAAATAGTCCAAAAAAATTATCATCTAAGGCTGAGAAAGAATTGGCTATGATAGAAAAGAAATTATGCACAATTGGACTGTTTGGATGCAAAGCTGGATTGTATTTTGGTTATTTTGCCCTCTACTCATTCTCCCACAGGAATTCTTATGCAGAGAAAAGATAATATCTTAAAACAGATGTTTTTAGTACACAGAGTAAAAAACTAAAGACTTATATAGAAAAGGTTTTTGGATTGATTCTAAAAGACAAAAAATGAAACTTCATCAATGACCAGGAATAGACCCAGCAGAAATTGTGGTACATTTTACTAATGCTAAAATTTCCTCATTATGGGCAGAAAAATGAACATGGCAAAGAGCTTGCAGGATTTTGGGGGAGATATCAACAACAAATATCCCCCAAACAAGAGACTTAAGTTTATAAAAACAATTAATTGTATTCTCCTTCATATTGTAAAAAGAGAAAACAATTTTTTGAGTACCTACATTCTATAATGATGCAAATAAATCAGAGAAAGCAGTAAAAATAAGTAAAGTATCTCAGAGCCCTTATGATTCAGTTAAAAAAATCAGAGCTATATGCAGTTATTATGATATTATATGATTTTTCTAAATCTCTCAATATAGTTACTAATTCTCAATATACAGAAAAAGTTATTTTACATACTGAAATCAATGATTTTATTCCAAATGATCCATAATTAAATTTTTTATCTATTCAACTATAACAAGTAATCAGAAATAGAAATCACTCATTGTATATCACACATATCAGTCCCATATGGACCAACAAGACCCTCTAGCACAAGGTAATAATGAAGTTGATCAGTTATTAATAGGAAATGTGCTAGAAGTCTCAGAATTTCATTAAAAAAACATTGTTAACATCAATGGTTTGAAGAAATATTTTTCTAATACTTGGCAAAGAGCCAATGAAATTATAAAGATATGTTCTACTTGTTCTTTACAAAGAACTCCAAAGTCCATTACCTGAAGAAAGTAACTATAAGGTACCCAAAGAAATGAAAGTTGGCAAATGAATGTGTTTCATCTTGCAGAGTTTGGAAAATTAAAGTATGTGCACCATACCATAAATACATATTCAGGATTTCAATGGGCAACTGTCTTGTGTTCTAAAAAAGCTGATTATGTAATTACATGTTTATTAGAAGTTATGGCTATTATGGGGATGCCTGTACAAATAATAACTAACAATGCTCTAGCATATGGCTCTAGTAAAATGAAACTTTTTTGCATATTACAACATAAAGCATGATACTGGTATACCACACAATCCTAGGACAAGCAGTTATAAAAAGATATAATCTCACTTTAAAAGATATGCTTAATAAATGGAAAGGGGTAACAGAAATGGGTAAGAGAAAGATCTCAGAGATAGATTTCACAGTACTTTATTGACTTTACATTTTTAAAATGCTAATAAGAAAGGAACAACAGCTTCAAAGAGACATTGATAGTAGAAAAAAAATGCTGAATTAAACCATCCTGTATATTTTAAAGAGGTATTGACCTCAGAATGGAAACCAGGATATATATTATGTTGGGGAAGAGGTTTTGTATTTGTTTCCACAGGAGATGAAAAACTGTAAATATGGTTAAGATTGATAAAGATTAGATTTGAATAGGAGAGACCTCCTGAATAAGGATAGGTGGCTATCAGCCCAAACTATAACTATAAAGACTAACAAATACCTTAAATCATATTTTACCAAAGGCACACTTACCTTACTGGCATGAAACAAAAAATGAATTTTCCTAACCACATGTCTTAATTCCATGCTAGAATGTTAGACTGTAGATTGCCATGTTTCCCACACCATCATGGAACCAACTTTTGAATTGTCTTCTTAATTAAAAAGGACATTTTAATTGTTTGGTATTAAAAATACAGTTAAAGATTTATAATATTTTAAGTAAATTCAAAGGGTTCCTACAGTTCAGATTTGTTTTCTAAATTTCTAGGAGTTGGAGTGATTTGGAGGTAAGATAAAATATTTGAGCAGAGTGATGGTTGCCCATGTCTTTAATTCCAGTAGAGATAGTTAGATCTCTATAAATTAGGGTTGTTGTTTTTTTAAATCCTAGAGTTATAGTGAACAAGGTGGTGGTAGTGCATGCCTTTAATCCCACCACTCGAGAATAAAACTCAGATATAGCTCCTAATTTATATGTTTGCACACTAGAGAAATCACATAGCTATTTACAGATTATTATAAAAACCCTCTACAGGGTCTTTAGAAAAGCATCTTATTTCCACTGGGGACAGAAACAAAGAGCAGCTTTTGCAACTGCTGATATGGTCACCTCCATGCATGCAACCCTGACCAATATTGAACTAAATGATGCTCTAATTATGGATATCATATTTATTAGCATATTGGCAACTGTGGTCAAAAGGATTTCACCAACATTTGTCTGTTGACTTCTATTGCAAATGCTTTCTATATACAGAGAATAAATATTCTGTCTTTGAGAAACAAATCTGGACATTTTAGGAAGCACGGAGAACCTTATACTCAGTCCTTGCCAACCTCTCTATAGTCATCAGCAAGCTCCTTACAGTGATGGATTGGATCCGTTTGAAGGTAGAGTCCTTTGCATGCTTGGCTGTGGAAGGAAAGATATTGTTGAAGCCTATGCCCAGCATAGCTGTAGTCATTTTGTTCCATGCAGGCCTGAAGTGGAAATTTCTGGTTTCTTTAAAAACTCAGTTGTGTCATGAGATGTTTTAATAGAAGCTGTCTTGTGAGATGCCATGTGATGTTTTGCTGAAAACAGACACTTGAGAGGGTGCATGATGTTTAGAAAGGATATAAATAGAACTCCACAAACAGTGAGAGGATGCTCTTGCAACGCTGCACCATGCAAGGTTTTTCTGCTTTTCACTGATCTTCACTGTTCTTCACTTCATGGAGAGAAATGTGCCAAAGAACTTCTTGAGGTATTCTGGCTGATTCTGGCCACTTCTGTTGATTCGGAGGAGCCTTGCTGTTTCTGTTGGATTGTGATGCTGCATGCTGATTCATGTTTGGTGTTTGCTACTGGACTGGACTGCTGGTACCTTGACAATGAAGAGTGGAATCACCCCAAGGAACTACTTCTAAACAGGTCCACAACCTCCTTTTTCTATTAACCTTCTTTCTCCACTACCCCTTGTTGGTAGGTAATGACCCTAAATAAAATAGGTTTTGAAAAATCAAACCCTACACCTGCCAGTCATTTCATATTTTTACTGACACAGAAAAATAGCTTTACTCAGACTGGGGTTAGACTGACCACATATCCTATTATGTTCAAGGTTTTTAATCTTAAGAAATTCCACAACCATAATCTCCACTTGGGACCAATCAGAAGAAAGGTCAATTAGAACTGTTTTGTCTAGCTAGGCAAAATAGCTTGAGTCAGAGCTGACCACTGGGCAGCACTTCCTGCACCTGTACATGAGCTCATTGTGGCTTTTGCCATATAAACTGCCTCAAGAAACAATCAGGTCCACAATCAGCTCCTGAATCTGGTATGTAGCCATGATCTTGGGGTGTGCATTCAATAAACCAGCCCTGTTTAACTGAAATCAATGACTGAGTCATTTGTGTGGCGATTCCCAGACCTCAACAGTATTACAGTGGAACAGGTACCTATCTGAATTCCTTCATGACCAGGATATGGTAGCAAAGGTGTCTGTGCTGTCTCACACTGAGGAAATAGCTCAGTTGCCTAGAGTTTCCATCCCTAAACCACTACCCCTTCCCTAAAAGAGACACCTATTGAACTGTGAGGACCAAAGAAATGGTCACAATGCATCGTTTAGTGATGGTTCATCAACCACTAATGGAACCAAAACTAATGGAAAGTGGCAGCCTGTAGACCAGGGGATGAAATGGCCAATACTGAGGAAGGAACTACAAAATCAGTGCAGCACTATTGGCTATAAGACAGACAACTAGAAAGGCAACAGGAGAATCTCTAGCTTCTTCAATTCATGGTATGTATGCAATGGTATATCTATATGGTCATCAAAATAGAAAACCACTAACTGGCAGATAAATGCCAAAGATCATGGGAGGCATGAATAGAAATGACAAAATCTAGCAAAACTTAGCAAGGACATCAAATTTTATGTCACTCATACAGGCAAGACAGACAAAATGTCTGAAAGTAATGAAATAGACAAATTGGCATCATGCTAATGAAGACTAGAATATTAAAATTTGCCAGGGCACAAATTCAGAATAAATAGGAATGATAAATTACACATTCAAAAAACTTGAAAGTTTACCCCAACACTAAAAAATAAGGTGAATGGAGACCCAAATTAAACCAGGACAACCCTATGTGAATAACTATTATAAGGAATCCATAGTCAGATAATATGTAACAATTAATCTTTACATAGTTTAGTTTCAAATTTTCAAGAGTTTTTAAAATTTCAATTCAAAGATAATCCTTTTTCTGTTGACAAAAAAACATTTTGCCCTAGGAAAGATATAATCTGCCCAAAAAAAGCAACACGCCCCGCAAGTTAAGGTTGGGGCAGACTTTTGTTTTTATCTTTCAAGGGGAATAAAAGCATTCAACTAAGTAATCCAGAGATCACTGGACAAATGGAACACCTGAAGGAAGAGGTCAGATCATTGAGAGAATATGTGTCAAGTAAAAGAGTAAATTGACCAAGTGATATCACCCACCCCCAGCTCGTCTGCTGCTCTCTACAGATATAAGTGCCAAATGGTCTTTATGTGTCCCAACTCAATTATAAATTAAAGCTGGCTCTGGGGTTGGAGTGTGGCTCTCTCCTTCCCTAAATCAATGCATGCTTGTTAAAGGACAATCCAAAATCTCTGTCTCATATCAGAAGAGTCAGCTTGTATGAGACAGAGGAACACAAAAAATAAGGGACTATTCTATTGCCACTAATCTCATAATCTTTTGATTTTCATTTGTCTCTCTAAAACTTTTCTTAAGGTATAAATATTATCTTAAAATATATATTATTATCTATAGATAAGCTTTCTGTTGTAATACTAGTAGTCACACAGAGTACTAGTTCTAGAAATAAGCTTCATTTAGCTTCCCGTTCATGTTTTCAGCTGTGAGTCTAAAACAGGTAACTAGGAACAAAGTTTGTGTACTTTGGATGTATTTAATCGATTGTGGTCCCGAAACCTTTCTGAGATCTGCTGAATATGGCATTTACAATGTTTAAGTTTTCTACCATTGCCAACAGTAACCTTTGAGATCTCCAAGAAGATAATGGGGTCCTGCAACAACCAATCCACTGGATTGTAGTAACACTAACCACTCGGTGAAACTGCCCCATGCCTCTTCAGCCACCAGAAGAGGCACTAGAACAGAACAGTGGAAACGCTTAGGTTGACTGCTGTGTCTTATCTAGCTAGGACTGCCCCTACGCTGACAAACATCACCCAAAGACCAGCTTTGGACTGCAAACTGCTCAGGACATTCAAATTTCTGAGTCCATATGAGACTGACACAAACATTTTACAGAACTTTGAACTCAAAATACTTAATCCTAACACTGCCAAATACAACGAAGCTGGACACTGTGGAAAGCTTTGCAGAAATCGCTTCATTATTGTAAATAATGTTCACAGTGTGGTCAAATATCCTGCATCATTTCTCCCTTTTGTCTAAATAAAAGGCAAGAGCTTAACTCTAACACAGTAACAGGCATCCTTCTGTCCTGAACAAGAGGAGCTGGAAGAGCAGTGAGTGTTTTAACAATGAGCTGACTGAATACAGTGCAGCTGAGACTGGCTAATGATACCAATTTATTTATTTGACTAAATAAATCTTTTTTTTTCCCATAAAATATATTCCGATCACAGTTTCCCCTCCCCCAATCCTCCCTTTCTACCTCTCCATTGACCCAAATGTACATCATTTCTTTCTCTCTCTCATTAGAAAACAAACAGGCAATTAAAATAAACAAACAAATACACTGACACGACACAGGACAAAACAAACAGGCAAGAGCCAAAGAAAAAGCACAAGAAACAGATGAAGAGGCAGAAACATATGCACTCATATACATGGGAATCCCACAAAAACACAAAATTCAACACACACACACACACACACAACCCCACACACACATACTATGGGGATGTGACAGCCAGTCCTAATCTGATAGTCCAGAAATAAACTGCTCTATTCAAGTTAATTAGTGACACTTCCTCCAGAGTGCTCAGACCTGTGTAATAATTCACACATAATTCCCCTGTGATGGCTAAAGAAAGTTAATATGGTGCAAGGCATCTCTTAAGGGCCATTGACCTTTGCCCTGGAATGCCCTGAGATCCTAGTGGCCTGCAGTTGAGATAAGAACAAGATAATGGTGTTCCTGCTTTCTGCTTTTGTAAACTCAGTTATCACTGTGGGACTGGGATGAAGAGGTTTTTTTATTACTACAGAACAGGAAATAAAAACAACTGAGGGTTGTAAAGTATTTTTTTGCCCAGCTATGAATTCCACAGATAATTATGACATGCACCTTTGATGTCCACCTTTATAAATGCCTCTTTTAAGTTCCCTTTGTGTGGCATGCTGTTTGGTTCTAAGGCCGCTGTCCTGCTGGCAGTGAGAACAAACTCATTTAATCTATATAAGTCTAAGTTTTTGATCTTTCCCAGTGGATTCATATACGTATATGTATGTGTGTGTGTGTGTGTGTGTGTGTGTGTCTGGAGAGAGAGAGAGAGAGAGAGAGAGAGAGAGAGAGAGAGAGAGCAATCCTTCACAAATACCATTGAGTTCATCTTGTGTTGGCCATGGGACCTGCCCTCAGCTTGGTTTGTGTACCCAGTGAAGACTCAGTTGAAGAAAACTAGTTTTTCATTTGTGGGGTGGTTGTTAATTGGAGATAGCTTCTGGATTCAGGATAGGGGCTTGCTATGGTCTCTGTGAGTTCACACGTGCCTCAGCCCTATTGTGTCTAGAAGGCCTTATTTCCTTGGTATCTTCCATCCCCATTCCTGGCTCTGACAATCTTTTCACCTCTTCTGCAAGGTCTCTGAAGGGCATGAAACCTATGGAAATGTCCAGCAGTGTTGGGTGACAGTCACTCCCATGCTAATATCTTGTGGATGTGAGTACTGTTCCTTCTCCCCTAAGGTTAGAAATTCCTTGAGAATAGGACTTACTGGTGCTTGAATCAGAATTCAAGTCACCTCTTCTCTGCATTTTATTCAGGATTGATAGATGTAGGCTAACTTCATTAGGGCAATTAAAGGGCAGTGTGGTTTGTGGTTACTGGGAGCACTTGGGCGGAGACACATAGGTAGAAAGAAGAGTTGGGGGGTTGGGGGGATTATAAGGATAGAGGAGTGGGGCTCAGGAACAGTGTTGCAATGGGGAAGTAAGTAGAACAGCAGGGAAGTCTCTCCACACTCCTGTTAAGGCCCTATGGCCTTTCCTGACAGGTTTCCTCATTCAGTCCCCATGGCCCTGTTTGAGCCACTTTGAGTTTCTTTAATTGCAAGTCTGGGAATTTCAATTGCAGGGCTGGAGTTTGTGGCTCTCTTGGGAGACACTGGCTTCACATTCCTTGCTTAGTGTCTGTGTTAAGTATCTGTGTGGGCAGTGGGGGATAATTCTGGGACTCACGTGAAAGACGGGTGTCTTGTAGAAACTGTGCAGGCATGAGTGATTGAGCTCCGATGTTCCCAGGCTGAGTCTGGCACTCCGGTTCACTATTTCCCTGACTAAGTCTCCTTTCTCCTTTTGTCGCTTTGGTTTGGAAGGGGTGGTTGTCTGTCTAAGCCATACTATCTGAATTAGAGTGGTGCATAGCTACTGAGTCTAAGCAGTCTGGCTGAGCGTTGATGGGGAGGGAACTGAGGAAGGAGATCAGAGTTAGGGGCACAGATATCTTCTATCCTCTCTCCACCAGAGAATGAAACAGAAGAACGATGAAATAGATTTGAAATGAGAAGTTTCTCCAAAGGGCATCTCTGCCAATATTTGCCCCCTGCACTGGAGACCTACCAAAAGGTGAGTAGGGGTCATTCTCCTTAAGATAATTTCTCTTATCCTGGCAGCTCTTATTACTAGCTGTTGGCTTTATTTCTTCATTACAATATGTGTATCAGCATTTCTTCTACTTTAGGTTGTCTGGTACTATTAGAATGACTGTTTTTTTTTCTTTTTAAAGAAAGAGATTTTTAGTGAAATGTCTCTCCTCTTGTTCCCCAAATAACATTGAAAAGATAAGTGACTTCTTTTATGTTGCTATTTCTAGGAAGAAAAAAAGGAAACCATTATATAAGAAACCATTTTTTTAAGGTTGGTCTTAGGAGGAAATACTTGTGAAATTCTAGGGGAAAAATCCTAAGTTATTTTGTATATCAAATAGTCACTCAATAAGTGTTTACTGGCATCATAACATATATGCCAACAATCTCATAGGAGTCTGGGGATCTCCTTATGTCTCTAGTCATAGCTGGAAACATAGGTTGTAGTTAGGGAAGCAGAAACGAAATCATACAAATAGAATGCAGCATGTCCTATGATTTTGCCTGCTGTAAAAACTCAAGGCAGGAAAGTGATGGAGGATGGTGGAAGGATTTTAGGTCTCCGTATTCAGGGGAGTCATCACTGAGAAAGTGAGCAGAGTGAACAAGAGAAGTTTATCCTTAAGGAGGAAAGAATGTGTTTTCAAAGACTACATGACTAGGGTGAGCCCATGGTGGGGGAGGGACCTCAGAAATGGTGAGTCAAGAGAGTTCCAGGGAGCACTGAAGGAAAGGTCTGGATGATGATGGAGGGACCATTGATTAAACTCTCACTTTTCTTTCAGAAGCACTTTGGCTTGTGCTCTTTCAGGAGAGGGTTCACTTCAGTGTCCATACACTGGGGTGGGAATCAAGTGCACACTGGGTGGTCAGTCAAATGTAAGGCTGTTGCTATCATCTGAGGGCAGTGTTCATTGTGTGACTCAGTAGGTGCTTTTGTGCAAGAAGTATTTTGGAGAAGGTCTGATCAGATAAGAAGCCAGTGGATTCTGGAGGTTGGGATATGTGCTTAGAGAAGGAAAGGAATCAAATATGACTGAAATGATATGACTCAGGCAACTAGACTGACCAACTAACAACTGAGCTGAGGAGGCGAAGACAGGTCTTTTTCTGGAGAAGACTAACAGTGATTCCATTTATCCACTTTAGGGGAAAATGGCCATTGAATTCAAGGAAACCATCAAGGATGGAGAAAGAAATGTTGCTTATTAGTTTACAGTATAAGAGAATTAGGATGAGGGAGAGGGGTGGGGGGTCTATGTGGCTGAATGCCTCTATCGGTAGGGCAGAAGGTTCTCAGCACACAAGAGGGACTTCTGTGAGCACTAAAGGAGACCCAAGTTATTTTTATGGGTTGAGATTAAGACCAATATAGCTAGGAAGGTGCTTTAAGGCTTTGGAGACAGTAACTCACTCTTATAGAAACACTCATTCCTGGGTATTGTTGTTTGGAAGAATACCTAGGCACATATTCTGGCACATCAGACATGTTGTGTTCTGTGGAGAAACAGATGATGTGGCAGCTTCTTGATCATCGGTCTGATGTAGCCCATCCTAATTTAGGGAGTTACTGCAGGTCTTCTTGTACAATGAGCTGGATGTCCTAGGTAATTGCATCACTCCACCACCAATACACCAACCAGTATAAGAACATCCCAGAGGTGCAACTGCCACCCATTTGTGAAGAACTCCTTATGTTTTATAAATAACAGAGGCTATTTCCTACATTACCACTCATTTTCTCACCAAGAAGGGAATCATGTAACAAATCACTGTGTTCAGGTAAAAGACAAGCTCTCTGAAATCAAAAGAGGGGGATTTCTGCTTTTGGAACTTGGACTTTTGAAGCATATATTTCATCTGCATTATCTTATTTAGCCAGTCATATTCACTGAGGTCATGCTATGGAACTAAATAGCTCCCCAAGGGCTGTCCGGATGCTACTGAAAACAATAGGTGATATTTATATCCCAGTGAGATGATACAGACATTAAAATAAAGATAAAAGCATTTATGCAGTCAAATGAGGTAAGTAATAAAAATTAGATCAAGGAAGGACTTTGGAGGTGTAAAGTACTTAAACTATATATATATCAACGTGTATCAATATATCAAAATTATCAATGTATATATAATATCAATGTGGCAGACACTATATATATATATTTCTAGAGACTCTGGTGCTTGAGCAGGGATAGGGGTGATTTAGAGATAGGGATCTGGGTAAAGAGCCTGCCTCAGGGACAAGCTCTGAAGAATGAAAGACCAAGATGCAGATATGTTCAGTATGATGAAATTAAGGAAGCACAATGAACATCAGGGAATAGTGTGAGCTTCAAGACACTAGTGGGTGCAGATATGTGAGTGTGTGCTCATGTGTGTGCACACACAAGCATGGAGGGTCTTGCTTGTCTTCAAAAACCTGATTTGTATTAGACTAGTTTGGGAAGTCATTGATATACTTTCAGTAGGAGTTTTTTTTAATCACTTCACACTTTAATAAAAATCATGCAAACTATTGTGAACATAGACTCAAGGAGTTTAGTAACAGAAGCTAGGAAACCATGGAAAGATATATATATATATATTCACATATATATGTATATATGTGTATGCCTATATGTATGTATGCCACATGTGTATGGATGCATTTAGAGGCCAGAACAGGAAATTGGATCTCTTGGAGTCAGTTACAGACAGATGTGCATTGACTAAAGCAGGTTCTTGGAAGTGAACTCATGTCCTCTGAAAGAGCCACAAATGGTTCTAGCCACTGAGCCATTTCTCCCATCCCTAAGTCTTTACTACCTTTCTTCACAATATATAAGTTCTCTCTTGCATAGAAAATAGACTCAGTAGTGTTAAATTGTGATCCCAGCTATTTAAAGTCAGTGCTGTATGGTAAAGCCAAGATACTACTGGCTGAAGGATTGTCCAATAGTTCTGTGACTCAACAAAATAGATTCTACTGTTCTCAGTATTGATGCAAACAAATATAAACATGAAATATACTTCTATGAACTAGCAAAGATTGTTTCATGTGTGATGAAGCATGTGAAAGACCATTGTTCTGTATGTTACAACACAAATGTTAATTTTTGGTGAGTTACAAAGCTGTATCTGACTGAAATAGAAGGATTCAGAAACAAAGACATGGCACTTCATCTCAGAACTTCTCTTCATCTATTTTCAGGTGACTGTGAACCACTGGGCCATGGGAATATGGCTGAACGAATCATCTATAGACGGGTTTATCCTTCTAGGCATCTTCTCTCAGAGCCAGACTGACCTTCTCCTCTTCTCTGCAGTTATGCTGGTCTTCACAGTGGCACTGTGTGGGAATGTCCTCCTCATCCTCCTCATCTACACTGACCCCCGACTTCATACCCCCATGTACTTTTTCCTCAGTCAGCTCTCCCTCATGGACCTCATGCTAGTCTGTAACATTGTGCCAAAGATGGCAGTCAACTTCCTGTCTGGCAGCAAGTCCATCTCCTTCGCTGGTTGTGGCATACAAATTGGATTTTTTGTCTCTCTTGTGGGATCGGAGGGTCTCTTGTTAGGACTCATGGCTTATGATCGCTATGTGGCCATCAGCCACCCACTTCACTATCCTATTCTCATGAGCCAACGGGTCTGTCTCCAGATTGCTGGAAGTTCCTGGGCTTTTGGGATCCTTGATGGCATAATTCAGATGGTGGCAGCCATGAGCCTGCCCTACTGTGGTTCACGGTATATAGATCACTTCTTTTGTGAGGTGCCCGCTTTACTGAAGCTGGCCTGTGCAGACACATCCCTTTTCGACACCCTGCTCTTTGCTTGCTGCGTCTTTATGCTGCTTCTTCCTTTCTCCATCATCGTGACTTCCTATGCTCGCATCTTGGGGGCTGTGGTCCGTATGCACTCTGCTCAATCCCGAAAAAAGGCTCTGGCCACCTGTTCCTCCCACCTGACAGCTGTCTCTCTCTTCTATGGGGCAGCCATGTTCATCTACCTGAGGCCAAGGCGATATCGCGCTCCTAGCCATGACAAAGTTGTCTCAATCTTCTACACAGTTCTTACTCCTATGCTCAACCCCCTCATTTACAGCTTAAGGAACAGGGAGGTGATGGGGGCATTGCGGAAAGGGCTGGACCGCTGCAAGATTGGCAGCCAGCATTGAAAAGCCATGGCCGAGGGCCTAGTGCCTGGCTGTGTTGTCTGCTGTTTGCATATCATTGGTAAGTCATCTTCGTTTTGTGGACCTCTGTTTCTTGTATCTTTATAGATAAAACAGAATCGTGACATGGCCCCCTACCACAAGGATTTTGTAGGGACCACTTCCAATGAATCTGAGACCTCATAGGGGAGCATTGCTACAATATTAGTGTCACTATTATTTGTAACATTCTTGAATTAAACTTTATTTCTCAGTTATTCTTGGTGATAGTTGTCTTTTATTGAGTGTTTACTAAGGGCTGGAATTTTCTTATTCAGTTCCGTACTATTTAATAGGTAATTTAGGATAAGAAATGTGGGTATCTTAAATGGGAATTTTCCTGATGGCAGGAAATGAGCTTCTATAATTCTTGAATACGTTTAGCTACGTTTAGCTCCTCCCTCTCTCTCTCTCTCTCTCTCTCTCCTCTCTCTCTCTCTCTCTCTCTCTCTCTCTCTCTGTGTGTGTGTGTGTATGTGTTCTAGTAGAGGCTATAGAAACTGTCTTTTAAAATTGTTGTTTGTTTAGGGGCCAGTGAGATGGGTCAGCAGGTAAAGGCGCCTGCTTCAAAGCCTGACAACCTGAGTTTGACCCCAGAACGCACACAGTGAAAGGCGAGAACCCACTCCTACAAGGTGTCCTCTGACCTTCATATGTATTCCAGGACACACATGTATTTACATACATACACAGAAAAAAATAAATGTAATCTTACAAGAACATGAGTGAATATGTCTTTTAAGTTTGGGGGAGATACACTTATTGGAGTCCTTTCCCTATTTCCGAATTCAGTGTTCATTGTTTTCCTGAGTTGTAGTTCTTTGTATCTTACAGAGACATTTGTATCTTAGGAGACATTTGAGGGGTAGATATTGTTTTCCCTTCCCCAGGCTGTCTTTTTACTTTTGGGTAGTAGTTTTGATGCACAAAAGTTTTTAAGATTTGATAAAGTCCAGTTTTTCTTTCTGCTTGTGGCTTTGGCAACATAACTGAGAATCCACTGTGAAATTCAAGGGCATGAATATTGACTTCCAAATTTTAAGGATTTATTGTTTTCAGTCTTATATTTAATTCACTGATCAGTGTCCAGTCCATTGTGGTATACGGTGCCGTTTAGGATCTGAACTTAATCTTTTTTGCATGTGGATAAATATCCAATTTTCCTAATGTTTGTTGAAAATACAGACTTCTTCCTCCACTAAATGACATTAGCATCCTTGCCAAAAGTCAGTGCATCATGAATATCTGAGTCTATTTCTGACCTCGAAGTTTGCTTCCAGTTTTCTTTCTATCCATTTTATGCCAGCACTACACAATTATGATTATTTCCATACTACTGTTTTATTTTATATTTTGAAATTAGTGACTGTGAATCTGCCGACTTTGATCTTTTTCAATATTATTTTCCTATTGGGATTTCTGAAAATTTCCATAAACTTAAGAATTGACTTCTCCTTTTTAAAAAAAAGCCATTGAAATTTTGGTAGCAATTTCATTGGATCTATATATCACTTTTAGTAGTTTTATCATCTTAACAACATCAGATATCTCAATCTGTAAACAATGGACAATCTCAGTTTAGTCAAATGGTGCACGTTTTTTTGTTTGTTTTTAAATCTTGGGTGAATAATTGAATTTACAGTCTACTCAATAGGAGGATATTTGTGTCTTTATTGTAAACCTAGACTGTTCCAGCCCGTTCTGCTACTCCGATCCACGGGTCAGGGTCTAGCAAGAGAGAGAGTGGGGGTGGAGGGGCGAGAGATGCGAAGAATGGAGACAAGACAGAGAGTCTGATCAAGTTTCTACCGTTTATTGAAAGGAAATCCTGGGTATTTATACCCTTTACCACGTGCCTTGCCCTCATGGACAAGCAGGGGAACACAGCTGAAGGCAGTACGTCATGTGCCTTGCAGCATGGATACCACGTGCACTTTGCAGCTGGGGCCACTAAGCAGCAAAACAAGATATGTGAGAAAAACAAAATGTTTATCTGAATGTGCTCAGCTGTTGTGGGCTGTTGAAAACAAGTCTCTTGTCAGGGTATATGGCCTGAGATGGCTGCAAAGATGACAGCCGCTTTCTGCTAGGAGTCGGCTCCCAACACTAGACAACTAACTGTAGGAAAGGTCATAGACTCAAGAGAAGAACCTATTACTGCTATTTTCCATTTTGTGTGTGTGTGTGTGTGTGTGTGTGTGTGTGTGTGTGTGTGTTTGAGAAAAGCTCTTATTTTGCCCTGGCTTGCATAGTACTCACTATATAGAAAAGACTGACCTCAAAACTACAGAGCTCTGTCTGCTTTTGCCTTATAAGTGTAGGGATTAAAGGCATGTGCCACTATGCCCAGCCCTCAGTATAATTTCTAAGTGTATTCAAATACTTATCCTTATGCCCACCAATAGGTATAGCTGTCATTCCTCATCAAAGACGCTTTCTTTTTCAGCAGATGGACACTATTACAGAGTTCCACAACTGGTCAAAATGCAGACAATAAGCGACTGTAGGTACCAAGCCCCAAGTCATCTGCAAAGCAACAACTACACCTAATGTTCAGAAAAAGTCATAAGAGAGGGAGAGATTAAGAGATCTGGAGAACCAGGATTTCTGCTGTGAGACAGTTGTGTCTTCTAGAGAATATGGTTGCCTAAAAAGACATGCACAGTGACAACACCAGTTGACATGCTAATGCGGATGAGGAAATTTCACAATGCCTCCTCACCCCTAGATGAAGAGCTATAGTCATCAATGGCTGCTGAGAGTGAGAGAACAAGTTTTCTCCAGGGATGAGCTCCCTCATAGGTTACCCAGTTCCACTATAGGTGCAACAATAAATGGACTCAGTAATATATATATATATATGCATGTGTATGTACACAACTTGTACATACACGTGACAATCAGAATTAAAGATGAAAAGGTCATGAGTTTTAGAGGGAGCTGTGAACATGGAAGTAGTTTGAGGGGTGATAGAGTGGAGTAGGAATTAAGTGGATACAGTACTCATATATAAAAACTTTAAAAATGAAAAATTTAAATGAAAAATGTCATACACCACGACGAAGATGATTTCATCTCACAGATATAATGTTAGTTTGACATGAGCGAATCAGTAAATGTAATACAACATGTAAATAGAACTAAGGAGAGAGATCAATGATCATCTCAACAGATACATAAAAGGGCTTTGGACAAGTTCAACATCCTTTCATAATCAAATTCCTGAAGTCATCAGGGTAAGCAGGAACACACTTTAATTTAACAATAGCTACATCACACACATCCACACACACACATCCACAGACACACACACACAACACACGTACACATGCCAGCAAAGAGATGTCAAACTGAAAGCCTTTTTTCTAAAGCCAGGAATGAAGCAAGGAGGCCACCATCACTGCTGTACGATTTAGAGCAGTAACCAGAGGAGAAAGGAAAGGGATACAAACAGGAAAAGCAGAGAGCAGAGTGTATGTTTGCAGATGATACGGTTAAAAGACTGCACTGACTCCACCAGAAAACCCTAGATCCAAAAACACTTCCAACAGAATAATGGGATACAAAATCAACATACCAAAAGCTGTAGCTTTTCTACACATCAATATCAAACTTACCAAGAAAGAAATCGGGGTGGAAGAACCCAGTCCCAGTAGCTTTAATAATAATTAGAAATAGGGGATGAGGGGCAGAGAGGACAGCTCTGTCAGTAAACTGCTTGCTGCACAATAATAAGGACCTGAATTTGGGACCTCAGTTTACACATAAAAATCCAGCTACCCCCACACTCGTCTGTAATCCCAGGGCTGGGAGTAGAGCCTGGCAGGTCCCTGGAACTCACAGGTCAGGCAGCCTTGCTGAATCAGTGAGTATTAAATTCAGTGAGAGACCTTGTCTCAAAAGATAGGTTGGTAAGTGATGAGAGAGACCTGACATCAACCTCTGGCTTTACACACACCTGTGCACGCGCGCACACACACACACACACACACACACACACACAACCACGCTAGTACATACACAAAAAAATAAGAATGAATTTAATCTAAAGGAGTCAAAAGACTACTACAACTAAAACCTTAAAATATTTTTAAAAGAATCAAAGAAGATACTAGAAGATGTAAATATCTCCCATGCTCACGGATTGCCAGAATTAATGTTGTAAAAAACAGCTCCTGGGTTCAATGTAATCAGCATCAAAATTCCAAGTATTTTTCACAGAACTAGGAAAAAAAATCCTAAATCCTAAAATCCACATAAAGGACTCCAAGTAGCCCCAACAATCCTCAGCACAGAGAACAATGGTGGAGTGATCACAAAGCCTGGACTCAGATGATGCTATGGAGTCACTCTGACATAACCGTATGGTACTAGCACAAAAGCAGACATGTGGAAGAGACCAGTGGAACAGAAGTCCCAGAGATAAACCCACACAGCTGTAGACAACTAATTTTTGACAAAAGTGTTAAAAACTACATTGGGAAAAAAAGAATGACCCGTGTGTGTGTGTGTGTGTGTGTGTGTGTGTGTGTGTGTGTTTTATATGTGCACCTCTGAGTGCATGCAGAAACCAGAGAAAGATGCTGAATGCCTACTCTGTCACTCTCCACTGTGTTCCTTTGAGGCAGGCTATCTAACTGAGGTGGACTGTAATCAGTAAGCCCTGGTTATCTCCTTGTCTCTGTCCTTCTAGCACTGGGATTACAAATGTGCCTGACTGGCCACATGTGGCTCAATGACAGTTCCTTTAGCAAATGGTGCTAGGAAAACTGATATCTGCATATGGTGGAATGATACTAGGTCCATTTCTCTCACTAAGTCAATCCAAAAGTGATCAAAGACCTTGATATAAGACCTCAAACTCTGACATGGTTAGAAGAAAGGAACATGTTGACATATAGCATGTGAACGTATTCTCTGAAAACACCTCCAAAAACACAGGATATAATCCAACAATTGATAAATAGGAATGCATAAAACTAAACAGCATCTGCACAGTAAAGGAAATGGTTGCCAGAGTGAAGAAACAGCTGAGTGCTGGAGAGATGGCCCAGTAGTTAAAAGTGCTTGCTGTTCTTGAAGATGGCCAGAGTTCCTTTCTCCGTATCCATATCGGGCAGCTCATAAATGTCTATAACTCCAGCCTCAGGGGATATGATGACTTTTTATAATCTTCATAGGTAACTTGTGTGCTTACCCTTCCCCACATATGCATATAATTTTAATTTAAAAAACCCAGTTAATAGAATGTCCACGTGTCTTTCCCTCATGAACAAGCATAGTTGAAGGCATTACGTCATGTGTCTTGCAGCGTGGATACCACATGCGCCTAGCTAGCAGCATGGAGACCACGTGCACCTTGCAGCTGGGGGCACTAAGCAGCAAAACAAGATATGTGAGAAAAACAAGATGTTTATCAGAGTGTGCTCAGCTGTTGTAGGCTGTTGAAAACAAGTCTCTTGTCAGGGTATATAGCTTGAGATGGCTGTAAAGATGACAGCTGCTTTCTGTTAGAAGTCGACTCCCAACAGGTCCCCCTTTTTAAATTTTTTCAAAAGCGAAGGCTGGGAAAACTTGCGGAAACCGTTTTGGCTTGTGTTGGTTCCGGGCCTGAGGCTGGCCCTTGTTCCCATTTCCCCGATTATGGAAAAGAGTGTTTCCTTGTGCATCTGTCTTGGACCTACATTCACTAGCCCAATGCCTTCCACGTTTGCACTGTGGGCATAGCCCAGGCTGTTTTCTGGGTTGTCTCTGGGTTAACTCATTTTCTGCTTTGCAATATTTTGCAAAGTGTCCAGGCTTGCCACATTTAAAACAGGCCTTTTTGTCTCTACTTGTCAAAAAATTTCTTACTTATTGTCCTTGCATGGCAGCTGCCATAGCTAATCCCTGTTGGTAGGAAGACCCTATGTCAGAACAGAGTCTGATATACCCAGTAAGGTCTGTCTTTTTCCTGTAGGGCCTAATAGCTGCTTGGCAGGCAGGATTGGCATTTTCATATGCAAGTTGTTTCACATAATCTATACCTGCCTCTGCATTACGAAAAATCCTCCCTGCTGTTGTCATTAATGGATGAACAAAGTCAGAAAATCTTTCATCAGGCCCTTGTCTGACTGCTGTTAAAGATGCACCAGGGTCTCCCTTTACCGGGAGTTTATGCCTGCATTTTGAATTTTAGCGAATAAGCCTGGGTCATACTGCATCTGGTTATCACTAGAAGCAAATTGCCCTTCTCCTACTAAGGTATCAAAGGATCAACCATTACCTGCCTGAATGTTTCTCCTAGCTGTCTCTTTACAATTCTTGTGATACTCTGATTTCCAAATAAGATAGTCGCCACAGCTAAGAACTGCTCTCACTAGATTATTCCAATCACCAGGAGTCAGCCACTCCTCTGCAACAGATTCTAAGATTGCAAGAGTAAAGGGAGCAGTGGCACCGTATTGTGACACTGAATTTTTTAATTTTTTAATAATTTGAAAATTAAACCCTGTATGATGTCTCCATGAAACCCCTTGAGCGTCTCTAGTCTCTGATACAGGGAAAACCTCAGCTGCTCCCTCCTCTGGCTGATCTGTGGCTGAACTAAAACCAGAGTACTCTGGGTTGAGGAAAGCAAGGACCTGGGGGTTTTTGCAGTTGGCTTCACCCTCTTGAAACATCTTCCCTGACCTTAATTTTTGTAACTGATTAATTAAGTCCTGATACTCTTTCTCTAACTCTATCTGCTGTTTAAGAAAACAAATTTTGTCCTGTAACTCCTTTCTGGGATCTACAACCACCTTCTCCATAGCAGGAGCATCTGGAGATGGAGGAGCATAGGGAGGGGGCCTTCGGAAAGAAGCCCATTCAGGGTCAAAATATTTAGCTGCCTCTTCCTTTAGGTCAGCACAATCTGACTCTGACAAATTGATTACTTCAACCTTTGGTTGTATTTTGGATTCTATGTGTTTCTTTTGGACATGAAAGACAGCATTTAAACAGCGAAACAAAAGCAGACAATTGACACACGTAAACAGTAAACAACAAAACAAAAACAGGGCATTGAGTTCAGGCTGACTTATTTCTTGTCCCATTATCATTACTATGACCTACTGGTCTCACTGCTGCAGTTTCCTGCGGCAATCACCTCTTTTTCACTTCTGAATTTTCAGTCAACCCTTCTTCCAGTAACGTCCCTCACTGGGTCTCTCGTTCTCTATGCCCCACGTTGGGTGCCACTTTGTAATGGCCCTTTATGTCCATCGGTCAGGGTCTAGCAAGAGAGAGAGTGGGGAGGGGCAAGAGAAGCAAAGAATGGAGACAAGACAGAGTCTGATCAAGTCTCTTTCATTGAAAGGAAATCCTGGGTATTTATACCCTTTACCACGTGCCTTTCCCTCATGAACAAGCATAGTTGAAGGCATTACATCATGTGTCTTGCAGCGTGGATACCACATGCACCTAGCTAGCTGTGTGGAGACCACATGTGCCTAGCAGCATGGAGACCACGTGCACCTTGCAGCTGGGGGCACTAAGCAGCAAAACAAGATATGTGAGAAAAACAAGATGTTTATCAGAGTGTGCTCAGCTGCTGTAGGCTGTTGAAAACAAGTCTCTTGTCAGGGTATATAGCTCGAGATGGCTGTAAAGATGATAGCCGCTTTCTGTTAGAAGTCGGCTCCCAACAATAGAACAAGAAAATTGTTAATTATATATCAGATTGGGTTAATATTCAGACTATATAAGGAACTCCTAAAATGAAATACACAAATCATTCAATCATCAACTGACGTAATAACCCAATAAACGATTCTCCAAATAAGAAACAAAAGTGACCAGTATGCATTTTTAAAAGGTCCAATATTCTTAGCTATCAAAAATGCAAATTGAAATGTCACCAGGATTTCAGTTCTCCCCATTCAGGAAGGGCACCATCAAGAAAACAAATAGCATCAAGTGTTGGCGATAATATGGGGAAAATTGAGCCCTTATACAGTGCTGGTGGGAATGTAAGATGATGCTGTCACTATGGAAATCAATATGGAAGTTCCTCAAAAACTAAAATTTATCATATGATCCAGCTGTCCCTCCCTGGGTATGTACCTGAGGGACTGGGTCAACCATTCATGTTTGTATTGCTACACTATTTACAGTACCAGAGAAACTGAACAAACCTAGATGTCTACCACTAACCTGATGGACAGAGAAATGTGCTACATTCACAGAACGTGATTTTATTCAGATATAAATAAAACTGATGTTAACTGGAGAACAACTTGCTAAGTGAAATAAACTAAGTTCAAAGAGACAAATATGCTGTTTTCTTATTTATTCTTTCAGGATTTCATTCAGTATAGTTTTTAGAATATTCTTCTATGTCCCCCAACTCCTTCCAGATCCCTACCCACCCAGCAACCAACCCAACTTCCTGGAGGTTTTCTTTTTCTCTTTTAAAAGAAGAAAACACAAAACAAGCATGGAATCCAGTTTGCATTGGTCTCCTAAGCTTGGAGGAGGGTGGGACTGCCCTGGAATGTGGTAGATATACCTAGTGTCGTTCTGTTGAGGATAACTGCTTTTTTTTTTCCACTCCCAACTACTATTGTTTGTGAATAGTTTCTTGGTTATGAGAGGGGCTGTGTGTGTACCTCACCTCCTTTGTGCTGGGATTTTATTTGACTTGAGCTTATGCAGGTCTAGTGAATGTCCTCCCCCAACCCGTGTGTGTGGTGTGTGTGTGTGTGTGTGTGTGTGTTATTTGTGTGTGTATTTGTGTGTGTGTGTGGATCAAAGAGGACCCTGAGAGGAGAGGAACAGTTTGCAAAATGAAGGGGGAGGGAAGAGAAACAGAGAAGGAAGTAGAATTCATGTAGTCTGAAAGCAGAGTGGTCAATATTTGGGGAGGGGGCAGATGACCAGCCATAGGGAGGCAAGAGACTTCGGGAAGACAAAGGGATAAGTTAGAAGATACTTGTATGACCCAGCCTGCGGGTCAGTCAACGGGGTCTGCAAGGGAGACAGTGAGTATGGAGGGGCAAGAGACGCGAAAAATGGAGACAAGACAGTTGTCTGATCAAGTCTCGTTTATTGAAAGGCAATTATAGGTATATAAGCACAAGCAGGGGAGTGTAGCTGGAGACACTTAACTATGAGTGCCTTGCAGGTTGGGACACTAAACAGCAAGTCCAGGATATGTCTGAGAAAAACAAGATGTTACCAAAGTGTGCTCAGCTGTTGTGGAATGCTTGCAAAAATATGCTAGAAAAACAAGTCTCTTGTCAGGGTGGAAAAGTATTAGCCTGCAAATATATGTCCCAAGATGGCTGCAAAGATGATAGCCGCTTTCTACTAGGGGTTGGCTCCCAACACTTGTATTCAAATACCACGGTCTTTCGACAGGCTTTAGAGAGAATGAAGGGAAGTGATGCTAGCAACTATAAGTTTTAGGACTTACAATGAGGAGATAACTTTATGTTATTTAATTTTCACAATATGGGAAATGTATTGGTTAAGTCGCTTTCCCAAGATCAAACCTAAGTAAGATTCTCATCTAGCTTTCTCTGATATTGTCTACCTAGCAACTACTATGCTATGGTCGTTTGTTTGTTTGCATTGTTTTCTGAGGCAAGGTCTCACTTTGCCCAGGCTAGCCTCAAAACTACAGTCTTACTGCTTTAGCCTCCAAATGCTGAAGATTTCTTAGTATGAATGAAGCCCATTTTGCTGTGAGCTTACAGGATGGTGGACAGAAGGCAGACAGTGGCGGAGATAACTGTCCTGTGGGCATGTTTGCTATATCCTCCTGGGAACTGCACCGAAACACAATAGAATTGAGCTCTGAGGAAGGGCCAGTGTGATTACCCTAACTGGGTTAGGCAATAGGAAGATGCAGGAAGAAACAGAAGTGGGAGCTCTAGAATATTCTAGGTGCACTGCTGAGTCTACCTAGATACACCACTTAATGACTCTCATCAAAGTAAATTTCATCCCAACACAAAAGCCAATGCTGTCCATTTGTTTTTGGAATGGAAAGAAAACCCATTATTCTCAGGTTGGTCCATAGAAACCCTCATGCCCTAGTTTCCACTATGTCTTCCCTGGGATGGAGTTTGTTGCAGTCCAGAGATGATCAGAGAACTTGCAGGAAGCTCTCTTTCCTCAGAGGTTTAATTTCCAGAGACTGGGATAGAGATGTGGCGGAGGACAGGTCTCTGAGGACTTATCAAAGCAGAAGCAACTTTCTTTAGTCACAACAGAGATGACAGTGGGTGAGAGCTGAAAAGGGATAAAACCTCTCAGGCAGGAACTGGCCCTGGCCCTGGCAAAGGGTCACATCTGCAGACAAGAACTCTTGTTTTCTCTATCCTTGCTCTCCTAGTCCGTGACTCTTCTGGAAGACTAGAGTTAATACTTCTGAAAAGCATTTCCCTAATCCCTAAACATGGTACCAGGCTTTTAGGGAGGACTTTTTCTGGGTTTGCTGTAATCTCAGTATCTCCTTTCCATCTTTGTACATCTCTTTAAAATCTTGCCACAGCCTCTTGGAAGGCATTGTGTTCCACAACTCCTATGTGTACAGTATACTAGAAAGATTTAAAGACTCATTCTAAACAGAAGGTTTTCTCCTGCAACTTTCTCTTCTCTGTTTCCCAAGCTTCTTGCTCTCTTTTTTGAATTCTCCTCTCTCAAGGAGATGGAAGTACTTCTGCTGTCTGCACAGAGATCTCCCTGAAGATCTAAGTCACTGATTGGAGCAGCTGCTACTGGGTGGTGGCAGAGAATGGATTCTGCTCATTAAAGCTGATTGAGGTCCTTCCTGGTTTTGTTCCTGTGTTTGCAGGTGAGGTTCTTCCTCTTTGCCTCTTGGTCCTCCCCTCCAGATCCTTAAAAGCCATCAACATCTGCACAACCCACCCCTAGACTCTCTTGCTTACTCCTCTTAGGTGTAGAAGTCTTGCGTGTCTCTGTTTGGCTTCTAAAATACTAGATTCTTTGTCCTAATCCTTTACTCTTTGGGTAGAATTAGAGAAGACATGATTGACTTACTCAGTTCATCATCTAAAGCTGGGGAGAAGGAGTGTCACTGAAGGGAGGTGGCATTCTCAGAGTCCAGTCATAGGTTTTAGGAAGAGTGAGCATGGCTTGATATTTTCAAGTCAAGGAAAGACTGAATAATAACTAGACTGCTTGAAACTGGCACATGTTTTCATGAGCCCTACAGAGTGCTGGGAGAACTGTCTCTTATAATACTGAGACATCAGATTTTTCCAGAAAGATAGCAGTAAAAGCCATTCTTTTGGACCAGTCACAGCCACCTACATGTCCCTTCTTGGATACAGGGTATTGCTTGCTCTTCCTCTACCACCTGTGTATTTTTACACCTGTTTTCATATTCACTTTTTGAAGGATAATTGGAACTGGAGCTCATTTGAAGAAGCTTGCATTGGTGTGTGCTCCCTTCTCTTCCATTTGAACCTTACTTTCTCTGTGAGAAATCTCCTGGTGGGGCTGATTCCCACTCTTTCTGCTGCAAACCTCTTCAACAAAATCCCCAGGTGTGCTCCTGCTTGAGTCTCTAATGTACAACAAAGGTTTTGGCAAGATCCTACAAAAAAAAAAAAAGGAAATTTGAATTGACAGTTTCATGCTGTATTTTGTACACTGACAAGGCAAGTTCCTTGAATTGTTTTTTCCAAAATTATTTTAGCGATCTGTTCAATACATCTTTGTAAGTGACTGCAGTGGACTCTGTACTTTTTTGTTGGCTTCTGCCCTACAAATTTCCATGACAAAACCTGTTAGGCATTACATTAATATTATATATTTTTTATTCTTTTTGACCAGGTCATTGTCTCACAAGTTTAAAACGCTAAAGATAAAAAGATTTTCCCTGTGAAGATTTTTCTCTGACTTGGTGTGAGCCATCAGATTCCGAGATTCTCCCCTCTGAGTCAGTTTTGCTGTTTCTTGCACAGTAGCCCAGGTATGTGATTTGTGAGTAAATTAGTTCATTGCCTTCTATGCATTGCTGCATTTTAAAACAATTTAGAGAGAATTCTGTAGCCACTCACCCAAAGCCTATTTCCTATTTACCTCATCCTATTGCCTATTTAATGTTTCCTCTAAGGAACAATTAGATTGTTTGTGGTTTTTTTTTTAAAACTTTAATCAAATCTACATCTTATCTACAAGTAATTTTGCATATGTTCAAACATTTCTGTAAGCTTGCCTGCCAGGAGAGCTATCCTTATTTTGTATCTTTATTTTCTAAGTATCTGTCTTTTGAGTGCTTCTTTTTCCTCCCTCATCGTAATCTTAACGCTGCCTTTCCACATCATAACCTTGTATTTGTCTATAACACTTTCTTATCTCACTCAGAGCTGGCAAAACATTTTTGATACTTCCCTGAGAATGTCATAAATAACCAAGTGTTGGACGTTTCTGTTGCCTCCAATTCTTCATTTACTAAGCTTTTTAAGAAGTGCTTTAAAGGCCAGTGAAATTATTCAGTTGGTAAAAACCTGAAGACGAAGACCTGAGTTCATCCCTGGGACACTTGTGATGGAAAGAGAGAACTGATTGTGCAAGTTGTCTGCTGAACTCTGCACTGGTGCTGGGAAACAAGTGTGTACACACACATTCAGTAAATGTTGTTGAAATGTGTTTCTTAAACATACTGTAAGCTCTCCTACTTGAAAATAATAAGGACCCTTCTTCAGCCTCAGTGTGCCATTAATGAAATGAAGTTAATGATCATCCTTTCCCCCAAGGACTTTGTGTTCTTGTTTGGTTTTGCTTTAAAATAGGGTCTCACTATGTAGCCCAGGCTGACTTTGACCCCAAGATATCCCTCCCTTACTGTCCCTGTAGGTGGGGTCACAAGTGTGCACCACCACACCTGATACTCTAAGGGTAACTATGAGGGTTAGATTGAAGACAACAGAGTCCTTGTCGTGGCTCCTGGCACATGACAAATAGTCCAAGCAATGTCACCTGCCATCATTTTAAACCACTAAGGGCTGCTTAGGTTCCCACACCTCTTTGCTATCAGCTTTGTTCTTTCTGTTGACTCTATCTAAATAACAGAGACTGAAGGTTAGAGAGATTATGTCAGTTGCCCACTTCATCATTCTTAATGCCTAAGTACTTTTTTTTTTTTTTTAAAGAGCAATCCTCAAGTGGATTTGGAACCTGGGACCTTTACGATTTTATGTTATCTTATTGTGTGAGTGATGGTGTTTAAACCCAGGACTTTGTGCATACTAGGTAAGTGATCTAATCCCTGAATGACATTCTTACCCTTGACCTAGAGAGCTAGGGATGAGAACAGGAAAATAGAACACGTTCCTGACAGGAACAGAGACTATTTCTTACATTAGTAAAAGAAAAAAAAAAAAAAAAGCTTGAAACTAATGTTAGAATAACCAACACAACCTTTTTTTTTCCCAAATCTTTAAAGAGCCTACACATTTATTCAAACCAATCATTTTAAAGATGACAATACTCCAGGTGGTGGTGGTGCACACCTTTAGTCCCAGCACTTGGGAGGCAGATCTCAGAGTTTGAGGCCAGCCTAGCCTACAGTTCCAGGACAGCCAGGGCTACACAGAGACCCTGTCTCAAAAAACAACAACAAAAAAAAACAACAAACAAACAAACAAGATGACAACACATGGGCAAGTTATAATGTCTTTAATATTACATATATTATAATGCTGATTTTGTAAACTTGCTTCCAGATCGCAGCGCTCCCTAACAATGGCCTGGGCAAGCAACCAGACTCTCATCTCTCACTTTGTGCTCCTGGGCCTCTTTACCCATTCTCCTCTGCATCTCTTCCTCTTCTCCATCATTATGGTCATGTTCCTGGTGGCCCTCTCAGGCAATGGGCTCATGATCTTCCTCATCCTTATGGACTCTCGCCTGCACAGCCCCATGTACTTCTTCCTCAGTTGGCTGTCCCTCATGGATCTCATGCTCATCTCCACCATTGTGCCACGGATGGCTGCTGACTTTTTCATGGGCCGTGGCTCCATCTCCTTCGCTGGCTGTGGCTCCAGATTCTCTTCTTCCTCACCCTCTTGGGGGATGAGTGCTTCCTGCTGGCCTTCATGGCCTATGACCGCTATGTGGCCATTAGCAACCCGCTGAGGTACTCTGTAATTATGAGCCGACGCGTCTGCTGGCTCATGGTAGCAGGGTCTTGGCTCTTTGGCCTGGTAGATGGACTGATCCAGGCTATTTTTACACTTCGCTTCCCTTACTGTGGTTCTCAGGAGATCGACCACTTCTTCTGTGAGGTTCCTGCTGTGCTCAAGCTGGCCTGTGCTGACACCTCTCTCTACGAGACCATGATCTATGTCTGCTGTGTCCTCATGCTTCTCCTGCCCTTTTCTGTCATCTCAGCCTCCTACCTCCGGATCCTGGTAGCAGTGCTCCGGATGCGCTCTGCAGAAGGCCGGCAGAAGGCCTTCGCTACCTGTTCCTCCCACATGATTGTGGTTCTCTCTTCTACGGGGCTGCCATGATCACATACATGCGGCCACAGGCCTACCACTCCTCCAAGCAGGACAAAGTGGTCTCTGCCTTCTACACCATGATCACCCCATGCTCAACCCTCTTATTTACAGTCTAAGGAACAAAGAAGTGACTGGGGCCCTGAGGAAACTCCTGGGAAAGTGTCCCTGTGGTGGTGGCGCTCTTGGTTGAAGTTGGTGTCAGAAGAGGTGAGGTGTGGAGCTTGAGAGCCTGGATCCGTCAACTGCGGTTTGGCTGGGGGAGACACAAATGTACCCTATTGAAAACATGTGCACACGCTTATGTTTTCTTCATTCTTGCATGTTGTTACTGGGTATAAAACTATATGCTGACATTTATTTTCTGTCTTTAAATGACTTTTTATTAGCTTTTGGTTACTTCTGATAAGTACTCAACTATGTCTTTTAATGGAGAGCCTGTATGGTGAGGTTACTTTTGGCTACTTTTCTTTACACATCTTGTCTTCAGCAGCTTGAAAATGGCATGTCTCTAGTATGGGCTTGTTTTTAATCTACGGACTTGTATTCCCCTAAGACTGTTAGATCTGGTGAGTTGACAATAACAATCATTTTAAAGACAATGTATATACAAATATCTAGCAAATTTGAGGGCTTTTGTGGACTTGGTACTTATTTTGTCCTTTCTGAAAAGGTCTTACTATGTAGCTCAGGATAGCTCCAAACCCTCCAGCCTCCTGCCTGAGCCTCCTCTGTGCTGGGATTTTAGTCCAACTCTTTTCCCTCAGATTGTGGATGGATATTCTAGAGACACATATTCATCACAATTATCCTGTGATATATGAGCTTGCCTCCAACTTAACAATTTAAGACTACCAGGATGCTCAAATGTGGGTATTTGATGCTGCTGTAATTCTTTCATTTGCCTTCTTTTTATTTGGCCCTGTAATATTTGATAAGCCTATTTTGCAGTTTAGAGGTCAGCACCCTAGCCCACAGGCCAAATCTGGCCCACCGGTTGTTTTTGTCAGACCCCATTAAGTCTCCTTCATGATAAACAAGAGCTGGGTAGTTGTGACATCTCCATATGCTCCACAAATCCTGAAATGGGGACTGTCTTATCCTTTACAGGATGAGCCTTATCTGCCTCCAACTTAGATTGCTGACATTTTCCCTCTATTTCCAAGATGGCTCCTATTTCACACCATAGTCCAGCATTTCAGTCATTGTGTTTCTCAAGTCTAGAGTCATTCTATTCTTAGAGCTTCCATTTATCTTTCAAACAGAGTTGAAGATCTTCGTATGTTCAAGTAGTCTCCTTCATTGAAAACTTATGAGATTTAAAACCATGTTGTATGTCTAAACTTATGAGATCTGTAGTCTGTCTGTCTGACTTTTCTCTGAATAGGGCTGTATTTTCTTTGCTTTTTGTATGTGCTGCATTTTCTGACTCTGTTGTGCACTTTGAATAAAAATCATATTGAAGACTAAACTATACAATTTTTGTTCTAGTCATTTTGTTTTGAGGGAGAATGCCATTCTTCAAACTGACTGTGTATCCATTAACTTTCAGTCTCCCTTTGGTTTACAATGGGATATCTGCCCTTCACTAACCCTTGATATCTTTTATTGCAATGCCCACTTAGGGTACTTGTTTGAGCGTAGTAGGATTGGAGCTGCAAGGGATTGAAGTCTACCTCTGGTAGCATGGGTGTAGTTCTGTATTCACCTGCAGTAGGGCCTGACTAAAACACAACTGTGAGAATTTTCCCTTTTTCTTTTCCGTTCTTTTTTTTTTTTAAGCTTCATTTTTTCTGTCAATTAGCAAAATATCTCTGGGGAGAGTAAATTTATCAGGAGACAAAAGCAGGAAGGCTGCAGGTTGGAGGCCAGCCTGGGCTGTGTAGTAAGATCCTTTATCCAAAGAATAGGTTTTAACAAAAGATGCTTATATTTGGGATTCTTCCAGAATCCAACCTGTTGTACTAGTCCATTCATGGTAGAAGAATTTTAATCCAGCTAGGAATGTAGCACTTGTCTAACATACAGGAGTTCCTAGTTTGCATCCCCAGTACTACATCAAAGAAGAAAAAAACAAAACATAAATCACAGTCCTGTCTCCTGTCACGTCAAGTGTCTCTTCCCTGTGTAATGCTATCTTTTGCCAGTGGGCATGGCTTATTCATTCAGTGACTGATTTTTTCCCCAGTAAGATCTTAGCTGACCACCATGAATTCTGTTCTGTATTGTCTTCCATCTGTTTCTTCACCTCCAGTCCTGGAACTGAAGGCAGACATCACAGCCACCAGGACAGGACTCCACATCTGAGCTACAATGCTAATTCTCTATACCCTGCAGACAGACTTTACATTAGGCTCAAAGTCTATTGTCCAGTTTAATATTTTTGAGTTTAGAGTAAAACTGTCTGGGCTCGGGGAACTATCTGGAATAGTAGGTGGAAAGACTGTAAGAGGCATGGAGAACACTAAGGAAACCATATCTTCTTTTCTTGTTTTAAGATTTATTTCTTTTATGTATGTAGGTTTACTGTTGTTGTCTTCAAACACACCAGAAGAGGGCATCAGAGCCCATACAGATGGCTATGAGCCACCATGTGGTTGCTGGGAATTGAACTCAGGATCTTGCAAGAGCAGTCAGTGCTCTTATCGGCTGAGCCATCTCTCCAGCTCAGAAGTCGTATTTTCTAGACACAACAGGATTCGAATACATATGAACTCATTTCTACAAAGAAATGTACCATTTTTTGTTCCAAAGTAAAAGCTTCAAGGAAGAGGAGAAACGTTTTTGCCTCTGGTGTCTTTAAATATTTTTATTTATTCTCTCTCTCTCTCACTCTCTTCTCTTCTCTTCTCTCTCTCTCTCTGCATTGTGTGTGTGTGTGTGTGTGTGTGGTGGGGTATGCCATGTATGAGCAGAACCTGTGGGAACAAGAAGTGTGAGATACCATGGAGCCAGAGTTATAGGCATTGTGAGCCATACAACAAAGGTGTTGGGAACTGAACAGAGACTGTGGCAAAATGCACAGGACTGCACAGGCTTAAGCCAATGGGGTCCCAGCACTGAGACAGATGTAGATCCAAGTTCCCATCCTAACTAAAAATCTATGTTCAGTTTACAACTGATTCCAAAGGAAAATTAGTTTTTTTTCCAATGAGGTCTCACTGGGTATATAAACCACACTAAAGGGCAGGCCCTAAGCCTAGCAGTAGACGGCTAACACTCTACAAATATATTTTTGATATTTTTGAAGATTTTTTTCCATAGGCTTTATTTGCTTTTTTTTTCTAACTGGTCTGTTTGTATCTTATAGTTTACAGTTTTGTGTTTTTCTGCTTTATGTGTGTCTGTTCCTGTGGCTATGTATGTGTGTTAGTCCTTTTCTTTTTTTTTTTTTTCTTTTTCTTTTTTTTTGGTTTGTTTGTTTAAATTCTGATTTTTTTTATTTGTTTCCCTTTTGAAAGAATGAGAAAGGTATGGAGTTGGATGGTTGGGGTGGTGGTAGAGTGGTGGGGGAGGTCTGGGAGGAGATGGGAGGGGAAACTGATCAGAATATAGTGTATGAAAAAAAGATTTTCAATTAAAAAAACGTTTCGCCTCTTTAAACCTCTACTAGGATGGCTGTAGAGAGATGGCTCAGTGATTAAGAGCACTGACTGATCTTCCAGAGGTCCTGAGTTCAATTCCCAGCAACCACATGATGGCTCACAACTATCTATAGAGGGATCTAATGCCCTCTCTGGTGTGTCTGAAGACAGTGACAGAATACTCACATACATACATTAAATAAAAATCTTTTAAAAAAACTTTTCTGGAGTACTGGTATTGAACTCTGAGCTTTCACACAAGCTAGACAGGCCCTATATCACTGGGCTGTACCTCCAGTCCCAAACATGTTTTACATACCAGTCTATTAGAATCAAACACTCATATGTGTATGCATATACATACACATGCACATACATACATATACATATATACATATACATACACATATACATACATACAGGCATACACACATATATATGTACATATATATACATACACACACACACACAATATATATTTGATGCTGAGGTCCATTGTTCTACCATATCTATTTCCAGCTTTCAATCGGAATCTTAAGAGCTATGCCAGCTGACCTGTACAACAGCTTCTTTCCTTTTCAAGCACTTTATGAAAAGGGTTAGCACTAATGTTAGAGCCTGGGGAGCATACATCAGGTCAGAGTTGAGCTTAGGCTAGTCCAGGCCTTGGCAACGTCTGTAGTGTTGCTCAGCATGCACGCACCTTGCTGTGTCTTGGCCAGGTCTCTACCAGGTACCATGGTGGGAGGTCATTAGTTAAATGCTTAAGACTCAAAAACCAAAATGCCAAAAATGAGATTTAGAATTTTCAGTTACTAAGAGAATGGAAGAAGTGAAGAGGAATTTGAGAAGGGAGGAAGATGGCTCCCTTTGATGGCCACTAGGAGGAAAGACAGAGTGAGTCCCTTAGGAGATGTGAGTGTCAGGAAGGGTGTACCTAACTGCCCCAGCAGCTGCTGTCTCAGAGGTGCTGTTTCTGGAGATATATTATTTGAAGGAATTGATCCATAGTTGAGGTTGAAGGAGAGCAAACAACATGTTGGTCTATTCATTTCCTTATGAAAGGAACTTTTATTAAGTGAAATTATAAGGCTATCTGTGATGTACTAGGCAGGCATATGTATGAGGAAGGAATGTAACTAAGACAAAAATATGGAAAAATTAAATCCAAGGCATTCCATTATGGACAGATTTCAGAATCCGATTAAGAAATATGATTTTGGGAGGCTGGAGATATAGCTCAGTGGTTAAGAGCACGATTTTTCTTCCAAAGGTCCTGAGTTCAATTCCAGCAACCACATGGTAGCTCACAACCATCTGTAATGGGATCTGATTCCCTCTTCTGGTGTGTCTGAAGACAGCTACAGTGTGCTCATATACATGAAGTAAATAAAATATCTTTATTACTAATTATATAAAAATATAAATAAATAAATAAATATGATATAAAAAGAATCGCAATTTAAATTCTTCTAACTAAATAATAAATGTTAAAAAAAAAAAAGAAATATGATTTTGACCTCCTCAGTGGTCTTGGAGGATTCTTAGGAAGGCAGGGTAGGGCTGTATACAGTTCCCATGTAGGCATTCTGGAGACTGCTGTAACTAGACTCTAGACTGGGTCAGCAGATGAAAATCAGGCCCCTTCAACATTTCCTATCTTTATTTCCCTTTAACTTTTCCTCTCTGTTCCAACTCACTCCCAGGATGGCATCAAAGTAACAGAAACTCAGAAAGTAAACAGAAAGAGTGAGAACTCACACTTTATATTTACTTGTTCTGTTTATTCATATTGGCCCAAGCCCTCACCACCTAAACTGTTGTCTCAGGCAACTGACAAAATTACACATTATTCTGTGTGTGCACCCTGTGAAGGAGGGTATGTGCACAATGTGCACATGTGTTCACTATCTGACTGTCACACAGACAAGGACATTGTTCCTTATTTCTGATCTGTGTTGTTTTGAGTCTTGTTAGAGTTTTGTGTGTGTGTGTGTCTGTGTGTCTCTGTGTTGTGTTGTTTAACTAAATTTGCTCACGTTTTCCAACCAGAGTTAGAATTGGCAAAAACATATTTGAATATTGTTCTCACATCCCCAGTTACTCTTAAGATAGCTTAAGATAGTCAATTGATGGTAATTAGCTTGCCTTAACTGAAACAATGGGTGTTAGGGAAGTACCCTGCTAACCTCTGATGTCTGCTGTGGGTAAGACTTCCTCCTGGGCTCACAGCTCATGCCTGGGACCATTCCTGCAGCCTCTGTATCACTGAGCCACAGACTGAAAGTGGTCTTGAGATATGATCTAGGACTTTTATGCCTAAATAATAACTGACTAATGAAATCTACTTCTCTCACTCTCTCTTTTTTTTTTTTACCTCCTGAATGGATACTCAAATATGCCCAAGTCTATTTGTGTGTATGAGACCTGCACAAAATACTTCATAGTCAAAAACTAAGTAGTAGTTATCTATGTCCATAACACAGACAATATTAACCAGTGATGCTACATTCTAATTGATTCTAAAGGGGTTCTTCACCTAACTCTTTCAGAACCTGTAATACTTTCTCTGAGTCTTTGGTGCACTCGGACACTCTGTGTTGCACTTCAACTTCTCCCATTTTTCTACACAATGCATGGCATTCATACCTTAATTGTCAGTTGCTATTTTGAAAGTGCTCTATTATGTTTAGGCACAAAACTTCAAAATATATTTTGTTTTTCCAAGCTTTATAAGGATAGACAACATACAACAATTTACCCAACAGGCACTATTTTAAATGTTTAGTCTTTGTTCTTATTTATTCTAGTGTCATAGATCAATGTTGTCCTTTTGGGGAAATATTAATGTTGCTATATTCAGTAAGTATTTGTGTTCACTATGTTTTCTTATATAATAATTGTTTACAATGAATCTTTTAAAAAATACATTATGGATGAAAATCATGAGCCGGGCGGTGGTGGCGCACGCCTTTAATCCAGCACTTGGGAGGCAGAGGCAGGCGGATTTCTGAGTTCGAGGCCAGCCTGGTCTACAGAGTGAGTTCCAGGACAGCCAAGGCTACACAGAGAAACCCTGTCTCGAAAAAAAAAGAAAATCATAAAGACTATGCTCTTGAAGCACAGTTTACTTATAATTCATTTGCATGTATTTTCTACTTACACTCAGGGCTGGAGATGCAGCTCAATGGTAATGTCTATACAGTCTATATGTATTGTAGCTGTATTGTATATGTATCTACAGTGTATAATGTCTATGTAGGTTTGATCTCTAGCATCTGAGGAAGAGAGCTGGGAGGAAATGTGGCTCTGGAAGGAGATAAAATAATGGAAGCAAAGTGATTTGAAGATGCCATTCTTCTGGCTTTGAAGGTGGAAGACGGGTCCAGAAGCAAAGAAATACTGACAGACACTCTAAGCTGAAAGTATTTGAGCTGGCAACCAGTAAGCCCAGTCAAGCCTTTAGTCTCTGTCCTACTCAGAGCTGAAGTTCCAGGAGTGCACATGGATGGGACACCAAGCTTGTTTAGTGCATCTGAGCTCCAGACCTCATGATTGCACAGCAAGAGCCATTAACTGCTGAGCCATCTCTCTTTCTCCAAGAGTCTTGACAAATAACCCATCAGGCTTCTAATTCTTCCCTTGCTTCTTCATTAGGATCAAGTATGAAAGCCCAAATAGATATCCTAACTGTGAGTAGGGCAGGATCACTTCTAGTCATCTACTCCATGCCAGCATCCTGCAGTAAGAGCATACCCGAATCTTAGTGACTTTGCTCACTCGCCTTCTACCATTTTAAAAATGGCTTCACTGTGTAGCACTGGCTGGTCTGGAACTTGCTATGTCGTCCAGGATGCCCTGAAATTAGAGAGAACCACTTGCTTCTGCTTTCCAAGTGCTGGGACTAAAGACATGCATCACTATACCTAACCCTTCCCCACCCCACCCCCATGTCTGAAGCCTCTGACTGTCAATCAAAACTCAAGAGACAGGACCTGACTCCCTTGCTATAGCAACTCTGGGTAAATAGCCTTGGGTTTTCTTTGATTGGTCTTTATTTCCACAGTGCTCAATAGTTATTTGTGTACTGAGTGATGAACCAGTGAGTGATGTAGGAAAGTGTGGGATGTGAATTGAAAACAAGGGTCACAGAACACATGACCTGGTCATCCATTAACAAAACTCCCAGAGTACAGGCACACATTTTGCCACTCAGTGGTTACCCTGGGACAAGGTAAACATGGCTCTTGGGGAAGAGTAGGTGGCATGTTAGACAATATCCCATGGGTGTCTCCTTCTGTAATTTAATGGGAGTCTAGGGTATGTTTTAAAGTTAGGGCTATAGGGAGTGAACTTTGTCCTGGAGCCAATTCATTATTTGGGTTTCCTTTTTGGCATGGGTACATGTCTATTCCCTGGTCTCATTAATAGCTGGGTCTGGCTCCCAAGACATCTGCCTTGAATAAACCTGGGACATGAGCTCATCATTAGTTTTGAAAGAAACAGAAGACTACCTTGAGTGTTTAGCTCTATAAGTCTGTATCTGGAGCTTTGGGTTGGGGGAAAGAGTATGTAAATGTCCCTCCCAGGACCAACACTTACACACTCCACCCAAGACTGGATTTCAGAGTGAAAGTAGAAGGTGAACAATGGGGCTATGAATGGGGGTGGAAGATACTGAGGAGGTGAGGGAGGGTCTGAGAGATGAGGGACTGGAGGTGGTCAGGAATTGGGAAGAGCTGTTCTGACTTTAGTCTTTCCTTCAGGTTCTCTGGAGAAGGTTGGGCTGAACCCAGAGATAATGTTGCATTGACTGGCCAAGGCACTGGAAGCAGGGAGGTGGCACTCTTGGTTGTCACAATGGTGAAACTGTTGTCTTTGTTCAGCTACTCTTAGGCTGAGTTCCAATGTCAGGAAGATGATCCATGGAGTCCTATCCAAGTGTGTATCTACTTGTAATCTGACTCCTCAGATGTGTTGGCCAGAACAGATCTTGAAGTCCATCCAGGCTGTGCTCTGGCTTCCTTCATGGGTCTCTGTCTGCAGCTTGCTATGTCTTAGGTCTCTCCTCATCGATTTCCATGATTTTCTGACTCTATCAAATTTTTCTGCTACTGTCAAGTGAGAACAGTTATACACCCAGAATGCCAGAAACCAATGTGTGTAAGGGTGTGGGTGTGTGGTATATACGTATATACATATACACATATATATATGGTTCTCAGTCTTCTTTGAACCCTTTAACATTGACACTCATCTTTGTTCAGCACCTGCCTCTTTTAGGACAAAACAAAAATCCTCCCTACCCAGAAAAACAGAAAAACCTCTCAACAAACACAGAGGAGAAAAACAATACAGTTTGTTCTTGAATAACCTTTATGCCAGAGGGGATGCCCCTCATGGGGAATGTGCCATGACCAGAAAAGAGGGAAACTCAAACTTTTTACACATAAACCCTTAGACAGATATGCTCACATCCTTACAAGGCTATGGCATGACAGGGGAATAAACAAAAGACAGACACATGGACACACAGAAAACCTCAGATTTGGTGACCAGGCTCTCTGAGGAAAAGGGCAGATGGAGTCTCCTCCTGTTATTTTATACAATTGGATAGTGAAGCAAGATGATTGTGTAAGATGAACAAGAGATGGAGTTATAAGATACAGATAAACAGGAGCCTGGACTAGTATACAGCTTAACAAAGACTCGGTTTACCTAGCTTGGTAGGAGCAGTCTATGTAGGGAAGAGTCTTCAGACTGTGGCCATCTGAGAAGCAAGATGGTGGACATTTTCTGTATACACTGTCAATGTTTGAACTTAGATTAGGAGAGAAGGCTTTAACCATTTCCCTGAGCCTAGCCAAGAAGGTTTTCTATGTTCCAAGAGTCTAAGGTACTGGATCCTTGATATGGCAGTGCCCTTGTCAACAACCCATTTGCACAGGACGTCACTCACTCCCTACATGGGTACATGCATTACATGCAGTTTCTTTCAGGTAAATGGACACTGGTCCTCAAGAAGAGGATTTGACTGTCATCATACATGGTTTATCTTAAATTTGTTTGTCAATTGAAGCAACAGCCAGCTAGATAATTGACATTGCATAGAGGAAAATTGAACTTACATCTTCCTGAAAGGAAGTGACTTTGTGTTTCTGAAGGAAGTACCAGGCTCCAGTTAGGTTCCTACTCTACCCCAGTGCCCAGGACCAGCCTGGCCAGAAGGAAAGGAAGAATTGGATGTGGGACACTATTCATTTTCATTTCATCAAAGGAAGCACATCTCAGTTTGGCTTCACCTACCGTGATAACCTGTGTCTTTCACAGGCTTTATTTATACATAAAATCATTTTCTCAGAAACTCTCCATTTATACACACCTTTTCAAAATACATTTTCTTTTAAAGTCTTCCTTGATTACATAAGAATATTGAAAGAGGAACAAAGCAAACAAACAGCAATTTCACGAGAACAAAAAAATTAACATGTTAAAATCAATTTTCTTTTAAGTCAGTATCTTCTTCCTTAAGATTAGTGTCTTAAAGCCTTTCTGTTACAGAAATGCTAGACAGGATGACTCTATTTGAATTTGGTTCTGTTTCAGTTTGGCACAGAATTAATAGGTCAAAAGTTATTTCCTACTACCTGCTATTTCAAACTTGGCTTTCTACTAAAGTTCAATCCCCTGACCCTTACTTAATTCTGCTTTTACTTCCTCTGTATTCCTTTTGTATTTGGCATAAGACCATCTGTTCCAACCAGTTCTGCTGCTCCGGGCTGTGGGTCAGGGTCTAGCAAGAGAGAGAGAGTGGGATGGAGGGGCATGAAAAGTGAAGAATGGAGACAAGACAGAGGGTCTGATCAAGTCTCTCTCGTTTATGGAAAGGAAATTCTGGGTATTTATACCCTTTACCACGTGCCTTGCCCTCATGGACAAGCACAGCTGAAGGCACTATGTCATGTGCCTAGCAGCGTGGAGACCACGTGCACCTTGCAGCTGGGGGCACTAAACAGCAAAACAAGATATGTGAGAAAAACAAGATGTTTATCAGAGTGTGCTCAGCTGCTGTGAGTTGTTGAAAACAAGTCTCTTGTCAGGTATATGGCCTGAGATGGCTGCAAAGATGACAGCTGCTTTGTGCTAAGAGTCGGCTCCCAACAACCAGCATCTTATTCTTTGACTCTTAAATACAGTGCAGCCCCTTGCTTAAACTAAGGTGGTCTGTTTTGTGTTTTTCTATAATATCAGAAAAGTTCTGATCTGACAAATCTGTTTTGGAAGGCAGGCAGATCATTGAGCCAAAACATTTTTTTGTGTCTGTCATGAATCCTTGTTCAATATGATTCCTACTTTTATTCATTCTGTAAAAAATAGAGGAACATCAGGATTCCTAAAACTGCTTACTGTTGCCTTCAGGAAGGTACCGAGACTTGCCATTCACTGTGTGACCACCATCTCCTCCTATTCATACAAGTTCTTTTTGTCTTAAGCTGAAAATAGAAACCTAGACATTCAATTATACTTTGTCAGCTTTCAGAAATTCCCTAAGTTTTTCTTCTTTAATAATTGTTCTCAAATCTTCTGTCTCATCCTTACTAATAACACTCATTCATAATTTAAATGTGGATCCAAATAGTAAGTCCATGGGAAAGATTCCATTTTCTGCATAACTGTTTTCCTAAGGAAATTTCATTAATTTCATTCTTATTTACACCAGCTTCTTGGGGTCCCAGCAATAGCTTTTGGAGAGAGGCCTTTAACAGTGAGAAGTACAAGTATAAGCAAAAGGTGCATAGCAAATTTCCACCAAGGGTAGTGAAGGTCAGTCCAGGTCTTCCAAGCACTAGAACTTTGTCAAGAGCACCTTCAGGATGATTGGTACCGCCACCCCGGAGACTGACAGAAGGACACAGTCTCCCTTTCTCCCATCCTTCATTTCTCTCCTCACTCCTCCTTTCCTCCTTCACCTTCCACATCTGCTCCTGCTTCCCAAGGAACACACTCAACCCAGGACCTCAAACATACTGGTATAGTACATTGAAGTACAATAGCAAAAACTTTCTCTCTTCTCTCTCCCTCTCCTTCAAGGAGGGTCTCACTCTTTATCTTTGACTGTATTGGTTCTGACTATATAGACCAGGATGGCCTAGAACTCCAAGAGATCTGCCTGTCTCTGCCTCCTGAGTACTAAGATTAATCTTTTTCTTGGTAACTGCATTTCAAAGAGCTCTAGATCTTAGGTCTTGGAAAGAGATATTCCTCGGTCAGAAACATCATTACAGCAAAAATTTCACTAAGCCTTTGAAAGACGTAAAAAGATATTGGAAAAACGTAAAGTGAAAAAATAGAAAAATATACGTAAATAAATAAATTAGTGTGGGGGCAGAAGAGCAGGGCATAGTGGCATACACACAGAGAGGTAGAAGGTAGGAGGATGAAGAGCTCAGGTCCATCCTTGGATACATAATGAGTTCAAGGCAAACCTGGGCTAGAGATCCTGTTTCAAAAACAACAACAAAGTTTTAAACAGACTGACATACATCTCACCTAGAAGGACCTTACTTAGTTTTCTAAGGCAGGTGCTCCAAGAGAAGGGGTGGAGAGGAGTCTCTGCCCTCCTGCATTTTAAAATATCAATAAAGATAATTATGTATAAGGGGATCGCGTGTGCCATGACACATGTATGAAAGTCAGAAACTAAAAAAAAAAAAAAAAGTCACAAACTTCCACAGAGTCAGGTGTCTTCTGCATGGCTTCTGGAGAACACTCAGGCAATCTGACTGGCACAGCAAGCTCCTTTACCTGCTGAGCCACCTCGCCAGACTGCTTCCGTAACTCTTTAACAAGGAGGAATCAGCCTTTTGGTTTTTAATTGTGCCACCTTAACCCCTTCCTTCCAGTCTTTCCCTGAAGCTATTCCTCCCCACCTTCGATTTAGCTACTGCTCATCCTTCCTTGTGCTCTCCAGTTTCCCTGCCTGTGTCCTCATTCCCACTCTCTCAAGAGAAATACAGGTAAGATGAACAAGAGATGTTGTTAAAGATACAGAAAAACAGGAGCCTGGACTGATATACAGCTTAACAAAGACTGGTTTACCTAGTTGGTAGGGCAGTCTATGTAGGAAGTATTCCCCCTTTAGACTGTGGCCATCTGAGAAGCAAGATGGTGGACATTTTTCTGTATACATGTCAAAGTTTGAACTTAGATTGGAGGAAGGCTTTTAACCATTTCCTGGCCTAGCCCCAAGAAGGTTTTCTATGTTCCAAGAGTCTAAGGTACTGGGATCCTTGATATGGCATGCCCTTGAAAAACCCACTTTGCACAGGACGTCCTCACTCCCTACTGGGTACATGCATTACCCAATGCAGTTTCTTTCCCGGTAAATGGACACTGGCCTCAAGAAGAGGATTTGACTGTCAACATACATGGTTTTTTTTAAATTTGTTTGTCAATTGAAGCAACAGCCAGTTAGATAATTGACATTGCATAGGGGGAAAAAAATTTAACTTACTTTCTGAAAGGAAGTGACTTTGTGTTTCGAAGGAAGTACCAGGCTCCAGTTAGGTTCCTACTCTACCCCAGGGGCCCAGGACCAAAGGGCCTGGCCAAAGGAAAGGAAAGATTGGATGGGGACACTATTCATTTTCATTTCATCAAAGGAAGCACATCTCTTTGGCTTCACCTACCTGAAACCTGTGTCTTTCACAGGCTTTAATTTATTTAAAAAAATATTTTCTCGAAACTCTCCTTTATACACACCTTTTAAAATACTTTTTTTTTAAAGTCTTCCTTGATTACATAAAATATTGAAAGGGAAAAAAAGCAAAACAAACAGCAATTTTCCGAGAACAAAAAAATTAACTGTTAAAATCAATTTTCTTTTTAGTCGTTCTTCTTCCTTAAGATTAGTGTCTTAAAGCCTTTCTGTTACAGAATGCTAGACGGATGACTCTTTTGAATTTGGTTTGTTTCATTTGGCACAGAATTAATAGGTCAAAAGTTATTTTACTACCTGCTATTTCAAATTTGGCTTTTTTCTCAAAGTTCAATCCCCTGACCCTTACTTATTCTGCTTTTACTTCCTCTGTATTCTTTGGTATTTTTTGGGATAAGACCATCTGTTCCAACCAGTTCTGCTGTCCGGGCTGTGGGTCAGGGTTACAAAGAGAGAGAGGAGGTGGGATGGGGGCATGAAAAGTGAAGAAATGGGACAAGACAGAGGGTTGATCAAGTCTCTCTGTTTATGGAAAGGAAATTCTGGGTATTTATCCCCTTTACCATGCCTTGCCCTCATGGACAAGCACAGCTGAAGGCCCCTTGTCATGTGCTAGCAGCCCTGGAGACCACGTGCACCTTGCAGCTGGGGGGCACTAAACAGCAAAACAAGATATGTGAGAAAAAAAAGATTTTATCAGAGTGTGCTCAGCTGCTGTGAGTTGTTGAAAAACAAGTCTCTTGTCAGGGTATAATGGCCTGAGATGGCTGCAAGATGACAGCTGCTTTGTGCTAAGAGTCGGCTCCCAACAACCAGCATCTTATTCTTTGACTCTTAAAATACAGTGCAGCCCCTTGCTTAAACTAAGGTGGTCTGTTTTGTGTTTTTTCTATAATTATCAGAAAAGTTCTGATCTGACAAATCTGTTTTGGAAGGCAGGCAGATCATTGAGCCAAAACATTTTTTTTTGTGTCGTCATGAATCCTTGTTTCAATATGATTCCTACTTTTATTGCAATTCTGTAAAAAATAGAGGAACATCAGGATTCCTAAAACTGCTTACTGTTGCCTTCAGGAAGGTACCGAGACTTGCCATTCACTGTGTGACCACCATCTCCTCCTATTCATACAAGTTCTTTTTGTCTAAGCTGAAAATAGAAACCTAGACATTCATTTATACTTTGTCAGCTTTCAGAAATTCCTAAGTTTTTCTTCTTTAATAATTGTTCTCAAATCTTCTGTCTCATCCTTACTAATAACATCTCATTCATAATTTAAATGTGGATCCAAATAGTAAGTCCATGGGAAAGATTCCATTTTCTGCATAACTGTTTTCCTAAGGAACTTGCATTAATTTCATTCTATTTACCACCAGCTTCTTGGGGTCCCAGCAATAGCTTTTGGAGAGAGGCCTTTAACAGTGAGAAGTACAAGTATAAGCAAAAGGTGCATAGCAAAATTTCCACCAAGGGTAGTGAAGGTCAGTCCAGGTCTTCCAAGCACTAGAACTTTGTCAGAGAGGAACCTTCAGGATGATTGGTACGCCACCCCGGGAGACGACAGAAGGACACAGTCTCCCTTTCTCCCATCCTTCATTTTCTCTCCTCACTCCTCCTTTCCTCCTTCACCTTCCACATCTGCTCCTGCTTCCCAAGGAACACACTCAACCCAGGACCTCAAACATACTGGTATAGTACATTGAAGTACAATAGCAAAAACTTTCTCTCTCTCTTCTCTCCCTCTCCTTCAAGGAGGGTCTCACTCTTTATCTTTGACTGTATTGGTTCTGACTATATAGACCAGGATGGCCTAGAACTCCAAGAGAATCTGCCTGTCTCTGCCTCCTGAGTACTAAGATTAATCTTTTTCTTGGTAACTGCATTTCAAAGAGCTCTAGATCTTAGGTCTTGGAAAGAGATATTCCTCGGTCAGAAACATCATTACAGCAAAAATTTCACTAAGCCTTTGAAAGACGTAAAAAGATATTGGAAAAACGTAAAGTGAAAAAATAGAAAAATATACGTAAATAAATAAATTAGTGTGGGGGCAGAAGAGCAGGGCATTTGTGGCATACACACAGAGAGGTAGAAGGTAGGAGGATGAAGAGCTCAGGTCCATCCTTGGATACATAAATGAGTTCAAGGCAAACCTGGGCTAGAGATCCTGTTTCAAAAACAACAACAAAGTTTTAAACAGACTGACATACATCTCACCTAGAAGGACCTTACTTAGTTTTCTAAGGCAGGTGCTCCAAGAGAAGGGGTGGAGAGGAGTCTCTGCCCTCCTGCATTTTAAAATATCAATAAAGATAATTATGTATAAGGGGGATCGCGTATGCCATGACACATGTATGAAAGTCAGAAACTAAAAAAAAAAAAAAAAAGTCACAAACTTCCACAGAGTCAGGTGTCTTCTGCATGGCTTCTGGAGAACACTCAGGCAATCTGACTGGCACAGCAAGCTCCTTTACCTGCTGAGCCACCTCGCCAGACTGCTTCCCTAACTCTTTAAACAAGGAGGAATCAGCCTTTTGGTTTTTAATTGTGCCACCTTAACCCCTTCCTTCCAGTCTTTCCCTGAAGCTATTCCTCCCCACCTTCGATTTAGCTACTGCTCATCCTTCCTTGTGCTCTCCAGTTTCCCTGCCTGTGTCCTCATTCCCCACTCTCTCAAGAGAAATAAGGACCAACTCATGCTTGGTACACTTGAAAGCAGCTAAGAGAATTGTTACTGCAGGAGGAGAGGGGTAAGGCAGGGACAAAGGGGTGGTCTCCACCTTTGGAAGGAAATGTTTTGTTGTATGCTACTTCGATGTCCACTAATCCACTTTGTTTATTTCTCAGGGTCATGGCAGAGGAGCTCTGGAATCATTCCTCCCTGTCCAGCTTCATCCTTGCAGGCCTGTTTACCCACTCACCTTATGACTCCTTCTTCTTTCTCCTGGTTCTTCTGGCCTTTGGGACTGCTGTGGTTGGTAACACCCTCCTCCTGATGCTCATCCAGGCAGATAGACGCCTGCACACCCCCATGTACTTCTTCCTTAGTCAGCTCTCCATCATGGACTTGACTATGACATGCACAGTGGTACCCAAGATGGCAACCAACTTTCTCTCAGGCAGGAAGCTCATCTCCCTAGGAGGTTGTGCATCTCAGATCTTCTTTGTGGTCACTGTGGGAGGGGGCTGAGTGCTTCCTCTTGGCTGTCATGGCCTATGATAGGTACATGGCTGTCTGCCATCCCACTGAGGTACCCTGTACTGATGAATTGGAAGGCCTGCTCTTTCTTGGCCATGGCATCCTGGATGGGTGGTATGGCAGACAGTGTGATTGATGTAGGTGTGGTCTTCAGCTTCCCCTACTGTGGATCTTTAGAGGTGGACCACTTCTTCTGTGAGGTCCCTGCTCTGCTGCGCCTCTCCTGTGCTGACACCTCACTATTTGAGGACCTCATCTATGCATGCTGTGTGGTGATGTTACTGCTGCCTCTTGGGGTCATTGTGGCATCCTATGCTCGGGTCCTCACAACTGTGATGAGGATGCCCTCCACTGAGGGGAAACAGAAGGCCCTCACCACTTGCTCTTCCCACCTGATCGTGGTGGGCCTTTACTATGGGGGAGCCATATTTAGCTACATGCAGCGAGCCTCAGCTAGGACACCACTGGGGATAGAGCTACTTCCATCTTCTACACTATTGTCACCCCAATGTTCAATCCACTTATTTACAGCCTGAGGAACAGGGAGGTAACCGGTGCCCTGAAGAAGATGCTGGAGAGGTGGAGCATGTAGGCATCCCCACCCCCTCACACCTTACTCTTAGGATCTTCTCTCATCTGTTCCTTCCTCTGCTTATTCTTCTCTGCAGGTCCAATGCTTCCTCTATGCCTTTTGGCAGCCTCTCTGACTACATAGGAGTAGGCTTTAAGCTGAGAGTAATCTGCTCTCATAGGATACCTGGAAGGATGATGAGAGAGTTTCCTGGGATACTTTCCTCCTTTGAGAACCATCATTTTGAGGATTCAAAGGCCACTATGAATTTGAAAACTAGGAAACTCCCTGTTTATGTAGTCCTGAGATTGACAGGCACAGCCTTTCCTCTAGGCTACATGTTAAGCTGGGCGTGTGGCTCAGTTGGTAGAGTGCTTGCCTTAGCATGCACAAAGCACTTGATTCCATTCCCAGCACATGAACCAAACATGCCAGCCCATGCTTGTAATCTTTCCTCTTGGGAAGAAGAGGCAGGAAAGCCAGAAATTCAAGGTCATCCTTAGCTATACTATACATTGAGTTCCAAGCCCAAGTTCTTAGCTGGATCTGTTTAAAAAAAAAAAAAAAAAAGACAAAAAAAAAACAAAAAAATAAACAAACAAACAGAAAGAAACCACAAGGAACCAAGGCTGGAAACTTATTCACAACTCATTTGCACATTGAAATGTGATACACAGCTTGGTTTATGTAAGAAATATGAAACATTGAGCAAGGTTATGTCTCTGTAGACTTCATGTTTCTTATCTGTACAACCATGGTTGCTGATACAATCATACCCAGAGTTTCTTGGCATTCACTAATACCTAATTATTTTCAGTGAAACTCCATTTTTATGTGTCTTTTCATTAGGAAATAGAGTTTTGTATCTTTCCACAACCATGCTTTATCTTTTCTATTAAAATATGGAGTTTCAGTGTGTTGCTTGGGATGACCTGGGCTCAGGTGACCTTTGGAGTCACCGGGACTGATGCTGGGTAGTGAGAAGAACCTTGTTACACAGCAACTATAGAAATGACACCAAGTCACACATTACAAAGCAAGACAGGTAAACTGTGCTGCAACATCAGTCAGGGCTGACTGAAGTCAACGACACTTAGAGCTCTGATCCCCGGTCTGAACCAGGCTGCTGGTCACTAGACAAAACAGAGCAGCAGGGTTTGATCTGTGTTGGGGATCAGAAGCTGTAGAATGTTAGCTGTCATGTCTGAGCCATGTTCTCAAAAGTTTGTCACCTTACATGAAAGCTTTGTGACCTTGTACTTGGCCAGCTAATGAGCAGTGGACTTGCCTCAGAAACTGCTGTCAGTCTTGTGCCACTGTCTTGTGTAACTATCCCAGCTTTATGACAGGGCTGGAGGACTTACAATGTTTATGTTGACAAAGCAAGCATACAGTCAAGGTGGAAGAAACACGTGCCATGCTCTAATGGGCAATAGGCCAAGTTAACCTTACATTAGTCCCAGACAGGTTTCTCAAATAGTCATGTGCAGAGTTGTGCTGAGTTTGCTCAAAGCTTCTGAAACAACAAAGAACATAGACATGCTATAGGGACAGAGATGTCAAGCCTTTCATCCTGATTGAGCCATCTGTCAACATCTACACTTTCAAATAAAGAATCAGTATTTTTAGCAAACTCAGCCTTCAGGTTTCTGCAGAGCAACTTGGGGATGGCTATCACAATGGACCTGTGAGAAGTGTTATCTATGATGAAGCTACAAGGCAGCCCATGGTGTACCGCACAGTTGTCCTGTTAGCATTCTGGCTTTCCAGACTAACTCAATGTTTTATATCAAAGCCATGGAACAAGTACAGGATGAGCCCTGAAGCTATTGAAAAATTCAGATATTTGCCTCACTATTCATAACTGTAGCAAAATCACAGGAAATCATACATCATGTTTTTAATGTGTAACATGTTAAGAGCACAGAGTTTATTTCATCACCTTAGGTGGTCCCAGTGGCAGGACCACAGACACTCCCCTGTCTTTAGTAGTTTTATTATTTATTTATTTGTGCTGTGTTGGAGAGTGGGTCCATGTTTTATGCATGGTAGGTTAGGGCTCTACCACTGAGCTGCACTCCTAGCTTGGGCTTTGTACCTTAAGCATGGGATCAAGGCACAGAAATGTTAAGAAAGCCACATGTTATTGATTCCTAGGTTCATTTTCTGCTTTCTGCAGACATAATTAACAGATAAACACAGTATATGGTACAGGTGTGTGAAGGGCTGTTTGACTCTAGGCACATTTGGGAACAATTGTCATGGAATTGGGCAGTCTCTCACAGCTGCAGGTTAAGCTGTGGGAAGTTCAGAGAGAATAAGTAACTCACTCTACACCAGTGGTTCCCAACCTGTGGGTCATAACCCTGAAACCCTTGGAAAATTCAGATATTTACATCATTATTTATAACAGTAGCAAAATCACAGTTATGAAGTAGCAACAAAACTAATTTATGGCTGGGTGTCACCACAACATGAGGAACTGTATGAAAGTGTCACAGCTTTAAGGAGGTTAAGAAGCATTAATCAGTACTATCAAGAGAGTTCATGGGCAGATTGATTTGGGGGTGTATTGCTAGGGACTGAACCCCTTGTTAAACACACATTCTACCATTAAGCTAAACCTCAGCTCCCAAAATGTTTCTTTATCACTGATCCCAAAGGAGAAGCAGAAGTGATGTGTGGTGAGACCACTCTTGAGAGGAATCAGCATTTGTTTTAATTTTAGTTGCAAGTACTTTGTATTGTTTTGCTTTATTTGACATACAGACTGGTGTTACTCTGGCTGACTTCAAGCTCTCTAATTAAATAATAAATGTTAAAAACAAAGAAATATGATTTTGGCCTCATCAATGGTCTTGGAGGATTCTTAGGAAGGCAGGGTAAGGTCTGTGTACAGTTCCCATATAGGCAGTCTGGAGACTGCTGTAACTGGACTCTATAGACTGGACCAGCAGATGACATTTTCCTATTTTTATTTCCCTTTAACCTTTTCTTCTCTGTTCCAACTCACTCCCAGGGCTGCAGCATAGTAACAGAAATAGAGAAAGTAAACAGAAGAGAATGAGAACTCACACTTTATATTTACTTTTTCTGTTATTCAGATTGGCCCAAGCCCTCACATGTTGTCTCAGGCAACTGACGAAATTACATAGTTATTATGTTTGTACACCCTGTGAAGAAGGGTAGGTGCACACATGTGCACATGTGTTCACTATCTGACTGTCACACAGACAAGGATGTTCTTCCTTATTTATGATGTGTGGGTTTTTTGTAGTCTTGTTAGGGTTGTGTGTGTGTGTTGTGTGAGTGTGTATGTGTTTAACCTAAATTTGCTCATGTTTTTAAAGCAGAGTTAGAAGTGGCAAAAACATATTTGAATATTGTTCTCACATCCCCAGTCACTCTTAAGATAGCTTAAGATAGTCAACTGATGGTAATTAGCTTGCCTTAACTGAAACAATGGGTGTTAGGGAAGTACCCTGCTAACCTCTGATGTCTGCTGTGGGTAAGAGCTTCCTCCTGGGCTCACAGCTCATGCCTGGGACCATTCCTGCAGCCTCTGTATCACTGAGCCACAGACTGAAAGTGGTCTTGAGATATGATCTAGGACTTTTATGCCTAAATAATTACTGACTAATGATAACCTACTTCTCTCACTCTCTCTCTTTTTTTTTTTTACCTCCTGAATGGATACTCAAATATGCCCAAGTCTATTTGTGTGTATGAGACATGCACAAAATACTTCATAGTCAAAAACTAAGTAGTAGTTATCTATGTCCATAACACAGACAATATTAACCAGTGATGCTACATTCTAATTGATTCTAGAGGGGGTTCTTCACCTAGACTCTTTCAGAACCTATAATACTTTCTCTGAGCCTTTGGTGCACTCGGACACTCTGTGTTGCATTTCAACTTCTCTCATTTTTCTACACAATGCCATGACATTCATACCTTAATTGTCAGTTGCTATTTTGAAAGTGCTCTATTATGGTTTAGGCACAAAACTTCAAAATATATTTTGGTTATTTACCAAGCTTTATAAGGATAGACAAACATACCAACAACTTACCCAACAGGCACTACTTATAACTGTTTAGTCTTTGTTCTTATTTATTCTAGTGTCATAGATCAATGTTGCCTTTTGGGGAGAAATATTAATGTTGCTATACTCAGTAGGTATTTGTGTTCACTATGTATTCTTATATAATAATTGTTTACAATGAATCTTTTAAAAAATACATTATGGATGAAAATCATAAAGACTATGCTCTTGAAGCACAGTTTACTTATAATTCATTTACATGTATTTTCTATTTACACTCAGGGCTGGAGATGCAGCTCAATGGTAATGTCTATACAGTCTATATGTATTGTAGCTGTATTGTATATGTATCTACAATGTATAATGTCTATGTAGGTTTGATCTCTAGCATCTGAGGAAGAGAGCTGGGAGGAAATGTGGCTCTGGAAGGAGATAAAATAATGGAAGCAAAGTGATTTGAAGATGCCATTCTTCTGGCTTTGAAGGTGGAAGAAGGGTCCAGAAGCAAAGAAATACTGACAGACACTCTAAGCTGAAAATATTTGAGCTGGCAACCAGTAAGCCCAGTCAAGCCTTTAGTCTCTGTCCTACTCAGAGCTGAAGTTCCAGGAGTGCACATGGATGGGACACCAAGCTTGTTTAGTGCATCTGAGCTCCAGACCTCATGATTGCACAGCAAGAGCCATTAGCTGCTGAGCCATCTCTCCTTCTCCAAGATTGATATCTTTAGTAATAATCTAGGAAGCTGAACAGTATTGATCATCACTAAATGGCCAAGACTTGACAAATAACCCATCAGGGCTTCTAATTCTTCCCTTGCTTCTTCATTAGGATCAAGTATGAAAGCCCAAATAGATATCCTAACTGTGAGTAGGGCAGGATTACTTCTAGTCATCTACTCCACACCAACATCCCGCAGTAAGAGCATACCCGAATCTTAGTGACTTTGCTCATTCGCCTTCTACCATTTTAAAAATGGCTTCACTGTATGGCCCTGGCTGGTCTGGAACTTGCTATGTTGTCCAGGGTGCCCTGAAACTTAGAGAGAATCACTTGCTTCTGTTTTCCTAGTGTTGGGACTAAAGACATGCATCACTATACCCAACCCTTCCCCACCCCACCCCCATGTCTGAAGCCTCTGACTGTCAATCAAAACTCAAGAGACAGGACCTGACTCCCTTGCTATAGCAACTCTGGGTAAATAGCCTTGGGTTTTCTTTGATTGGTCTTTATTTCCACAGTACTCAATAGTTATTTGTGTACTGAGTGATGAACCAGTGAGTGATGTAGGAAAGTGTGGGATGTGAATTGAAAACAAGGGTCACAGAACACATGACCTGGTCATCCATTAACAAAACTCCCAGAGTACAGGCACACATTTTGCCACTCAGTGATTACCCTGGGACAAGGTAAACATGGCTCTTGGGGAAGAGTAGGTGGCATGTTAGACAATATCCCATGGGTGTCTCCTTCTGTAATTTAATGGGAGTCTAGGGTATGTTTTAAAGTTAGGGCTATAGGGAGTGAACTTTGTCCTGGAGCCAATTCATTATTTGGGTTTCCTTTTTGGCATGGGTACATGTCTATTCCCTGGTCTCATTAATAGCTGGGTCTGGCTCCCAAGACATCTGCCTTGAATAAACCTGGGACATGAGCTCATCATTAGTTTTGAAAGAAACAGAAGACTACCTTGAGTGTTTAGCTCTATAAGTCTGTGTCTGGAGCTTTGGGATTGGGGGAAAGAGTATGTAAATGTCCCTCCCAGGACCAACACTTACACACTCCACCCAAGACTGGATTTTTCAGAGTGAAGTAGAAGGTGAACAATGGGCTATGAATGGGGGTGGAAGATACTGAGGAGGTGAGGGAGGGTCTGAGAGATGAGGGACTGGAGGAGGTCAGGAATTGGGAGGAGCTGTTCTGGCTTTAGCCTTTCACTTCAGGTTCTCTGGAGAAGGTTGGGCTGAACCCAGAGATACCTGTTGCTTTGACTGGCCAAGGCACTGGGAAGCAGGGAGGTGGCACTCTTGGTTGACACAATGGTGAAACTGTTGTCTTTATTCAGCTACTCTTAGGCTGAGTTCCAATGTCAGGAAGATGATCTGTTGAGTCCTAACCAAGTGTCTATCTACTTGTAATCTGACTCTTCAGTGTGTTGGCCAGAGCAGATCTTGAACTCTATCCAGGCTGTGCTCTGGTTTCCTTCATGGGTGAATGTCTGCAGCTTGCTGTATCTTAGGTCTCTCCTCTTCGATTTCCATGATCTTCTGACTCTATCAAATTTTTCTGCTTCTATCAAATGAGAACAGTTACACCCCCAGATTGCTGTAAACCAATGTGTGTTAACCTATTTACTTCCGCAGTAGCTCAGCTCACCCAAGTAGCCAAAAACCGGTAAATGGCAGAGCCCTTTCCAGATCCAGCAAATAAGAATGCTTGGAGTGTACACCAACACATTCACTTTTAAATTTGTTTTGGTTTTGTTTTATTTGTTTTCAGAGATAAGCTCTTTTGCTTGTAGCCCAGGCTGTCCTGGAACTCTCTGCATTCCTCCTATCTCAGCCTCTTGAAAGCCAAGGTTACAGATGTGAGCCAACATGTCTGGCAGGTTTTGCTCTTTAAAACATGTTCCAAAGTGTCTCAGAGACATAACATGACTAAGAACCCCAAACATCTTCCTCCCCTAGAAGTGCATAACTGTCTCTAGTTAGAACAAGGAAGAAGTTTGTTGTTCCTTTGAATAAAGCCCGGTCAGCTAGCAGATAACCGGTCCAATCACCCAACCAAACAGCACGGAAGTTTCTGCTTCGGCTCATAAAAATACTCATTTCAAGTCTGTTTCAGCATTCTTTGACTTACTTTGATACTTCAAAGTTTATGTTAAAGATTCCTTCTTCTCTGTCTTCCTTACTGCCCTCCTCCTGCCCTGTGTCTATTTTTATATCTACAAGTCCATGTAGGCCTCAAACTCGTGATCCTCCTGCCTTTGAGTACTGGAATTATAGACTTGTAGTACCACATCTGGTTAGTTTGGGTTGGCAAATAATGTTTACATTTATTCTTTGGGCTATAATCCAATGTTGCATGTGTACACGTTACAGAATGCTTGAATCAAGCTAATGAGCATACGTGTTCTCTCGCATCCTTATATCCTTGTGGTGAGAACATGCAAGCGTTGCCAACCCTCAGCAGCTGTAAAACATGAAACATTACTTTGAATCATGCTCACTGTGTTGTGCAGTAGATAAGAAAATGGATTTTCTCCTCTGCACAGTAACTTTGTGCCCTTTGACTCGAGTCTCAAGGAATGTCCTGGATTCTGACAGATGGTTTACAATTTGTCTGATAGAGCCGAGAGTGTACACTTCCTTGCCTACCACTTAGGATGTGAGCACTGGCCCAATTTTTAAATTGGACAAATTTAACAAAATATTGATTCTAAACAGTTTCGTCCACCTAATTTAAGCACTAAATAAGGCAAATTATATTTGACTGTGACACACACAGGCATGTCTCGAGTATCTACCCCTAGGTTTTCTAAAGTCCACGTAAGACACTGGTTGGGTTGCTTCCAGAGAAGCTTTTCTAAAGTTCTCAGGCTCCCTTGAAGCCTTTAACATTGGCACTCATCTTTGTTCAGCACCTGCCTCTTTTGAGGGCAAAACAAAACCTCTCCCTACCCAGAAAAACAGAAAAACCTCTCAACAAACATATAGGAGAAAGACAATACATTTTATTCTTGAATAAGCTTTATGCCAGAGGGGATGCCCCTCATGGGGAATGTGTCATGGCCACAAAGAAGGGAAACTCAAGCTTTTGTACAAACCCTTGTAAGCAGATATGCCCACATCCTTACACAGCTCTATGGGTGGACTTGACTGGCATGGCAGGGGAATAAACAACAGACACATGGACACACAGAAAACCTCGAATTGGATGGACAAGGCTCTCTGATGGAAAAGTGGCAGATGGAATCTCCTCCTGTTATTTTATACAATTGGATAGTGAAGCAAGATGATTGTGTAAGATGAACAAGAAGGTGGAGTTATAAGATACAGATAAACAGGAGCCTGGACTAGTATACAGCTTAACAAAGACTCGGGTTTACCTAGCTTGGTAGGTGCAGTCTATGTAGGGAAGCAGTCTTCAGACTGTGGCCATCTGAGAAGCAGGATGGTGAACATTTTCTGTATACACTGTCAATATTTGCACTTGGATTAGGAGAGAAGGCTTTAACCATTTCCCTGAGCCTAGCACAAGGAAGGTTTTGCTATGTTCCAAGAGTCTAAGGCACGGGGATCCTTGATATGGCAGTGCCCTTGTCAACAATCCATTTGCACAGGATGTCACTCACTCCCTACATGGGTACATGCATTACTATGTAGTTTCTTTCAGGTAAATGGACACTGGTCCTCAAAGAAGAGGCTTCGACTGTCATCATACATGGTTTATCTTAAATTTGTTTGTCAATTGAAGCAACAACCAGCTACGTAATGTGTTTCTGCCCATTCTGCCCCACGTTGGGGGTCACTGTGTCCTGGCCTGAGCTGCTGTTTCAGTCTGCAGGTCAGGGTCTAGCAAGAGAGAGAGTGGGGATGGAGGGCAAGAGACTCGAAGAATGGAGACAAGACAGAGTCTGTTCAAGTCCCCCCACCTCCCATTGAAAGGAAATTCTAGGTATATATAAGCACAAGCAGGGGAATGCAGCTGAAGACACTTTACCACGTGCACTTTGCAGCCGGGGGCACCAAACAACAAAACAAAATATGGGAGAAAAACATGATTTTTATCAGAGTGTGCTCAGCTGTTGTAAGCTGTTGAAAACAAGTTTCTTGTCAGGGTATATGGCTCAAGATGGCTGCAATGATAGCTGTTTTCTGCTCAGAGTTGGCTCCCAACAGTAATGGACTTTGTGTAAAGGAAAATTGAACTTACATCTTCCTGAAAGGAAGTGACTTTGTGTTTCTGAAGGAAGTACCAGGCTCCAGTTATGTTCCTACTCTACCCCAGTGCCCAGGACCAGGCCTGGCCAGAAGGAAAGGAAGAATTGGATGTGGGACACTATTCATTTTCATTTCATCAAAGGAAGCACATCTCAGTTTGGCTTCACCTACTGTGACAACCTGTGTCTTTCACAGGCTTTATCTATACATAAAATCATTTTCTCAGAAACTCTCCGTTTATACACAGCTTTTCAAAATACATTTTCTTTTAAAGTCTTCCTTGATTACATAAGAATATTGAAAGAGGAACAAAGCAAACAAACAGCAAATGATGAGAACAAAAAATTAACATTGTGATAAAATCAATTTTCTTTTAAGTCAGTATCTTCTTCCTTAAGATCAGTGTCTTAAAGCCTTTCTGTTACAGAAATGCTAGACAAGATGACTCTATTTGAATTTGGTTCTGTTTCAGTTTGGCACAGAATTAATAGGTCAAAAGTTATTTCCTACTACCTGCTATTTCAAACTTGGCTTTCTACTAAAGTTCAATCTCCCTGACCCTTATTTAATTCTGCCTTTACTTCCTCTGTATTTCTTTTCTATTTGGCGTAAGACCATCATGTTTTTTATTTGATTCTTAAAATACAGTGCAGCCCTTGCTTAAGCTAAGGTGGCCTGTTTTATGTTTTTCTATAATATCAGAAAAGTTCTGGTCTGAAAAGTCTGTTTGGGAAGGCAGGCAGATCATTGAGCCAAAACATTTTTCTTTTGTGTCTCTGTCATGAACCCTTGTTTCAATATGATTCCTATCTTTATTGCAATTCTGTAAACAATAGAGGAACATCAGGATTCCTAAAACTGCTTCCTGTTGCCTTCAGGAAGGTACCGAGACTTGCCATTCACTGTGTGACCACCATCTCCTATTCATACAAGTTCTTTTTGTCTTAAGCTGAAAATAGAAACCTAGACATCCAATTATACTTTGTCACCTTTCAGAAATTCCCTAAGGTTTTCTTCTTTAATAATTGTTCTCAAATCTTCTGTCTCATCCTTACTAATAACACTCATTCATAATTCTAAATGTGGATCCAAATAATAAGTCCTTGGGAAAGATTCCATTTTCTGCATAACTGTTTTCCTAAGGAAATTGCATTAATTTCATTCTTATTTACACCAGCTTCTTGGGGTCCCAGCAATAGCTTTTGGAGAGAGGCCTTTAACAGTGAGAAATACAAGTATAAGCAAAAGGTGCATAGTCAAATTTCCACCAAGGGTAGTGAAGGTCAGTCCAGGTCTTCCAAGCACTAGAACTTTGTCAGAGAGGACCTTCAGGATGATTGGTACCGCCACCCGAGACTGACAAAGGACACAGTCTCCCTTTCTTCCATTCTTCTTTATCCTCCTCCCTCCTCCCTCCTCTTTCCACTTCCTCCTCTGCTCCTCCTTCCCAAGAAACACATGCAACCCAGGACCTAAAACATACAAATGTACATTGAGGTACAACAGCAAACTCTCTCTCTCTTTCTCTCTCTCTTTCTCTCTCTCTCTGTTTTTCTCTTCCCCCCCATTCTCTCTCTCAAGGAGAGTACCAGTCTTTATCTTTGACTGTCTTGGTTTTCACTATTTAGACCAGGACGGCCTAGAACTCCAGAGATCTGCCTGTCTCTGCATCCTGAGTACTGAGATTAATCTTTTTCTTGGTAACTGCATTTCCAAGAACTCTAGATCTTAGGTCTTGGAAAGAGACATTCCTCGGTCAGAAATATAATTAAACCAAGAACTTCACTAAGCTTTTGAAAGACTTAAAAAGATATTGGGAACATGTAAACTGAAAAAATAATAAAATATATGTAAATAAATAAATTAGTGTGTGGGGGGAAGAGCAGGGCATAGTGGCATACACACAGAGAGGTAGAAGGTGGGAGGATCAACAGCTAAGGGCCATCCTTGGATACATAATGAGTTCAAGGCAAACCTGGGCTAGAGATCCTGTTTCAAAAAAAAACAACAAAGTTTTAAACAGACTGACATACATCTCACCTAGAAGGACCTTACTTAGTTTTCTAAGGCAGGTGCTCCAGGAGAAGAGGTGGAGAGGAGTCTCTGCTCTCTTGCATTTTAAAATATCAATGAACATAATTATGTATAATGTATAAATGGGATGGCATGTGCCATGACACATGTATGAAACTCAGAGACTTCCACAGAGTCAGTTGTCTTCTGCATGGCTTCTGGAGAACACTCAGGCAATCTGACTGGCACAGCAAGCACCTTTACCTGCTGAGCCACCTCGCCAGACTGCTTCCCTAACTCTTTAATAAGGAGGAATCAACCTTTTGGTTTTTAATTGTGCCACCTTAACCCCTTCCATCCAGTCTTTCCCTGAAGCTATTCCTCCCCACCTTCGATTTAGCTACTGCTCATTCTTCCTTGTGCTCTCCAGTTTCCCTGCCTGTGTCCTCATTCCCCACTCTCTCAAGAGAAATAAGGACCAACTCATGCTTGGTACACTTGAAAGCAGCTAAGAGAATTGTTACTGCAGGAGGAAGGGGTAAGGCAGGGTCAAAAGGCTGGTTCCACCTTTGGAAGGAAATGTTTTGTTGTATGCTACTGAGATGTCCACTAATCCATTTTGTTTATTTCTCAGGGTCATGGCAGAGGAGCTCTGGAATCATTCCTCCCTGTCCAGCTTCATCCTTGCAGGCCTGTTTACCCACTCACCTTATGACTCCTTCTTCTTCTCCCTGGTTCTTCTGGCCTTTGGACTGCTGTGGTTGGTAACACCCTCCTCCTGATGCTCATCCAGGCAGATAGACGCCTGCACACCCCCATGTACTTCTTCCTTAGTCAGCTCTCCATCATGGACTTGACTATAACATGCACAGTGGTACCCAAGATGGCAACCAACTTTCTCTCAGGCAGGAAGCTCATCTCCCTAGGAGGTTGTGCATCTCAGATCTTCTTTGTGGTCACTGCAGTAGGAGCTGAGTGCTTCCTCTTGGCTGTCATGGCCTATGATAGGTACATGGCTGTCTGCCACCCATTGAGGTACCCTGTACTGATGAATTGGAAGGCCTGCTCTTTCTTGGCCATGGCATCCTGGATGGGTGGTATGGCAGACAGTGTGATTGATGTGGGTGTGGTCTTCAGCTTCCCCTACTGTGGATCTTTAGAGGTGGACCACTTCTTCTGTGAGGTCCCTGCTCTGCTGCGCCTCTCCTGTGCTGACACCTCATTATTTGAGGACCTCATCTATGCATGCTGTGTGGTGATGTTACTGCTGCCTCTTGGGGTCATTGTGGCATCCTATGCTCGGGTCCTCACAACTGTGATGAGGATGCCCTCCACTGAGGGGAAACAGAAGGCCCTCACCACTTGCTCTTCCCACCTGATCGTGGTGGGCCTTTACTATGGGGGAGCCATATTTAGCTACATGCAGCGAGCCTCAGCTAGGACACCACTGAGGGATAGAGCTACTTCCATCTTCTACACTATTGTCACCCCAATGTTCAATCCACTTATTTACAGCCTGAGGAACAGGGAGGTAACCGGTGCCCTGAAGAAGATGCTGGAGAGGTGGAGCATGTAGGCATCCCCACCCCCTCACACCTTACTCTTAGGATCTTCTCTCATCTGTTCCTTCCTCTGCTTATTCTTCTCTGCAGGTCCAATGCTTCCTCTATGCCTTTTGGCAGCCTCTCTGACTACATAGGTGTAGGCTTTAAGCTGAGAGTAATCTGCTCTCATAGGATACCTGGAAGGATGATGAGGGAGTAACAGATGGGTTCCTTAGCTTCCTGGGATACTTTCCTCCTCTGAAAAACATCATTTTGAGGATTCAAAGGCCACTGTGAATTTAAGAACCAGGAATCTCCATATTTATGTTATCCTGAGTTGACAGGCACAGCCTTTCCTCTAGGCTACATGTTAAGCTGGGCATGTGGCTCAGCTGGTAGAGTGCTTGCCTTAGTATGCACAAAGCACTTGATTCCATTCCCAGCACGTAAACCAAACATGCCAGCCCATGCTTGTAATCTTTCCTCTTGGGAAGAAGAGGCAGGAAAGCCAGAAATTCAAGGTCATCTTTAGCTATACATTGAGTTTCAAGTCCACATTCTGAGCTGCAAACAAACAAATGGAAATCACAGGGAACCAAGGTTGGAAACCTATTCACAACTCATTCACACAATAAAATGTGGAATCAAGCACCTTGAAATGTGATACACAGCTTGGTTTATGTAAGAAATATGAAACATTGAGCAAGGTTATGTCTCTGTAGACTTCATGTTTCTTATCTGTACAACCATGATTGCTGATACAATCATACCCAGAGTTTCTTGGCATTCACTAATACCTAATTACTTTCTGTGAAGCCCCATTTTTATGTGTCTTTTCATTAGGAAATAGAGTTTTGTATCTTTCCATAACCATGCTTTATCTTTTCTATTAAAATATGGAGTTTCAGTGTGTTGCTTAGGATGACCTGGGCTCAGGTGACCTTTGGAGTCACCGGGACTGATGCTGGGTAGTGAGAAGAACCTTGTTACACAGCAACTATAGAAATGACACCAAGTCACACATTACAAAGTAAGACAGGTAAACTGTGCTGCAACATCAGTCAGGGCTGACTGAAGTCAACGACACTTAGAGCTCTGATCCCCGGTCTGAACCAGGCTGCTGGTCACTAGTCAAAAGAAGCAGCAGGGTTTGATCTGTGTTGGGGATCAGAAGCTGTAGAATGTTAGCTGTCATGTCTGAGCCATGTTCTCAAAAGTTTGTCACCTTACATGAAAGCTTTGTGACCTTGTACTTGATCAGCTAATGAGCAGTGGACTTGCCTCAGAAACTGCTGTCAGTCTTGTGCCACTGTCTTGTGTAACTATCCCAGCTTTATGACAGGGCTGGAGGACTTACAATGTTTATGTTGACAAAGCAAGCATACAGTCAAGGTGGAAGAAACACGTGCCATGCTCTAATGGGCAATAGGCCAAGTTAACCTTACATTAGTCCCAGACAGGTTTCTCAAATAGTCATGTGCAGAGTTGTGCTGAGTTTGCTCAAAGCTTCTGAAACAACAAAGAACATAGACATGCTATAGGGACAGAGATGTCAAGCCTTTCATCCTGATTGAGCCATCTGTCAACATCTACACTTTCAAATAAAGAATCAGTATTTTTAGCAAACTCAGCCTTCAGGTTTCTGCAGAGCAACTTGGGGATGGCTATCACAATGGACCTGTGAGAAGTGTTATCTATGATGAAGCTACAAGGCAGCCCATGGTGTACCGCACAGTTGTCCTGTTAGCATTCTGGCTTTCCAGAGTAACTCAGTGTTTTATATCAAAGCTATGGAACAAGTACAGGATGAGCCCTGAAAACATTGAAAAATTCAGATATTTGCCTCACTATTCATAACTGTAGCAAAATCACAGGAAAACATACATCATGTTTTTAATGTGTAACATGTTAAGAGCACAGAGTTTATTTCATCACCTTAGGTGGTCCCAGTGGCAGGACCACAGACACTCCCCTGTCTTTAGTAGTTTTATTATTTATTTATTTGTGCTGTGTTGGAGAGTGGGTCCATGTTTTATGCATGGTAGGTTAGGGCTCTACCACTGAGCTGCACTCCTAGCTTGGGCTTTGTACCTTAAGCATGGGATCAAGGCACAGAAATGTTAAGAAAGCCACATGTTATTGATTCCTAGGTTCATTTTCTGCTTTCTGAAGACATAATTAACAGATAAACACAGTATATGACAGGTGTCTGAAGGGCTGTTTGAATCTAGGCACATTTGGGAACAATTGCCATGGAATTGGGCAGTCTCTCACAGCTGCAGGTTAAGCTGTGGGAAGTTCAGAGAGAATAAGTAACTCACTCTACACCAGTGGTTCCCAACCTGTGGGTCATAACCCTGAAACCCTTGGAAAATTCAGATATTTACATCATTATTTATAACAGTAGCAAAATCACAGTTATGATGTAGCAACGAAACTAATTTATGGCTTGGTGTCACCACAACATGAGGAACTGTATGAAAGTGTCAAAGCTTTAAGGAGGTTAAGAACCATTGATCAGTACTATCAAGAGAGTTCATGGGCAGATTGATTTGGGGGTGTATGCTAGGGACTGAACCCCTTGTTAAACACACATTCTACCATTAAGCTAAACCCCAGCTCCCAAAATGTTTTTGTTTTTTTAATCACTGAAACCAAAAGAGAAGCAGAAGTGATGTGTGGTGAGACCACTATAGACAGGAATCAGCATTTGCTTTAGTTTTAGTTGCAAGTACTTTGTATTGTTTTTGCTTTATTTGAGATAAATAAAGGGACTGGTATTACCCTGACTGACCTCTCTGTACAACCCACAGTGACCTTAAACGTCTTTCTTTTTCTCCTATGTTCTAGAATAATAGACATGGGCCACTACACCAGGCACAAGCACAGGAATTAATTTTGTCAGGACAGAACATCTATGAAGGCAAATGTTCAGGAGGGATTTAGGTAGTACTCCTTTGGTATTTTGTCTTGAGATAGTGTCTCCTCTCATTATTTAGCCTCGTCTAGCCTTGGTCTTATGATCATCCTACTCTCCTGCATCCTCAACCTCACCCCTCATTGCTGAGATTACAAGTATGTCCAACCATATCCAAGTCAAGAGATAATCTTTGATCCATAAAGACCTCCTTTAAACATATTGGACCAAAAGAAAAAAGGTATACCTAACTATTACAGCATTCAAGAGACCTCTACCAGTTTCCTGGTATCTCTTCATTTGTCAGGTAGCACGTGGAGAAGGAAGAGATCTCCACCAGTTTCTTGGTACCTCATGGTATGTCAAGTAGTATATCTTGAGATACTATGGAAGAAGGAAACGGAAACATCGTCCAGTCCCTGAGAGCTTAGAGTCTGGGCCATAATTCAAAGTGTTTTAGCTAGAAGAAACAGCTGAAAATGAGTTCTAGAGTGGAGAGACAAGAGAAAGAATAAGAACTTGCTAGCCAAAGAGAACCAGGTCTACCACATGTAAGGTCTAGTAAGCCAGTGTGAGGCGTTAGAGATCTGAACGAGAGAGAATTTGCCCTGGGTTAGTTGGTTTGTTTGTGTTTGGGAGCCAGGGGCCCACTATACAACTTAGGCTGGTCTCAATCTCATTATCTGTCCACATGTTGAAATTACAGGTGCTTACCTATTGTGGTATTTTTATGGGGGGGTGTTCTGCTCCATTCTTGCCCATTTTGCTCCCAAGGAAATGATGTGAAAAACATCGCAGCTCATTAATAAGCTGTCAGCACTCTGCTGATCTACTCTAACCTACATCCCAGCCATAGGTCCTATGTTATTTCTTAATTGAGTCTCGTTCTGTATGTCCTCAGGGAGATTTTCTCTTTGCTACATGCTCATGATCCATCCTGCCTCATGGTGGCCTCCTTCTTCCTCTACCTTTCTCTTCTTCTTGTGGTCCCTACCTGAGACCTCCTACTTAATCTCAAGTCTCACCTTCCTCTTTCTCCTGCCCAGTCACAGGCTCTAGCCTTATAAAAGATTCATAAGAGATTATGAGGGAACAATCTTTATTGCATATTGGTCTAATACAATGACCATGTCCAGATTGCAACCTGTTCTTGGGCACAGAACTCAGCATCTAAATACACCGCACACAAGACCAACCTGGACATGTATCAACGTACCCAGCCGATCTGTTTTAATAGATCCATTCAGGAAGTTCCTGCAGTGATTGAGTGGGAGGTTACAGAATTCGGATCTGGGTAAAAAGGAACATGACCAGCAGTGAACAGGTCCTGAATATATTCTGAAGTTTAAATAAAAAGTATTCTCTACATTATTGTCAGAGGAGAAAATCAAGATAGGGTAGCATTAGTTTAGAAGGTTTATACTGAAATGAGTGGCTATGTATTTTATTTGTTTGTTTCTTTTTTTAAAGATTGATTTATTTTATTTATACGAATACACTGTAGCTGTCTTAAGACACACCAGAAGAAGGTATTGGATTCCACAACAGATGGTTGTGAGCCACCATGTGGTTGCTGGGAATTGAACTCAGAACCTCTGGAAGAGCAGTCAGTGCTCTTAACCACTGAGCCATTTCTCTAGTCCTTTGTTTGTTTCTTTAAAAAAAAAAAATGGATATTTTATTTACATTTCAGATGTTAAACCCTTACCCCATTCTGCCCCCCCCGCCAGGAACTCCCTATCCCATCCCTCCTCCTCCTGCATCAATGAGGATGTGCCCCCACCTACCCCCCCAATCCCACCTCCCCACCCTTGAATTCCTCCACATTAGGCGTCCAGCCTTCATGGGACCAAGGATCTCCTCTCCTACTTATACCTGACAGGACCATCCTCCTTTGCATATACAGCTGGAGCCATGGGTCCCTCCCTGTGTGCTCCCAGGCTGGTGGTTTAGACTCTGGGAGCTCTGGTTGGTCAGTATTGTTGCTCTCCTCATGCGGTCTCAAACCCTTTCAGCAACTTTAGCTCCTTCTCTCTAACTCCTCCATTGGGAACCCCATGATCAGTTCAATGATTAGCTGTGAGCATCTGCCTCTGAATATGTCAGACTCTTGCAGACCTCTAAGGAGACAGCTATATCAGGCTCCTGTCAGCATGCACTTCCTGACATCCAGATCAGCATCTACCTTTGGTGACTGCACATGGGATGAATACCCAGGTGGAATGGTCTCCAGATGGCACCTCCTTCCATTTCTGTCCCACACTTTGTCTCCATATTTGCTCCCTTGAGTATTTTGTTACTCCTTCTAAGAAGGACCTAAGCACCCACACTTTGTTCTTCCTTATTCATGAGCTTCATGTGGTCTGTGAGTTGAATCTTGGGTATTTCAAGCTTCTGGGCTAATATCCAATTATCAGTGAGTAAATACCATATGTGTTCTTTTGTGATTGGGTTACTTCTCTAAGATGATATTTTCTACTTCCATCCATTTACCTAAGAATTTCTGGAATTCATTGTATTTAATAGCTGAGTACTCCATTGTGTAAATGTACCACATTTTTTGTATCCATTCCTCTGTTCAAGAACATCTGGGTTTTCCAGCTTCTGGCTATCATAAATAAGGCTGCTATGAACATAGTGGAGCATATGCCTTGTTATATGTTGGAGCATCTTCTGGGTATATGCCCAGGAGTGGTATAGCTGAGTCCTCAGGTAATGCTATGTCCAATTTTCTGAGGAAACACCAGACTGATTTCCAGAGTGGTTGCACCATCTTGCAATCCCACCAACAATGGAGGAGTTCCTCTTTCTCCACATCCTCGCCAGCATCTACTATCACCTGAGATTTTGATCTTAGCCATTCTGACTGGTGTGAAGTGGAATCTCAAGGTTGTTTTAATTTGCATTTCCCTAATTACTAGGGATGCTGAACATTTCTTTAGGTGCTTCTTGGCCATTCGAGATTCCTCAGTTGAGAATTCTTTGTTTAGCTCTGTATCCCATTTTTTAATAGGGTTATTTGTTTGTCTGGACTCTAATTTCTTGAGTTCTTTGTATATATTAGATATTAGCTCTCTATTGGATGTGGGATTGGTAAAGATCTTTTCCTACTCTGTTGGTTGCCGTTTTACCCTATTGATAGTGTTCTTTGCCTTACAGAAACTTTGCAATTTTATATGGTTCCATTTGTCAATTCTTGATCTTAGAGCATAACCATTGGTGTTCTGCTCAGAAACTTTTCCCCTGTGCCCAAGTGTTCAAGGTTCTTCCCCATCTTCTCTTCTATTAGTTTCAGTGTATCTCGTTTTATGTGGAGGTCCTTGATCCACTTGGATTTGAGCTTTGTACAAGAAGATAAGAATAGATCGATTTGCATTCTTCTACATGTTGTCCTCCAGTCGAACCAGCACCATTTGTTGAAAATGCTGTCCTATTCCACTGGAGAGTTTTAGCTTCTTTGTCAAAGATCAATTGACCATAGGTGTGTGGGTTCATTTCTGGGCTTCAATTCTATTCCATTGATCTTGCTGCCTGTCTCTGTACCAATACCATGCAGTTTTTATCACTATTGATTTTTGTACAGCTTGAGGTCAGGAATGGTGATTCCTCCAGAAGTTCTTTTGTTGTTGAGAATAGTTTTTGCTATCCTGGGTTTTTTGTTATTCCAAATGAATTTGAGAATTTCTCTTTCGAACTCTGTGAAGAATGGAGTTGGGATTTTAATGGGGATTGCATTGAATCTGTAAATTGCTTTTGGCAAGATGGCCATTTTTACTATATTAATCCTGCCAATCCATGAGCATGGGAGATCTTTCCATCTGCTGAGATCTTCTTCAATTTCTTTCTTCAGAGACTTGAAGTTCTTGTCATACAGATCTTTCACTTACTTGGTTAGATTCACACCAAGGTATTTTGTATTATTTGTGACTATTGTGAAGGGTGTCATTTCCCTAATTTCTTTCTCAGCCTGTTTCTCTTTCACGTAGAGGAAGGCTACTGATTTGTTTGAGTTGATTTTATAACCAGCCACTTTGCTGAAGTTATTTATCAGATTTAGGAGTTCTCTGGTAGAAGCTTTGGAGTCACTTAAGTATACTATCATATCATCTGCAAATAGTGAAATTTTGATTTCTTCCTTTCCTATTTGTATCCCTTTGACTTCCTTTTGTTGTCTAATTGCTCTAGCTAGGACTTCCAGTACTGTATTGAATAGGTAGGAAGAAAGTGGGCAGCCTTGTCTGATCCCTGATTTTAGTGGGATTGCTTCAAGTTTCTCTCCATTTAATTTGATGTTGGCTACTGGTTTGCTATATATTGCTTTTACTATGTTTAGGTATGGGCCTTGAATTCCTGGTCTTTCCAAGACTTTTACCATGAAGGGATGTTGAATTTTGTCAAATGCTTTCTCAGAATCTAGTGAGATGATTATGTGTGGTTTTTTTTCTTTGAGTTTGTTTATATAGTGGATTACATTGATGGATTTCTGCATATTGAACCATCCCTGCATTCCTGGGATAGAGCCCATTTGATCATGATGGATGATTGTTTTGATGTGTTCTTGGATTTGGTTTGCAAGAATTCTATTGAGTATTTTTGCATCGATATTCATAAGGGAGATTGGTCTGAAGTTCTCTTTCTTTGTTGGGTCTTTGTGAGGTTTAGGTATGAGCGTGGTTGTGGCTTCATAGAACGAATTGGGTAGAGTTCCTTCTGTTTCTATTTTGTGGAATAGTTTGAAGAGAGTTGATATTAGGTCTTCCTTGAAGGTCTGATAGAATTCTGCACTAAAACCATCTGGTCCTGGGATTTTTTGGGTGGGGAGACTTTTAATGACTGCTGCTATTTCTTTATGGGTTATGGGACTGTTTAGATGGTTTATCTGCTCTTCATTTAACTTTGGTACCTGGTATCTATCTGTCTAGAAAATTGTCCATTTCATCCAAATTTTCCAGTTTTGTTGAGTATAAGCTTTTGTAGTAGGATCTGATGATTTTTGAATTTCCTCAGTTTCTGTTGTTATGTCTCCCTTTTCAGTTATAATTTTATTAATTTGGATACTGTCTCTGTGCCCTCTGGTTAGTCTGTCTAAGGGTTTATCTATCTTGTTGATTTTCTCAAAGAACCAACTCCTGGTTTTGTTAATACTTTGTATAGTTCTTTTTGTTTCTACTTGGTTGATTTCAGCCCTGAATTATTTCCTGCCTTCTACTCCTCTTGAGTGTATTTGCTTCTTTTTGTTCTAGAGCTTTCAGGTGCATTGTCAAGTTGCTAGTGTATGCTCTCTCCAGTTTCTTTTTGTAGACACTTAGAGCTATGAGTTTTCCTCTTAGCACTGCTTTCATTGTGTCCCATAAGTTTTGGTATAACAAGCCTTTATTTTCATTAAATTCTAAAAAGTCTTTAATTTCTTTCCTTATTTCTTCCTTGACCAAGTGATCATTGAGTAGAGTGTTGTTCAGTTTCCACGTGAATGTGGGCTTTCCATTTTTTTTTTTTTTTTGTTATTATTGAAGACCAGCCTTAGTCCATGGTGATCTAATAGGATTCAAGGGATTATTTCAATATTTTTGTATCTGTTGAGGCCAGCTTTGTGACCAATTATATGGTCCGTTTTGGAGAAGGTACCATGAGGTGCTGAGAAAAAGGTATATTCTTTTGTTTCAGGATGAAATGTTCTATAGATATCCATTAAATCCATTTGGTTCATAACTTTCATTAATTCCACTGTGTCTCTGTTTAGTTTCTGTTTCCATGTCCTGTTTATGTATTCAGTCTGTTAGTCTACGTCTTTTTATTGGGGAATTGAGTTCATTGATGTTAAGAGATATTAATGAAAAGTGATTGTTTCTTCCTGTTATTTTAATTATTCGAGGTGGAATTATGTTTGTATAACTATCTTCTTTTGGGTTTGTTGGAAGATTACTTTCTTGCTTTTTCTATGTTGTAGTTTCTCTCCTTGTGTTGGAGTTTTTCATCTATTATCCTTTGGGCTGGATTTGTGGGAAGATATTGTGTAAATTTGGTTTTGTCATGGAATATCTTGGTGTCTCCATCTATAGTGATTGAGAGTTTTGCTGGGTATAGTTGTCTGAGCTGGCATTTGTGTTCTCTTAGGATCTGTATGACATCTGTCCAGGATCTTCTGCCTTTTAGTCTCTGGTGAGAAGTCTGGTGTAATTCTTATAGGTCTGCCTTTATATGTTACTTGACCTTTTTCCCTTACTGCTTTTAGTATTTTTTCTTTGTTTTGTGCATTTGATGTTTTGATTTTTATGTGACGGGAGCTATTTCTTTTCTGGTCTAGTCTATTTTGAATTCTGTAGGCTTCTTGTATTTTATCGGCATCTCTTTCTTTAGATTAGGAAAGTTTTCTTCTACAATTTTGTTGAAGATATTTACTGTCCCTTTAAATTGGGAATCTTCACTCTCATCTATACCTATTATCCTTAGGTTTGGTCTTCTCATTGTGTCCTGGATTTCCTGGATGTTTTGGGTTAGGAGCTTTTTGCATTTTGCATTTTCTTTGACAGTTGTGTCAATGTTTTCCATGGTATCTTCTGCACGTGAGATTCTCTCTTCTATCTTTTGTATTCTGTTGGTGATGCTTACATCTACGACTCCTGATTTCTTTCCTAGGTTTTCTATCTCCAGGGTAGTCTCCATTTGAGATTTCTTTATTGCTTCTACTTCCATTTTTAGATTCTAGATTGTTTTGTTTAATTCCTTCAACTGTTTGGTTGTGTTTTCTTGCAATTCTTTAAGGAATTTTTGTGTTACCTCTTTAAGGGCTTCTATCTTTTACCTCTGTTCTCCTGTATTTCTTTAAGGGAATTGTTTATGTCTTTCTTAAAGTCTTCTATAATCCTCATGAGACATGATTTTAAATATGAATCTTGCTTTTCCGGTGTGATGGGGTGTCCAGGACTTCCTATGGTAGGAGAACTGAGTTCTGATGATGCAAGGTAACTTTGGTTTCTTGTTCTTTATATTCTTGTGCTTTCCTTTTGCCATCTGGTTAACTCTAGTACTACCTGCACTCACTGTCTCTGACTGGAGACTCTCTTTCCAGTTATCTTGCTTGTGTCAGAACTCTTCAGAGTCAAGATCTCTGTGATCCTGTGATCCTGTGATCCTGTGATCCTGAGCTCCTGGATGGAAGAGCTCCTGGGACTCAGGCTTCCTCTGGGATCCTGAAATCCTGCTGCTCCAAGTGCAGTGGTTCCACCACTGCTCTAAGTTATTTCAGGATACGGTGTCTTCACAGGAGCAGATCTACTAGGTGTCTGTCCCAGCCAGTAACTGCAGCTGCTTAATCTCTCACCTGGAGGACTTCTCTGCGTTCCAGTCACAGGGGACCCACATCTTCAAGCAAGCTAGCCAGGCTGCCAGGTCTGCTAAGTGAGTACAGTAAACAAATCTCTCCCACGGGGTGCTGTCGGGGCCTCTTTCTTCCCTCCACTTCTTGTTTCTCTCAGCTGTGAGTTGGCCGGTCGTGTGCCCACATGCCCCCAGTCTCAGTCCTTCCACGGCCTCTCAGCAGTCTGAGAGCCCAAGGGCTTGAGACCAGTAGGTCCCTGGCCATGTCTGGACGTGAGGATCCCCAATCCCTCTCCCCCCTCTTTTTTCTCTGCTGTGGGTTGGCCAGTCACGCCCCCACATGCCCCCAGTCTCCGTCCTTCTGCAGCCTCTCAGTGGTCTGAGAGCCCAAGGGCTTGAGACCAGTTGGTCCCGGCTAACTTCTGGCCCAGGGATCCCAATCCAAGAGCTCTGCACCCCCCGAGGAACCAGACTGAGTGAGAATTCCCCATGCCCGGCAGGGCCTTGCCATACTCGCCTGGTGTTGCATGGAATAAACTCAGCCACGATCCTGTGCACTCCTGCCATGCTGAACTACAATCCCAGCCTACTGCGTCATGGCAGATACATGGACCCACAACACAACAGAGACTCATGCCTGCGAGTGCCCATGGGCAGGCCTACATCATTCCCTACAGGTGGTAGAGGATGTGGGCAAAGCCAGCTCCAAGACCCCCCCACTGGTGCCCGCTGGTGCCTGCCAAGAACCTCTCCACGGAACCGTGAGTAACTCCAGCCTAGTTCACAAGACAAGGCAGGTCTCTTTCTGTGTCTCTCTATTCCATGTGTTCTCCAGCTCAAGAGCAAGATGGCGGTGACTCCTTAGCCTCCACTCTGCCCATCCTCCAGCTCCACAGAGAAGGCTCCTTCATAGCTAACAACTGTCTTTAAGGCCTGCTGCGATCCTCAATCCTCGTTCTAAGACTCTTTTCCTTGAGTGAGAGACTCCTTGAGGCTAAGACTGTCCTGTTGCTCTCAAGAGCGCTTACTTCAGTCTTTAGCATACTGCCTGCTAGGGTAGGTTTCTTTCTTCTAACATGTTCTCCAACTCAACAAGATTGGGGAGACACCCTAATCTCTGCTCTCTGCCCCTCCCCCAGGGGTCAGCCTTTCATGCTCAGCCTGCTAGCTTCTCAGGAACACTGGTTCTGAATTCTAGTCCCCAGTGATTTTCCCTCAGGGGGTCAGTCTTTCACAGGCTGTCTGCTACCCTAGCGTAGACTTCTCCGACTCCTCTGTCATTTGTGGCCAGTTCTGGCTTGCCTGAAGCAACATTGCCGGCTTGCTGCTTGTTCCTTTCCCCACTTCACCTCCTAGGTAATTTGCTGCTAGCTACAGCCCAGCTGGTTTGCCTGAAGCAGTGGGTCTGGGACCCTGTCTGTTCCCTTCGCCCCTGTGTTCCTCTCAGTTTCTTTCTTGCAGCTAAAAACACCAGGCTGGGCCTGGAAGAACTGTGAGCACCGCCTGCCAGCTTCTCCCAGGAGAAGCCGGCCTCCACGTGTCTCTCTCCCATAACTCAGTCTCTCACACAGAATCTCACTTTTTCTAACTCTGGCTCTCCTATCAAGCCCCTATGTTTCTTGCTTTGAGCTTTTCTTCAAGGTTAGCCTTTTACTTCTCTACATTTAAGACTGCTAAGAAAAACAAATGGGAAATACCCTGGCCTCTGCTAGAGCACCCAGCCAACATATGGCAGCCCAGCCACAACATGGCAGAGCAGGCCCCTCCCCCACTGCTTCTAAACCCACCATTAATACTTTTTCTCCTCAACAGGAAGACCTACAACAATGTTCATGCTTTTCAACCAAAAATTTTCTTGTTTTTATTTAAATGTTTCCTCTCCTCCCTAGCAAGAACACCTAAAACAACAGTGTTTGCGCTTTTCAACCCAAAATTTTTTTGCTTTTTGTTACTCAAAGGTGCCTTCTAAGACTAAATTTCCTCAAACACCTTTGCTTTTCTAGGATCTCAACAGCACATCATGACGTACTTACTTGCTCCCAAGTAGCCTAATGCTTACTACACACTCTTTGCAGACATCCCGCTGCCAGGGTTCTGCTTCCCTGTTGTGATTATCCTATAGGTGCTCCCACAAGTCCATCAGAGACAATGACACCTCCTGGAACCTGCCTAGGAGGCCAAGCTGTCTTCTTCCAGCTACACCACCTGACTGAAGACTCCAGAGACAATACTGAGATCCAGAGACACATGCTAAATCCTACAGAAGACAGATCCAGACCTTCCAGCTACAGATGTACTCTTTTGCCAAAGTCAAATAGCTAAAGTTACATGTTAGTGAGGAAAACTTAATGTCTATCTAGATTAGTCAGATGTTATTACCCTCAAACTGTACCACCTGTATTCAATTGATTCAATGATCCTTTGCCTTCCCAACCCCCACCCTCAACTCCCCTTACCCTGTGACCTAATTGTGCTAACCCCTCTGGCCTAAATAGTGCTTTCTTTTGACTTCCTCATCCAAATTTTCACCACAGATGACACAGTGACCCCCCTTTTTTAAAAATGTAAAGGGTCGGAAATGTGGGACTGCACAAGAATATCTTGGTTCTTGGCTGGGCATGGGCCTGGAACCCTGAGACTCCAAGGAGAAACGGCAGGAGTTTGGCCACGTCCCAGAACCCAGGGTCCTGACAAGCAGTCTAATCTCTATAGACCTACATTGTTCAGTCATGTAAGCCATTACAGCCCCTCCCAAAGTGCACAGGTAGAGGATGTGAGTATAGGCCTCAGGCCCTCAGGCTCTAGAGAGATTTACATACTAATGAAGGCCAGAGGGCAGAGCCAATTAAACCTTCCCCAGAACCTCCCCCTTTCTCCCTCCTTATTTAACTCAGGTCTGCCCTGAGGTTTTTTGTTTTTTGGTTTTTGGTTTTTTTTTTTGGGGGGGGGGGTACATCCAGATCCATCCACCACCCACCATGAAAATAAACCCTTTTAGAACCAAGGACTTCCTCGTATCATTGGGGCCTGCTGTTGCCAAAGCTTCCAGCCTTTGGAACTCCAGACCTTTCTCCTGTATGTGGGACCTGCCTCCTGGAAGCCTCCAGGACTCCTCCACTGTGGCCCCTTTTCCCACACATCTCATTAAAAATTAAGGAGCTTAAAGGTCATTGGTAGGCTTTCCCCATGATCAGCTTGGGACCCCACCTCCTGTGTCTATGGTAACACTAATTTCAAGGAAGAGAGATGTATGACAGTTGCCACTCTTGATGACTTGAGATCCCCAGGGGAGAGGGAGGCAGAAGAAGGTAGAAGGGCTTTGTTGAAGTCTGTTAAGGGAAACCAGCCTATTTTATATTTAATTTAAAAATTTTTCCTCCTGGTAAAACAGGATATTTTAATCTAAGATATTAAAAAAGTTTATATTAATGAATGTTTGCCTGCAGGTGTGTATGTTCCTAGTTTGCGAGCCTAGTGACCTCTAGGGGGCCAGAAGAGGGGATCAGATTCTCTGGAACTGGAGTTACATTATAGATGACTATGAGCTACCATGGGACAGCTGGGAACCAAACCTGGTCCTCTGCAAGTAACCACTGAGCCTTCATCTCTCCAGTTCAAAGCAAGTTATTTTATAAATTCTTTTTAATCTGTTACTTTGAGGGTGTAGGAATATGGCTTTCTAGTAAGAAAACAAACACAAATTATTGACTCCACACTTAAGGGGTAATCCAAATCACTTGGACAAGAAAACTACCCTTCAGGAAGATGGTTCTAGAAACTTTAAGAAATACTATAAAGTCTCCTCAACCTGTAGGTCAGCACAATGGTCTCTCTGGCTATTGTCTGAAGCCCCCACCCCACCCCTTAAGAGTGTCCTGAACAATAGTATTTTGGTCAACACTCATTTTCTTGTGGTTATTTCCTATTAACCTGAGGCAAAAAGAGAAAAAAAAAACAGGGGTTTGCTGTTTTAGTTTCAAAGGCAATACATGACCTCTGTTTAAAAAAAAAAAACAAAAAACAAAACACCACCATGGGACTAGAGCGATGGTAAAGTGCTTTTTTACTCAGGTAAAGTGTTTACCTCAGAAGCACAAGGAACTGATTAGGATCCTGTGCACCTGTGTAAAAGCTATGCGTGATGTCACTCTCTAACCCCAGCTCTGGGGCCAGAAGGCAGAAACAAGAGGATCCCTGGGGCTTGCTAACCATCCAACCAGTCTGGCTACTCAGTGATCTCTAGGCTCCTTGAGAGACTCTGTCTCAAGATATAAGGTAAAAGAGTAATGGAGGGAGGTACTCAAAGCCTTCACATGTACACAGACAAACATACCAACACACACACACACACACACATACACACAAGCACATGGGTCTCCAAAACATTTGCACCATAAAAATTTATGGCATCATAACTTTGGATAGTATGAGTAAGTTTATTTTGTATAGTAACAAACAGGTAGCTTCCAACCTCTAGGCTGCATAGTAAGAGCCGGTCTCACTAACACCAACAAGGCACCTTTCCCCCTCCCTAATACGACAAAGAGGCACTTAAAATATTAACAGTCACCAAACATTTCCCCACCAGAGACTAGCATTGAACTTTTGGGTCTGTTCTATTTTGGTTTGTTATGTTTTTCCCCAACACAACTCTTTGTAGGCTTATATTTTCAAAACCTACTTTAATAAGTGTACTTAAATGCTTGAAACTCCCTTCTAGCCTACCACCCACCAGACGTAGTGGAAAAGAAGGTTAACAGGGCAAAGGAGGGTATGGACCTGTTTAGAAATAGTTCTTTGGAGGGAATCCAGTCTGTGTTGTCAGGATTATCATCAGTTCAGTTCACACAAATCAGCAGCAGTAGCTCGATCCACTTGCAAACATTATTCACGAATCAGCAGTGGCAGGTTGATTCAGAAGAAACCTCAAGGCTCTGCCAATCTGCTGGAGTCTGCAGAAGTGGCAAGAAGCCACAGGAATACCACCAGAAGTTCTTTGGTGTGTTACTCTCTGCAAAGTCATGACAAATGAAGTCCAGCAAAGAGTAGCAAGGTGAACAAATACCACACAGCTTTGTCCACTGTCTGGTGGGTTATGTTTATACCCTTTCCAAATATCATGTGTCCTCTGAAGCATCTGCTCTAAACATCACATGCCACTTTTCCAGGCAGCTTACAGAAAAACGCCATATGTCTGTTCTCAGCAAAACATCTTCCACATGTCTGCTTCAGCAAAAACATCTTCTTATAAGATAGTTTCCAGAAAAGAATCACATGACACAACTGAGTCTCCAAAGAAACCAGAAATTTCCACTTCAGCTCTTTCAATCTGACACGCTTGAAGCCTACCTCAAGGTATATTGAGCCCCTCCAGATGAGTTAATCAGAGACACTATCAATCACCAACTTTGCTTTCTGGGGTTTGGGGGAGCACCTGAGAGTGAATTAGTCATTGTGTTTACCTCAAGCATCTCTAAAGCTCTCAACACTTATTTGTAGAGAGCAATATTTCCCTGCATCACCACGGCACTAACGTTTCATTTGTAAAATCAACACTCACATAAGTATTTTCATATTTTGGGCTCCTATTCATTTTTCTTTGACCTAATGTCTTGACTCATCCTTGAAAATGTCAATGTCATCGCATGGCTCATCTTGCAGACTATCATTGCAACAGTACTCTCTCCTTTCTTCTTCTCCTTTGTTTCCTAAAGGAAGTTCAAGGACAATTTTATCAGAGTTTACAGCAAACTGGTACAGACGAGATGAAAACTCTGGTATGTACAAGGAAGAGATGAAGAAAACACCATGACTTTTAAGTTAGGCATGGAGTAAAAATAAGAGACAACCTCTTAAGAAAGGGAAAAGCAGTCCCCAAGAATATAAGGATGCTAATGAGCTGAGGAAAGAGACTGAAGCCAGAAAGAGTCTGAAGTCCTGTCCCCTATGTAAAAATAATTTTATTTGTTTTTGTCTTTGTTGTTATTTATTCTTCTCTCATAACATTACATCCTGACTGCAGTTTCCTCTCTCCTCTCCTCCCAGCCCCCACTCACCTCCCCTCTCCTTCAGATCCACTCCTCCTCCATTTCAGAAAAGGGCGGGCCTCCCAAGGATATCAACCAAACATGGCAAAATAAGATGCCATAAGACCAGGCACATCCCTTCATGTCAAGGCTGAACAAGGCAACCCAGTAGGAGGAAAAAGGTTCCAAAAGCAGGCAAAAGAGTCAGAGACAGTCACTGCTCCTTCTGTTAAGAGCCTCTCAAGAACACCAAGCTAAATAGCCATAAAATATAGCAGAGGACCTAGGTCAGACCCCTGTAGTCTCCCTGATCCTCCCTTCAGTCTCTGAGGACCCCTATGAGCCCTGCTTAGTTGATTCTCTGGGCTGTGTTCTTACAGTGTCCTTGTTCTTGACTCCTCTGGCTTCAACAAACCTTTCTCCCCCTCTTCCAGGTGATTTCCTGTGTTTCCCCTAAAGTTTAGCTGTGTCTATGCATCTGCTCCTATCAATTGCTGGATGGAACCTCTCTGATGATTATACTAGGCTCCAGTCTGCAAGTATCATTAGGAATCATTTCACAAACCTTTATTTCTCAACATGTTTCTATTTCTACTATTTTAAGAAGTAAGATTGCTCCTAACGACTGTGGAGCCATCTTGCTTTTCTCTGCCTGGTGGACTTACCAGCCATTGTTTCTTGGTTGGTTGGTTGGTGTTGTTTGTGTTGGTTGTTGGTTGGTTGTTTTTTGTCTGCACCAATTATTTCCTTGATGTAAAGCTAATAGCTTTTCCATTCCACCCTTCCCATTCTCTTTTAGATAGGCTTCAGTTGATTATTTTTTTAAGCTTCCGTTTAAAATCAAAAGAAAAATAAAGTGCTAGCATTGACTAACATTTTATTTTTAAAGTGTTAGCATTTGTGTTTTAGTAATTCCCTAATACTGCATTATTTTATTTTTTCATTTTATGAGATTATAACAAAATTACATAATTTCTTCCTTCCTTTTCCTCCTCACAAATTCTCCCATATATCACTTCTAGCTCTCTTTCAAATTCATGGCCTTTTAAAATTAATGTTATTACATGAGTAATATATATGTATATAACTTGTTCATTCTGTGTGATGTTACTTGTATGTATGTTTTGGGGGCATTATTGCATTCTTGTCATCTTTATCCTGTTCCTCCTGGGCCTGGGATCTAATGCACTTCCCTGGGGAAAGTGTCGGTGAAGTTGAAGATGTGTGCAATCCCTCAGGTTAGACAAGCACTCTACCACGGACCCCACCGCAGCCACATCACTGCCATTATTGATTTCCATATACAAATCGCCACATATATGATCAACAAAGTCACTACAAGCTATATTCATATCTGAGCTATAGGTGAACTCATTGCTTATGAGATGTCATTACTTCTAGACTTTTGCAGAATACACAAGATTTCACACACACACACACAGAGAGAGAGAGAGAGAGAGAGAGAGAGAGAGAGAGAGAGAGAGAGAGAGACATACCATACAGAACTGTACACAAATTAGTGGATAATTCTGATTTCTTTCCCATCTCTTACACTGCACACTCCAGAATCCTGCTATATACACAAACGATCTCTCATTTGCCTATTTAAAGATTGCATACATGCGTCTGTAGAGGCCCTCTCTCTGTCCTCTTTCTGCTGACACCCTGCTTGCTTTGGCTGCAGGAAGAGCAAAGCGCTATTCCAGGAGTTCAGGACAGTGCTTGGACTTGAAGTCATGGAAATGCCTCATTACCAGCCCAGAACGGGTCCAAGGGCTCATAGGGCTGTAGCCAGTTGTCATTGTCGTTCTCTTCGATGACCTGTGTCCCTCTAACCGGCAAAGAACAGATGGTCATAGGATCCGGGTGTTCGCTGCCATCATGGGCTCGGGGTCTGAAGTAGGCACGGAGCGCCCCGGAAAAAGTGTCGGTGAAGCTGAAGATATGCGAGCCATCGGACACGTTGAAGAAGGACAGCTTGCCCGCCTCGTAGTCCAGCAGGACACCCACCCTCCGGGGAGGCACGCGTAGCGCCAGTGCCACGCGATGTGGGTCCAGCACGAAGTACTCGCAGCGGTTCCACAGCCCCATCACCCAGTAGCCTGCCGCCGGGCTCAGGCGCGCGGGCCCCAAGCGCTCCACAGACTCCAGACAGGCGCCCAGGAACCAGCGGCTGCGGCGACCCACGTGCACCTCCCAGTAGTGGCGGCCGCTGGAGAAGCGCTCCTGCTCAACACGCAGGTCTGCTCCGAGAACCGCTGCGGATCGTAGGCTGCAGCACTGGGCACCCCCAGGCGGGAGGACACGCTCTTGCCATTGTTGGAGACCTCCAGGCTAGGGTGCGCTGTGGCGGGATCTAAGGACACATCCACTGAGCAGAAGCTTAAGGTTAGTACCTGGTGAGGAAAGTTCGGAAACCTCCCCCTTTCCCCCCTCCCTTCCTCTTCTTTCCACTCCCCTGCTTTCTCCTCTCCTCTTCTCTCATTTACTATCTCCTCTGCTCCTCGGAAAACTTCTAGTTTCTCAAGTTGGAACAACTGGTGGAATCATACTTCTTCCCACCCACCGACTCTGTCAACCATCCCTCTTCCAAGAGCATCATGCAGGTCACTCCTGAAGCCATCTCCTTTCCTGAATCCCATTCTCAGGTTCCAAATGAGGAAGGTTCGTGAGTAGATTCTCGAGGATGGAGCCAAGCCTTGAGCAACCAGGAGACAGATATTTGCCTGCTTCTGTGTCCTCTGGTTCTATCGCCCAGTCTGAACATCAATGCTGTGCCTCTGCTTTACAGCAATTTTAGGACTCTTAAAACTACAGGAAACCTCTGAGATCATCCAGTGACCTACACTTCAACACCTATGCACCTAAACACATCCACTTGATGGCTGAGAAACAGGAGGGTACCCACCCACCCATTTCTTGAGACAAGAAATAGCCCCTATATAGCTCAGGTTGATCTTGACTCATGATCAAGTCATGATCTTGACCTCAGCCTTTCAGGTGTTGGGATTTCGTGTGTGTGTATCATCATGCCTGCCTGCAGAGTCCTTCTCTGAAATGATCTGAGAGGTTCCTTTCAGAGTCTGCCTTTTTTTTTTCTGCAAAAGATCCCAGAACCAGCCTTCCTGTCATGGAACATGTGTATACATGTGAATGTATGCAGTATGTTGTATGTATAACGTGTTCATTTCAAGATATGGGCTTGATTCCTGGAAAAGCCCTTCCTTTAAAGTCAGTTCCCTCTGCATCCCTTCTGTGCAAGCCCCAACCCAACCCATCACCAGTCACATTTGGCAGCTTCAGAAACTTACCTGCATATTGCTGGGCTGCTCTCCACTCTGAAACCAAAGAGAGAGGGGAAGGGACTCAGAGAGTTCAGCCAGCAACTTTGGGACACGTAGGATGGCTTTTCTTGCTCAGGAGCTGCCCACAAATTAAATGACCTCATCTCCACCTCTGAATTGGACTGGGCAAGGGTTTAAACAGTGCTAGGTTCTCCCAAAGTGTTGTGCAGCCTCAAGCTACATTGAGAAGATGCAACAGTATCGAGGAACCTGGGTACCCTAAAGCATGGAAATTAAACTGTCTGCCCAAGCTCAGTCCTGGAGGCCCTGCTGAGCAGGACTCTATCTTAAGATATCTTCTAGATGCTCAGTCTTCCCTCGGCAAAAAGATGATTCAAAACAATAGAAGAATTTCTTTTTTTCAGATCACTGGGGGGACTCAATCAGAATGGCCAGTGGAACTTTAAAGATACACAACTGTTACATGGAATAGCTTAGTTCTAGCAAAATGCCGATTCAATGTTGGTTTGCTTATGAATTAAAAACCATTCATCTAAATCAACTTGAGGATTTCTAAAGGTTCATCAGCTTTAAAATGGACGTAGATATGGGGAAAGAACACTTGAACTTCGGACGCTATCAAGGCCATAATAGTGATAACAGGAAGGGAAGGAGAGCCCTTGAACAAGTCCATCTGGACTGGATACACACTGAGGTTGAACCCTTACCTCAATGGGGAGATTATAACTGTACTAAATGGCATAGAGAAGACACATTCACTGCACACAGACAAATCAGTGGACCCACTCTTACCTCACACCCTCAGTGTGAGGAATTCTGTAGGATTAATGATACATGAAACATGCCATTGCAATTTGGATACGAAACATTTTCCAATGACCCCGAGTTAAAGGCTTAGTCCTCAGCTCTTCACTATGTGGAATCTTTAAGAGGGACAGCCAAGATGAAAGTCTTCTGACCATCCAGGGGGTATTGAGACTCTGCCCTTTCCTTCTTTTCTCTTGGCTTCCTGCCCTACTATGTGGCACGCAGCTTTCTCTGCCTCACACTCCCTACTCCCTGCTGCAATGTGCTGCCTTGCCACAGGCCCAAGTGACCATGGGATCGCCTTTGAAATGGTGATCCCAAGGAAACCTTTGCTCACTGCAAGTTTACTCTATCAGGTGTTATGTGAAACTACTAGAAGGTGAGGAATACACTCTACATTAATAAAAGAAATTATAAGACAATATCATTGTGGCATCCTTAGCAAAGGTCTTCAACAAAGTTTCAGGAGCATAAGCCATAAGGTACAAGTTTTGATTAATTAAACTTTATCAAAAGTAATGTTCTCTCTTTAATAAAGGGAACATGAACAAGACTAACAGCAAATGACACAATAGCAAAAGGAATCCATATTGTTTAATATCAAAATATATATACATATATGTGTATATATATTATTACAACACACACCACATATAGAAATCCTCAAAACCTTAGCATCCAGAGAGGAGCTACTACTAAAAGAATGAGAAAGCATTTATCTCTATGGGCCAGCAAACTTAGAGAGCTAGCTCACACAGGATGCAGGTGTACAGAGCCTCACCATTGTTGATGGCAGGAAGATGGCTTTCTGGGAAATATTTGTCTAGTCAGCATCCTAATCTCCCTTCCTGGTTATACTTCCTAAAGAAACAGGGTGATAGGACAACACACTTTTGGCTTACTCAGTGTGGTTTGCAGTGGTGTGCAGTGAGAAGCAGCAAGAAGAAAGAGACCTAACATACACGAGATGAATATTTAAACAGTGATACATGTATGAAGCAAGGGACAGACAACATGAGACTATGAATGAAGACACAAAAACTATAATGCATGTGACAAAGTAGAAACCCAGATTTACAAGAATGTATACAAAATAAAATATACATTAGACTGTTGACCTTATGGAGGAAATATAGGCCCTTACGGTATTGCCAGGCTCCAAGAAATTCCTTTTCCCAAAGTCTAGCATTTAGGCAAAAGCCAGCATTCCTTCTGGGACTTAAGATGATAGTTCGTACTTGCTAAAAGGAGTCATTTTCCTTATATGTGGCAAAAGTTACACGTGGCTCCTCCATTTACCTATGCCTGTAGTGTCTATTAGCATATCAAGGTCTATGCTAACCTTCAGGGTCCCTCAGTCCTAGCTGACATACTCTGCCTGCTACCCTAAACCTCTCCAGTTTCTGTCTCTTACATTGCTCAGACATTTTTTGCTATACACTTGGATTCCCTCTTGGTTTTGCTCTTGGCTTTGCTCCTGGACTTCTCTTCTTCCATTTGCCCTCTCTCTCCCTTCCTTCTTTTTTCTATTCCTCTCTTGCTCTCCACCCCTGCCCTTTCCTCTCATTGTTCAGTTCAATGTTCTGGATCCATTCAGTCTGATTCTTTTAGTTGCCTCTGGCTGTACTCTCCCTCGAGTGTACAATAAAAACCTTCTCCTCAACCATTCCTAGGAGTGGCCATGTCCTCAGTCTCATGAGGTATGAAGAGAAGCATTTAAACATACAGTAGCATGTCTACTCTAGATCCACAGGAAATTTGAGGGTTAGCATCAGAAATTCAGGTGACTGTGGTGTGTAACTGTTAGGTTTCAAACCAGGAACTAATGGCTGAGGTGCAATATCCAAATGGACCTGGCAGCCAGGTTCTCCCAGCATCCTTGAGTTTGTACAGGGTATGGCTGGCGTACCCCACTTCCTACCCTAAACTTCTCTAGGTAAGAAGAAAGGCCTGGTTGCCCTTCCCCCAGCTGCCCTTCCCTATATAAAATCCAGCCATTTTGGTACCCAATTCTCTTTTGGGCCTCCTGGCTACTACACCTGGTTCACTTCCCTTCTCTGTTCCCTTCCTTTCCCCTACATCATCACATGGCTCAGGGCATGTCCACTCTGGACTCTCCCTTTTATCTATAATAAACTTCCTCCTACATCATTCCTAGGACCATCCATGTCCTGTCTTTTTTATCATTTGTTTTTCTCATTCAGTCACCAGGATTAAAAACAATGCTTCTTCCACAGGTAGCCTTGGGACAATAAGTATAAACATACAAGTGAAATGTGGGTCTGACCTCTACCAAATACATGTGCATACAACATGGAATGCACAGGAGAGAAGATGGAAGCACCAGACAGAGTGTGATGTTGCCAGGTAGAGAGTAGCTTGGCTAGTGATAGCTTGACCTACATTTTTGGTTTGTTGGCTTGCTTACTTGTGTTACTTTATAACTGTGTGGAAGCCATAGGTATTCATTAGAAACCAGGCTTGGAATTTCCATCATTTCTCAGGCTGGTGATAGGTGGTGTGTTAGCTCTATAGGATGCTGGGGAAGCCACAATGAGTCAGAGCCTAAGCCAGCTGCATGATCAGAAGGTACCCATCCAAAACCCCAGCCCTGTGCCATTCATCTGTGACATTTGGTAGCCTATCAATGCATTTCCATCTTAGGACATTTTCAGTGGGTTTAGAAAGATATGAGTCCATCATGGAAGTCGGGGAGCCTAGTGAGAAACGGTAGGAGAGAAAGGGACTATACTCACCAGCCTGGCCTTCGGACCTTCTCCAGTCTGAAGCAGCAAAGGAAAGATGGAATTAGAAAGTCAAGACACCACATTTTTTTGCCATAGTGACCCAATTCCCCCTTCCCTCACCACCCACACAGCCAGCACAGTTCCAGCCTGGGTGTCATACTTCCTTGGGAGAGGATACATGGATAGTAGGGTACAATAGGGGACAGAAAGGGATGGTTCTGGGGTGGAGGACACTTACCAAGCTCTGTCTGAAGTTTCTCTGCAAACAAAACAGAGAAGCGTCAACGTTTTGATGCAAACACATTCCTTCATCTCAGGTCACTTCTGTCTGCAACTCTACCCTTGATGCCACATTGCCCTGTAGGAGGCTCATCCCCAGCACTCCAGGGCCGGTATCCTACCTTCATTTCAGAGGAAGAAATCAATAGGCACCGGCCCTGGGAGGAACTACAGACTTGGTTCTAAAGGGTTTCTCCCCTAGGTTCCAGTTGGGTGGAGAGGAGTCTATTCTTTCTAAAACCAAAAGATGTTCCTGGTGTTTGTATGGTTGGGGGGCAGGGAGAGGGCCAGAAGCACATGAATAAGCTTAGGCACAGAGCACAACCTATGTCTCTTGGGGTCATTTGCTGAATAGTTCATGTAAAGATAAGAAGGACATGATAATTAGTTTTTCCTGGCTAGATGTAAAGGATCTGACTCTGTCTCTAGAATGTGGTCCTCTGGTCTCTCCATTTTCTGTATTCTTTAAAAACAATCCGTATACTAATTCTGACTGGGATCCTGATGACTCGTCTCAACGGTTTTTTGTTTGTTTTGTGGTTTGTTTTGGTAGGATTGGGTAGGCAGTGAGACCCAGTCTCAGGTTCCTCACCTTCCTATGTACAGCCCTCTGCTACACCACACCCCTCGATGGTTTTAAGTTGGTGCGTTCCAATGAGAGGAAAAGTAATTTATCAGAGTGTTCCCATTTTAGTGCAAGTTCAAGGGTCATTCTTCACAGTGGCATTTGGGTTAAAAGAGAAAGGTCAATTCCAGGAAGGAGGAAGGTTGGGGGAAGGAAACGCTCCAGCGCGGTGTGTTCAGAGGTTCTTCTGTTGAATGAACCCTGAAGCCGGGACCCACAGGCAGACCATCTCAGTCTGCCTCATTGAGGGGAGGCAGGCAAAGATGGGTGGAGAACCAGATGGGTGTCATCTTTCTCTCCCTCAAAGGAGCCTAGTCACTTTGACTGCCCTTTTCTGCTTCAGGGGTGGCCAGATAAATATACTTCTATAACCTGCCCTCTGTGAGGAACCCAGAACTTACTCAACCACGCAATCAGTCTTCCTGGAGATGAAAGGAATAGAGGATGCTCTCAGACATCTTCTGTCTGAGATGGGGAACAACCAGACAGGACAGATTATGAACATGGGGATCTCACTCCTCCAAGGTATGCAGACTCAGCCCTGTGCATCTGGGACACAGACACACCTTGAGCAAACACAGTCCTTCCTTCTCTCTGCTCTGCTAGTCCTAGATATGCCCTCCAAGATTGAGTTCTTGCCTTAGAAACCTGGGCCCTCCTCGGGATGTAGGGCTAGAGGACACCACCTCCAACTTACCTCTGTCCTTCTCTCCCTGCTTCACCTGCTTTTCTGAAAGAAAGAAGGAATGGGAAAAGCTGAACTTTTCAAGCTCTTCTTCCAGATTGGGTCGCCATGTCCCTCCATGCCTCCGCGCACCGCCCCCTCAACACCCTCCTCCCCCCCCCCCCCCCCCCCCCCCCCCCCCGCTTCCCTATTGAGAGACTGGCAGTTAGACTTTCTGGTGGCAGACAGGGAGAGGGACCATGGGTAGGTAATATAAAGGTGGCAAATTTCCAAGATGACCAGCTTCTTCCTCAACCTCCTGACTTGAGACAAAAAAACCTGGCAGCTTTTGTCTCCCACCAGCAGAACCCCTGCGGGTGGACTGGCTTTACAAGTTCAATGCCTGATCAGGATACCTCGCATAGTTTTTGTGGACCAATCAACCATCCCATCTGTTCTTAAACCAACCCACTATAGGGGAGGGGAGGAAGATTCTTCAGAGGATTTAAAAGCCACGGTCCTCGGGGAAGGGACAGGATTTTTTTTTCCGGCTTTTCGAGTGCCCCCTCTCCCCACCCTTAGCTTCCCAAGGATCGTTTTCTCTGTCTATCTGTTGCATGTGTGTGCTTCCTCATCCCAGTAAGAAAAACGCCCGCCGCCCGTTTAAACTGTTGATTCTGTCTGTGGTGCTTGAGGTTCCCCTGCTGCTTCCTCTTCTGTTTCAAATCTCGCTCCCCCCCGCCCCGCCTTCTCGGTCTTTTAGTTCTTAAATGGCAGGGAAAACAAACCCTGTCAGACCCCTACCTAGACTGTATCTTTATGGAGCAGAACCAGCTCCAGGGCCTGACTCATACCTTGGAAGCGCCGCTGCTTGTAAAAATACCGCAGTGCCAGCAAAGTGAGTACGATCAGGCTGAGCGGCAGGACCACCAGGGTTCCACAAACGCTTTCTTCCAGGGGGACGTTCTGGGTAGGAACACATCTGGAAAACGTGCCACATGGTGTTAGTTGTCTCGACTTAGGTCTACTAACCACTGAAGCAAGACTATCTTGGACTTCATATCATGATGTCTTGAATGACTTTGGGGTAACCAGTTACACCTTTAGTGGGAGCCTCTGTAACCAGGTATGAACCGAACATGAACGCAGCTGTGCAGCCTTCACTCCAGGTAGGATCAGGCACAATGGCAGAACTCACTAGTGTGGGGGAAGGGAAGGCTGTGAATTGAGGATAAAGGATGGGTCCTGGCTGGAGGGATGCTACAGTAGCCTGATGGCGCTGTGTTTTTGCCTGCCCCAAACTGGACTGCTCTACCCCAGTTATTAGCGTATTCAGGTCTGAGTAATAATTTACATAGGTCCCCTGTGATGACTAACGAGACTTGATATGGAGCCAGAGGTCCCTAAGTGCCATTGACCTTTTACTCCGCAATGCCTGGGAGATGCTAGTGCCTGCAGGTGAGATGAGAAGAGGAAAATGGGCTCTAGGATATTAACAGCAGCTGTTGCTTCTGTACACTTGCTTATCACTGTGGGAAAGGGAAGCACTGGTCTTTTTACTATTCAGAGAAAAAGTCAGAAACAACTGAGGAAAGTAAACCAGTTTGCCTGCCAGCTGTGGATTCTGTGGATAGCTGTAACACACACCTTTCTGATGTCTGCCTTTAAAAACCCCACATAAATCCCCCTTCAACACAGCATGCTCTTTGGCTCTAAGGCTGCCAATTCATTTAATCTGAATTTTAATTGACTCCAAGTCTCTGGTTTCTCCCAGTGGGTTCTGATGCCACAGAACTGGTATGCCCTTCACCTCCCCACCACTTATAACTGGGGGACCACAACCCCACTTTTCCAGTTCTGATCCTACCCTTGAAGAAGTCCAGCATCCAAAGTGTTTTCAACCTGACTGGGGAATCTACAAGTTGTCACTTGCTTCCTGGCATTTATCTCAGTTCTCACACCATTGGAAGAATCCCCAACAAAGCCAATAGCTGCTTAGCCACAGTAGCAGCCCAAGCTAGCCCTGTTTTAGTTTAAATGAAAATGGCTCCATAACACCAACCCAACTCAAAACCTTTGACCTATAATTTGTCCTGCCTACAAGATGTGCTGTAGTAAAGGTGGTGCAGAAATTGGTGGAGTGGCTGACCAATGACTGGCCAGCTTGAGACTCATGCCATGAGAGGGAGCACATGCCTGACACTATCTGGAGAGCCAGGAACCAGAGGCTGGATAGCCCAGACACCTAGGATAGAAGCAAACATGACCAACAAAGAAAAAAAAAAGTCCATGACATGATTCCTAATGATATTCGTAGACTGGAGCCTAGCATAATCATCATCAGAGAGGCTCCACCAGCAACTGATAGAAACAGATGCAGAGACCCATGGCCACACATTAGGTGGAGCTTGGGGAATGCCCTGAAAGAGGGGGAGGAAGGTTTGTAGGAACTACAGGGATCAAGGGCACCACAAGAAAACCTATAGAATCAACTAATCTGGGGTCATAGAAACTCCCTGAGACTAAACTGCCAACCAGGGAGCCTGCATGGGACTGACCTAGGTCCTCTGTAATATGTTATGGTTGTGTAGCTTGGTCTTCTTGTGTGATTCCTAACAGTGGGGGTGGGAGCTGTCTCTGACTCTTTTGCCTGCTTTTGGGACCCCTTTCTTTCCACTGGATTGACTTATTCACCCTTAAATTGAGGGGAGGTACCTAGTTTTACTGCAACTTGATATGCCGTGTTTGGTTGATATCCATGGAAGGCTTGCCCTTTTCTGAAGGGAAACAGAAAAGGAGTGGATGAGGGGATGGAGGGGGGTTATGGGAGTAGAGGAGGGGGGAAACTGCAGTTGGGTTTATATATGAAATAGGAATAAATAAAAACAATTTAAAAAAAGAAACTGGCCCTTGTAGGCTCATAGAGAGTGGCATTATTGAGGTGTGACTTTTTGAAGGAAGTGTGTCACTGAGGGTGAGCTTCGAGGTTTCAGAAGCTCAAGCCAATCCAGTCTCTGTCTCTCTGTCTCTCTGTCTCTGTCTCTCTCTCTCTCTCTCTCTCTCTCTCTTCTCTCTCTCTCTCTTTCCAGATGTAGAACTCCCAGGGACCTTTTCAAAACCTGGGTTCCACCGTGCTTCCCACCATGGTGATATGGACTAAACCTCGGGAACTGGAAGCCTGACTCAATTAAATGTTTTTCTTTATAAAAGCTGCCATGCTCATGGTGTCTTCTCACAGCAATAAAACCCAAACCAAGACAATCCCCAAAGGTAGGGTGCAGTTTGGTGCTGTCTGTAGCCCAGGGAAGCTCCCAGAGTAGCCGGGGATGAAGGGATGAAGACAAAACCGGAGCATAACTTTGAAGAAACATGTGTCAGCTTAATAATTTTGTGTCCATGTGATCTCATTATTCAAAGGTAATGATTTATTACAAATAAATATTTTTAACCTTTTAGTACAGTAAACTGAAGCAGAGATTGCTTCAGGGTTAAGAGCCCTAAATGTTCTTCCAGGATCTTATAGGAGAGATAGGCCTTATACCAGGAGCTATACCTCCTCCCCTAAACCATGCATTATTGTATAGACAACCTCTGGGCCAATCAACATGGAGTTTTTGATGATTAGAAAGACAAGTGTGAGCCAGTGCCTACTGACCTGCAATCTGGATCACGAACTCTTTCTTCTGGGGCAGCAAGGGGTTCTGGATTGTACAAGACACATTGCTATGGGCCCCTCCTCGACAATCACAGATGTCTCCAAACTGAACAAGCCCTGGGCATTCTGCTGATGGCTTCAGACTCTGGAGAAAGGCACTGACCCTGGTGGCCTCTCCACTGAACGTTTGGCTTGGGGTACCAGCCGCTGGAACTGCACTGCAGCTGAATGCCTTCTTCATTGAAGCCCTCGAGGAAGATGTGTGGGTCTGAGCCCAATCCTGGGAAAGCAGGAGTGAGAAAAATCAGGCTCGACATACATAAAATTCCTGCTACTGTTCACCATCTGAGGTCACCATAAGATGACAGGAGTTATGACTGCTCTTATCACATAGGTGATCTAGCACCCTTCCAACTCTGAACTGCCAAAGGCAGTTTAGATTAGGTGGGGACATTAGGAAATATTCAGGGGGGAGAGGCTATGTGCATTTAGTTGTATTGTGCAAGAAATGATCCCACTACAATGAAGAATCGCCTCACCCAGAACTCCAGTAGATTATCTTCTGTTAATCCTCACTAGATTTCAAATGCCTACAGTATATACAATCTTTTTGCAATCAAATAGAGCTAGCTCTGTTATCTGGCTAGCTATCATTTGTCATTTAACTATTAAATTATGTGCTAGGTGTCAAACCCAGCTCTCGTGCACATCCTACAACTGAGCTCTATCCCCAGCCATATATTTTAAACTTGCAAAATATTAATATATATGTGTGTATAGAAATATACATCTATAGAGACATATATGTATGTCTATATTTATACACACATATAACTTGAGTCCTTTTTGTTGGTGGTACATATATGATTTCAAGGCTGACCACTCTGCATGTATGTAACAATAATACTTACTTGAGAGTGAGGGGCATGGGAAGGGGGGTTTGAGGGAGGGTATCTGGAAAGGGTTTTCAGGAGAAAAGAAGGGGAGAAAGGGATGTAATTCTACTTCGATCAAAAACAACAAAAGATTAATATTATTTAAGTACTAATGATATATAAAATACCTATCAGGAAAACCCCAGGCCTTTCTCCGTCATTTTAATTCCTTATGTCTCACTACTCAGGTAATCAATTTCTATTAGCTTCTAGCTTGTATTTCTTACAATTTTTTCTACAATAGTCCCCTATTAATTGTGTACAAAAAAAATATACATCCTCAAATTTCTTTGTTTTTTTTTCCCCTCTCGTTAGTGGATTCTAGGAATCATTACATAGCTGTTCATTGAGATGCAACAGGCTCTGGACATTCTGGATGGCGGCAAGGAGCTTGTTTTTCAAGCTTCAGAATGTGGATGGTGCCAATGGACCATCTTCAGCTCCGGTGTGTTTCTATTTAGGGAAGCTTCGAGGCTCTTGGATTCTATGTAATGCTACAAATACTTATATTACACAAATGCCTATTGTATCTTTATGTCACTTTGATTCACTTTGTCATTGTGGACTAAAACTATCTTTCCAGCTGTTTTTGAAGTCATTCAGTATTTTTATGAACCCTTTTCCTTTTTATTTGCTGCATATGGATTTATTGGGGTTATTTGTTTTAAAAGCCACCCCACCCCCCAACCCCTGGTACTGGGGATCGAACCACAGCCTGTGTGTGCTGGGCAGGCACTGGACCTCTGAAGTATCCCTTCATGCCACACTCAACGTTCTAAACACGTTGTGTTTGCTGTTTGTTTTCGATCCGAGATTCTCTCTGCAATTCCAATTCGATCCTTTTCTCTGTCTTCTGCTCCTGGTTGGCTTGAGAACGTACCTACTACTTCCAGGTCCCACGTGGCTTCACCAGAGAAGTTGTGAGAAAGAAAGCGGCACCCATATCGGCCCTCGTCGGAGGGAACCACGCTAAGGATGTTCAGGTTCACGCTGCCCTCGGCAATGTCATAAGCTTCAAATGAAGTCCTGTTTCTGAACTGTGCCATCTGCAGGTTGGAGCGCCCCTGCGGCTCCTGATACAGGTACACCACGTTGGAGACCTGGGTCCGGAACCAGCGAATTTCCATGTGCTCTGCGTCCTGGTATGATGACAAGCGACATGGGAACTCCACCGCTTCCCCGACGCGGGCAAAAATGGGATCTTCAGGCCCAGCACCTGGACCTCATCTAGGACAACAATCAAAAACAATGGCCAATATCAACCCACTTCAAACGTATTTTTTTTTTGTTGTTGTTGTTAAATCATTTCCCTTTGTAGATCAGAAATCTACAGCAAACCATTCAAATGACAAAGATGAGATGCTTTCCAAGAACAATCTGTGTGCTTTCCTGGAGAAGAAATTGTCATGAAGAAAGCCAATTAAAATACCTATCAATGTACACACTATTACAACCAGATGTGCTGTGCAGAGCTGGAGTAGTTATTGGTTTGAATCAATCAAGAGTAGATGCTATTTGGGGTGCTGTGTAAATATGGCCAGGGGAGCATACTAAATGCAATGTCTGTGACTAACAAAATTTATGCCTATGATATAGAATTGCTGATTTGCGTAAGTGCACTGAGAAAAAAAAGATCTTGAAAGAGGGAAATCATTTAGCTGATGGTGGTACTTTCTGGGTAGTGAGACTGGAAAGCCTTATTTTATCCATGTCTTAGTAGAGTTTTCATCACTATGATAAACAGCATGCTCAAAAGCAACCTGAAAAAGAAAGGTCTCATCTTACAGGTAAGTCAAGGCAGGAACTCCAGACAAGGCCCTGGAGGCAAAAACTGAAGCAAAGACCATGGAGGAGTGCTGCCTACTGTCTCTGTTCTTCATGGAATCTTCAGCCTGCGTTCTTATGCCCAGGATGTATAAGCACATAATGGGCTGGGCCTTTCTATATCAATCACTGATTTAAAATGCCTCATGCTTGCATGCAAGTCAACCATAAAGAGACATTTTTTTCTCAAGTATGCTTCCCACTGCTCAGATATCTCTGACTTGTGTCAAACTGACAATAAACTAGCCAGGGCAGGCAGTCTTCACAGTATTTATCAATAGAGTACATATGTGCAGCTTCTGTGTACTTTGGTATTTAAATGCCTACTGAACTCTGCTGTTGAGCCTGTCATAATCTTTCATTTGATCATTGGTCTTCTTTTCTGGTCCTCTAGGTGGTCTCTCTGCTATCCTTGGTTGGCTTCCTCCTTTCCATATTCAGCTAACACTTCTTCCCAAACTCAAACATCTTACATCTCCTTCCTCACCCTTCACTTTGCCTGTAGATCATGGAAGTTTCTTGCTTTGCATCATTTTGGAAAAAAAAAAACAAAAACAAAAAAACAAAAAAAATTTTACCTCCTGGATGAATCCCAGCCAATCCAATCACCTTCCTACCAGGTTTCTTCTCCAGGGTCTCCTCAACTGTCCTTCTCACACAGCTGAGATCCCTCTGTCTCTGTCTCTCTTTCTCTCTATCTCTCTCCCTGCTCCCCATTAATCCTCCATCTATTATCTTCCCAGGGAACTGTACTTTGCAAGGCTTTCCAGGAAAGAGAATTGCTCTTATCTGTGCTTGTTTTGCTCCAGGGAAGTATATATGGAAAACAGGGGCTGGCGAACTGCTGAAAAAGCATCAAGTGGTATGGCTTTAACAACGGGTATAGAAGCAGTGAATGGTGCTATATAACTGTACTGGTTGGTATATGACTGTACTGGTTGTTATATGACTGTACTGGTTGGTATATGACTGTACTGGTTGGTATATAACTGTACTGCTTGGTATATAAGTATAATGGTTGGTATATGACTGTACTGGTTGGTTTGTAACTGTACTGATTGGCATATAACTGTACTAGTTGCTATATAACTGTACTGGTTGCTGTATAACTGTACTGGTTGGTATATGTTCCAGTCCTGAGGAGGCTGAGGCAAGGGGATTGAGAGTTCCAGGCCAGTCTAGGCTGCATAACAAGAATGTGTTTCAAAAGCAAAACAACAAAAGTTACAAAACAAATGAAAAATAAACCAACCAACCGAATAACAACAAAATCCAAAACCCTGCATGGGAATCTTTTTGCATTTTAGCAATTACTATGGTCTGGTGCTGTATTATGGGGGCCCATTCCTAGAGGGCACCCAGTAGAGATCAGGGCAGAGTTTGGTTGCTCATAGTCTACCTGGGTGGGCTGACTATGGCTGCAGATCAAATAAATACACTACCTGAGTTCACCTCCCACAACTGAAGGAAGAGAAGGTAGGTGAAGAAGACGCTGAGGCACCAAGGCATTTGCTTCAGAAACCCCAGAAATACTGAGAAGTCTGTCATCTGTCAGCGGTGAGGGCCACCTAGAAAATAATAAACACGCTGGATAATGTGGACAGGAGCCCTTCACACATAGGGTCTGAGATCTGCTGTTGTCTAAGTTACTTATTTTTATTCTTTTATTTGTTGTTATTTTATTATTAGCTAATTCTGGAGTTTCATATCAGACCCATAGCTTCTTTTAAACTATGACAGGATGTAAGAACTGCTTCTAATTTTACCAAGTGATGTTGTTACCATTGGGCTTGTTGGAACTCATGGCGCTGTGAGCAGACAGGGCTAAAGGGTCCCAGAGGAAGCAAGTATTGTTTAGACTCAGGAATGGAGCCATACATTGTGTAGGGACTCAGTGTCACCCTCCTCTGGGTTAGTGACAGTCTCCAGAGAGTGGGAAATCTAGGAAGAATCTCAAATGCAGCTTTATCTCCCTTCCTCCCCACCACAGACCACAAGTGTGCACGTTCCTTTGCCCTGGAACATCAGGTTCATAAAACAGGAAGAGAACTGTTTTTTTTCCAAAGCAGAGTATATATGGTGGCTGTCTGCCAACTTTTGGGACATTCTGGGTCAATTTCATCTATTCTGATCTTCTCAGGGATTAGCTAGTCCCTGTTCTCATGTTTATCACATCTTTAGGCCCAGCTGATAGCAGGATGCCATCTGGCAATCCCTTCTCCATCCTGTGGTCCAGAAAATTCAGACTCCTCTAGCTCTAACTCCCTGTTGCGCTCTGTGTTAGCATCTAAGTCTAGCAGCCAATGAGTCTGATGTGATCAATGCATCTCGGGGTGCACAGTCTTTCCACATCGCTTCTTTATTTAGGCGTAGGACTTAAGGCAGCAGATTTTGTAGCTGGGTGAATCTCAATCTTCATGCTTGAGCAATGGAAGGAAAGAGTTTAAGCCTCCTATGGGTTGACAAGATGCTGTTTAAATTGCATGTGATGGTGCACACATAAAATCCCAGCATGCAAAAGGCTGAAGCAAAGGGATCATGAGTGTAAGCTGGCCAAACTCTGTCTCAAATACAGAAATAAGGAAATACTCCATATATAAAAGTCACCATCTTCTCCTCTCTCCACTTTCAAAACATCATTTTGCCACTTTCTTCCAGAAACGGTTCATCACATCATGAAAGTTCCTCTGGGGAGGGAATATTCAGTGGATTTCTACTCTGTCTCTGCCACCATATTCGCCATTATTTGGTGACCCTTGTGTAGCCTTTGCTTCTGCTGAGCCCTAGCCACACGAACTGCAAAACCATAGACAAAGATGTAGGATTGTACAGTAGGGAAGCAGTTGGAGGAGATGTGGGAAGGTTGATGAGGGCTTCTCAGGGTGACCTTTGGGCTAGAAGGCTCCAGACTGGTAGGAACACAACATGGAATTTGGGGAGCAATGGTCTAAGAAATCAACATACCACATCTTGTGGCTTTGGAGCTCAGACTTAGGAGTTGCAGAGAGAAGGCAGAGGAGCAAGTGGGAGCACTCCATTTGTGTTTCAGATGGGCTCTTTAGAGAGAGGAGGTCTCATTCCTCTCTGGAGCCACCTGTCTGTTTTGATGGCCAGAATGTACTGAGATTATTAGTTATGCGGTAACTAACAATACCAGAGGTCCTGGGCAGAGATGAAAGCTCTGAAGGGACTGTAAGACCCCTTGCCCGTTGTGGCTGATGACAGAATTGTGAATGTGTGTGTTGGTGACAGCCCTGCCAAGTGGTAACAAGGCATCCGAAGCCACACTGATTCTGTGTGTGTCACTCACCTTGTCTTCCCTTTTGTGCCTTGGTCTTATGGACCAGACACAGCTCAGAGACCCAAGAGAGCAAAGCTACACAGAGCAACATCACCACCCAGATAGCACCTTGCAAAGCAAGGACTGGAGCATATGCAGTGGTCCATCTGGATGAGCTATGATGTGAGGACTTAGTCAACTGTGTTAAGTGGTAGCCCTGGTCAGCCTAGAGGGACAGTTTATTTTTTTCCCAAGGAGCAAGTAAATGAAGTGATAGCTCTAGTTAGCCTAGAAGGTTAGTTTGTTCTTCCCCAAAGGGCAAGTAAATGGAATAGTGTGTTCCAGAATTGCTAGAGGACCCACAGTTTTCTGTAGTCATTTCTATGTTGTGATATATACATGTGATTGTCATCATTGAAGCTATGGGGGAAAATGTTAAAATATAAGTGAACACCACACACACACGACACACATGAGGTAGAAGCTTCACTCTACACCTCTAGCTGTGTGTGACAGTGTCCCACATGCCTCAGTTTCCCTACTTGTAATTTGGGCTTGCCTCTTCACAGACAGGAGTCACAGGTACTTTGTGTCTGTTCAGTATTCAGGGTTAGCTATTGGATAGCCTTTAACTGGAAACCAGTAGTCTGGAAACTTCCTGAAGGGACTAGAAGATAGTATACAAACACACACACATACATACACACACACGCACACACAACTCATGTATATGCCCACAGCAATAAACATAAACTAAGCACTTATTTATCAAACACTCACCTATACCATCAGTATTATTACTACTTTTACCTGTAAGCCCAAATTATAGGTAGGTGAGCTGAGGCATAGGGGACACCTTCACACACAGCTAGAGGTGGCAGAGTGAAATTTCTACCTCAGCTGTAATTTACAGCACTTGTTTTCTCTTCTCCAGCCTCTCTCCATCTGCGTCGTGTCAGGACTGGCTGCTGACTTCATTCACATCAACAACTCAAAACCATAATGCTGTTAGGAAGCACCCAGCCTCAAGCAGTGCCATGCCACCTGCACTAAAGAAGAAACTAACTCACAAGCTATTCAGCTACAAGACCAGTCAACCAATGAATTTAAATTTTACTGCCAAAGAAAAAGAAAGAAAACTTAAACCAAAGTGTCCCCAAGACTTTGTCACTAGCCTCTTAGGCAAGAGTCACGGGACTTCAGTGTCTGTTCAATGTTCAGGGGTATCTGCTGGAAAGCCTGTAAGTGGAAACTTCCTGAAGGGAGTAGAAAAGAGTTTCCTAAAGTGACTGTGTGCTGGACCCCACACTACTCCCCACCGCTGCCTCAAGGTCCCCTTTCTACCTTCAGTTAAAGGCTCTGATCCTTCCTGCAGATTCCCCCAAGGAGAAACTCTTCCTAGTTTCCACCATGTGCACCAAGGTTGCCATGGACTCCAGAGTCTGATCCAGGTGGAGAAGTTGGATGGAGAAAGGAGGAAAGTAGACATGCTTAACTGGGGTTGGGGTTGGGGGATGGAGACCTCAGGGATGAGGTCTCAGATCTAGCTAAGTTGTCCTGGTGAGGACCATGTTCTCTCTGTGATCCCCTGGGATGCTCCTTTCTGAAGATATGAAGGATAAGAGCTCGTGCACACTGTAGTACTGAAGCCCGTTTCTCATTTCTGCTGTTTTGCAAACGGCAATTGGTATGTTTCATCTTGCTGCTATCCTCATAAGCTCCAAAGGGCAAATGAGACTTGCTCGGGTTCCTCCCCCTTTCCCACTCCAGTGCCCTCTACTACCCGCTAGTCTACACTGGTGTGATTTTAGTTGGTCTATAAGAGGATTTCCATTCTCATAATCTCTAAGGGTTGAGTCACTTTAAGAAGGGAATCTCAAAAGAACGAACCCTTTTCAAGCAGGGGAAAAGGAGGGCCAGCCTGAATGGCATTTCCCCTGAGACACCCAAAACAGCCCCCATAAAACCACCAGAATTGGGTGACAAGAGCTTCCATCTATGATATGCTTCCCCTAGGGTCTCTTTCTGTCTTTTTCTGCTTTCTGTTTCTAGAAGGTTCATACAGGTGTTGCAAAGGAGCCACATACCTTTCAGGTAACAGCAGAAGATCCAAGCGGCAGAGGGATGCTGGCAATCTCACCTTCTCTAAAGGGGGTGATTGTGAAGTGTTAGTCCCTGATGCTAAGATGCTTTAGATATGGGCTGGCAGCTGAGGTCAGGAAGGGGATGTAGCTCACTGGTGACAGAATTACTCACTCACCTTCCACCTTAAGACATAAACTACTGGTTTTGCCCTTTGTTATTAAAACCAAGATAGATAGAACAAAACGAGGAAGTCTCCGTCACATCCTGTCCCCATGGAAAAAATCTCAAGCTGAGTTCCCACAGAAAATGTCCCTCCAGTGTCTTAAAAAGAGGCCAAAGTTTCCTGGGAACTTTATTAGAATAGGCTATATCTGCAAGGGCTAAGAGCAGAAAAAGAATACCCAAGCTGGCCACCCAGAATTTCTGGATAGATCCAGGGAGGCTGGATGGTGGTCCAAGGCCAGCCCCTCTAGCTTCCCCAGTCACATTGAAACAGACTGCAAGTTGGGAAGTGCTTGTGCCCAGCTCCTACTTAACCCATCGTATCCCTCTGTGCAAGGAAACACCTGCGGAAATCCTGGGAACATTGCCACAAGCAGACTTCCATCAGCGCTCATACAGCTTGGAAACAGTGGGGTATAAGCATTTCTCTGGTGAAGCTGCACTCTACACGGAGCTGAATGGAATGAAGAGAGACTGCTGGAGGTGGAGAATCCACTCCTCTCTTGAATTTGTCATATGCAGTGCTTCCTTCCTCTTCAAGTCTCTCCAGTCACTCATCCCTCACTCTTGCTTTCCCAGTCCTCCTCTCTCTGCATTCTCATCTCCTAACCTCCCACCAAGCAGGGAGGCAAAGCAGTCCATTACACACATCCACGTGATGTCCTATAGACCTCTTTCCTAGCAATCAGCATTCTTTCCCAAGATCCTGTTCCAAATTCCTGCCTCTGATGGGTGGACTTGATCTCTTCCCGCGTGCACATCTCCTTCTTCTCAGTCTTTGTGCAGGGGGTCTCTGAGACCATCACAGCCAGTAGAGAAGATAGAGGCCAAGGTTGAATGCATTGCCTTCATGGCTAGTATAACTAATACAGGCAAGCATAAAATAATTATAATAATAGTTAACGGAGGACCAAGGAAAGGGGAAAGCCATCTGAACATGATGGATATTCAGAGGGCACTTGAAAGATTTTACCTCTTTATGCAAATCATGAATTTGACCTTTTGTAATGTGAGAAAAATCTAATACATTAAAGCAACACATGTCAGGAAAATGCTGACAACCAAAATTATGCTTCAGCAACAAATTATCTATAGTGGCTCTATTTTATAAAACTGGGGCTCTCAATTCAACCATCTCTGGGTTAATTTCTGCTAACATTTTTGCTATAATATTAATAGTTTTACTACTAATTATATAATATAGTAATTATACAGGCCACTCTCTTTGTATTCCAGTAATCATTCCTGGGATTGATAATAAGAAAGCTGCTGTGGATGCAATCATTACAGGGTCCAATAGATGCAAAGAACCATCACAATTTGGGAGGAGGTCTCTTAATTCTATTGATCAATTGTAAAAATTTACTGAAAAATGGATGTAATATGGCCTAACCCACATAACACCATTTAACTCACAGGAAGGGCAATGTATGTAGAATTCTCTCTCTCTCTCTCTCTCTCTCTCTATCTCTCTCTATCTCTGTCTCTCTCACCCCACATACACACACACACACACACATACAAAGAAGAGAGAGAGAGAGAGAGGATCCCAAAGGCAGTTGTTTGCCAGAGGGAAGGGTATAGTTAGAGGTAGGATTACAATAAGGAGAGATGTAAGTACATTTAAAGCAATAGTCAACGTGATTAAAAAAAAAAAAAAACAACATTGGCAGGAATATCAGGGGACACTGGTGCAAATGATTCTAATAATATGAGTAAACTCCTATGTATATATATATTAATTATATATATATTTTTAAGAGCCCATGAATAGACAGATGTCCTCTGAAGCAGATAGATTACTCTTGTTGACTGTCAGACACCAAATGAACCAGTTTATTTTCTAAACCATTGGCAACAGGGTAGTGCTATTCTACAATAATATCAACTTTGATAAGCAATACATCAGACAGTCCATTTTTCATCTTTATACAACTATAATTTCCACCAACAGAGCTACTTCTAAAAAGTACTTAATTATGCTAAAATCCATATTATTACCCTGGGATGATCAATTAGATCAGTCTGTCCACCATATCCTCCACTCATATGATTCAATGTTTCTATAACATCTTTCATCCAGACAATTGGTTCCAAAGGATAAAGACAATCTTTAATATGGCAAAACAATGTCATACTGTCTCCTATTACAGGAGTGCCTTTTTTCTCCCTGACACAAGGCATTAGGATTCCAGGCTGACAAGCTGAGAATTAACATGTAACACAGCCAGTAAAGAAAGAGCATCACTGTCATGTCAATAGTATTGTGTCCTTGTTGTCTCCTTGAGGTCTTGGCTTGATGAGTTAGTCTTGATGTTTCCCCCAAATCTTAGACTTACTCTCCTTTGGGCCATCTCCCTTGATGGGTTTGTGCTCTACCTTCAGGTGCTTCCTGTGTCTTGGATGTTGTCCTGGTCTCATGCATCAGAGCAGAAGCCATCTGAGACTTCATTCATTTTCTGGGAAGAAACAAAAACAACCTCACCCTGATGTTAGAAGAACACCTGGACCTTTCCATCAATTAGTTTCCATTTAACACATACTTCAGGATACATCTACCTTAAGGAAAAATTCTTTTGGTCAGCAGAAGAAATACTTTCAGATAAATAATAAGAAAAATTGCTTGTCAGGGAAAAAGATATTTTGGTTTAAGTGGTATAAAAAAACTTTTCTATTGCTTTAAAATATGCATATTATGTATTTCATGGGTTTTACAAACTCTTTTCTATTTTTAAAATTCCACTAGTATTGATGGTTCTTCCACAATACTTTGCCTGTGGCTTATAAGGAATTCCAGTAACTTGATTAATATTCCATAAAAACAAAATCCTAAAGCATTTGCCTTATAAATAGACATGCAATTATTGTAATGGAGCTAAAAAAAAAGATATAATGTATCACCTGGGGTTGTTTCACCCTTGTAAGCAGAAGCAACAGTCGTATTAGAAAAAGTATCAACTGTAGCACGGACATATTTTAAATGTCCAAATTCTGAGATACGAGTAATGTCTGTTTGCCTAATGACGTTAAGTTTCCACCCTCGAGCATTAATTATGCCAGCAGATGGCAGCAGCGTAAAACAAGAAGCATAAAGCTGTCAAGTTGGCTCGCTAGATAAAAAGATTATGAAGTACCAGAGATTTTTGAGCAGCCTAAAAATAAAGTATTAGAGGTGGGAGGTAGGTCAGTGCATAGGTTTGAGCATTAGCAAATATTAATGCACCTGGCAGAATAGATTGAGCATGAATATGAGTTATGAAAAAAGTTGAGACTAGTTGTTTTACAGACATCTGAAGGGAAGAAGTAACTGTGAAGTAAGATTAATAATAGGGTTGGGTTAAGGTTTGCAGTTTCTAAAAGAGAAACAGTTTGAGCACAATATGTAGAGTCAGTTAAAATATTCAGTGGCTTAGAAACACCTAATAAATGCTGGTTGATTACAGCGAGTTCAGACTGTTGAGTGTATGACCAGGGGTAGGTATAGTCTTCTTTGTGTGCAGTGTGAGGAATTTATATATATAATGCAAACTCCTTATCCTTTTGAAGATACATATGTGTCTTAGTTAGGGTTTTACTACGGTGAACAGACACCAAGACCAAGGCAACTCTTGTAAGGACAACATTTAATTGGGGCTGGCTTACAGGTTCAGAGGTTCATCCATTATCATCAAGGCAGGAGCATGACAGTGTCCAGGAAGGCAGGGTGAAGGAGGAGCTGAGAGTTCTACATCTTCATCTGAAGGCTACAAGCAGAATACTCGCTTCCAGGCAGCTAGACAAGGGTCTTAAATCCATGCCCACAGTGATACACCTACCCCAACAAGGCCATACTTCCCTGGGCCAAGCATAGGACATAGCATAGATTCAAACCATGACAATCTGCAAGACCATTAAAAGCAATCTCTATAGGATTTTTAGATGTAATTTTAGGTATCTTAACATAATAGAATATCTTCAAAAGATCTTAAAGGAAGATCTGTAGAATAATGTTTATCTAAAGATCCTGAGAAACATACTAATGCGACCTGTCAATTATTACCAGTGTGGAACAAAATAATCAGCCTGCATTTTAGAGACACCAATTATTCCTGTAGGCCAGTGGTCCTCAAGCTTCTTAATGCTTCAACCCTTTAATACAGTTCCTCATGTTGTGGTGACCCCTAACCATAAAATTACTTATGTTGTTACTTCATAACTGTAATGTTGCTACTGTTAAGAATCATAATGTAAATATCTGGTATACATATCTGATATATGACCCCCCCCAAAGGGTCACAACCTGCAGGTTGAGAACCATTGCTGCAGGCTCTTTACCAGTAAGTTGTTTAAGATCTGTCCTTCTCAGCATTGTCAAGTCTATAATTTCTTATAAATAAGAAGTTGCCGATCACTGCAGAGAATTATGGTATGCATAAATTTCTATAATACCATCACCTCATCATTCCGGTAGGTGATAAGGAAGAAGGAAGGATAAGTAATTGATAAGGAAAAAAGGAATTAATTCCATGAACTACTGTATTTGCTACAACATGGTCTAATAAACCAATAGCTCTCTCTGCTTCAGGTGTTATGTTTCTTACAGTTTAACTGAGAGTCTCTGGAAAGCAACTTAAAGAATGGAGCCAATCCTTAGTAGTAACAGGTATGGAAGAGTGCTCCCAGATGATGTGGCCATACATAGTTTTGTAAGTAGTAGAGCATATATTGTTTGGGATGTTTTAAGCTGAAAGGATGATGGCAAATTAATTATTGAGTAATAATATATCCTAAATAATTATATTTTTTATTTTACTCAGAACTATGTTCAAATTTTCACAAAAATTATGTACCCATTTAGTATTGATTAAATGAGCAAGGTGAGGAAGTGTCTGTCCCAAGATCATGCTCAAAATTCCTGCTTCTGATGGCCCTTCTGATGGGCAAAGTTCCTCTCCCTGTGTGCATATCTCTTTTCCATCAGTCTTTGGCTTACCCTTTAGTTTGAACTTGCATAAATGTCTCATTGGGGCACATTTGCAACTTTCTCTGTGTGTCTGTTTCCTTTTCAAGCACTCGTATTCTTCCTAGAATCTAGGGATCAGTGCTTCTTGGCTTTTGACATATTCTGCACAGACTCTTGCTAAGTGCCAACGAGCTGCTTGGATTGACATGCAGGAGAGAATTTCATGAGGCGGATGTGAGTTAGGCTTTGAACTATTTGGATTAAGGATTTCTTTTCCATCTCTTGACCTAACTTTACATTCCAAAATAAACTCAACTCAGTCATGGTGTGTTATGATACTGTGTACTTTTGTGTTGACCTAATTTTACATTCCAAAATAAACTCAACTCAATCATTGTGTGTTATGATACTGTGTACTTTTGTGTTGATCTAACTTTACATTCCAAAATACACTCAGCTCGGTCATTGTGTGTGTTACAATCGTGTGTATTATTTTATTTGAATTTGCCAAATTTTGACATTCTTTCACGTTTTTGTTCTTTGAGTAAGCTTGCTGAGGTGTTACCTTTTTCACACTGTTCTTAATTTTTTTCGGCACTAACATTATATTAATCCACCAGTGGATTTAACATTTTTATTCTGCTTTCTAAAAATTTGATGTAAGAGTGTTTCTATTTCTCTCTTTAAACATTTGGTTGGTTTCATTTAAAAAAAAAAAATAGTGTGACTTTGGTGTCATCTGTGTAGCAAGACTGATTTAAAGCCCACTGGAGTTATAAGGCATTGCAAAATGTTTTCCTTTGACTCAGATTTCTGTTTTATATTTTTCTGTGATATGTTTGTTCAGCTACATTCAAACGTGAAGTTATTTCAAGCAGTTTAAATGTACAGCCCATCTGTACTTCTTCCCTCACTTCCTGTGCAGTAGAATTGGGCCGTTTCCCTTGGTTTGATCTTTGTTGCTAGATGCTCAATAACATTTTATGCTTTTTCTTTTTGTGAGATAGAATCTATGTAACCCAGGCTGGCCTCAAGCTTGCTATATATAGCTAAGAAATGGGTTTGAAAAGGAGGTGAGTAATGGCCTCTGCTTCTGGTAGCACGGTGCTTATGGAATCATCCTGATGATTCAAAGTAAGAAAGGCAATCCCAAATACCTGGCATCAGAAAATGGTGGGAACTTGGCCTGTAGTGTGATGGGAGAGACAGGCACCAATACCAGCCATAGTTCACAAATGAAATCCCCAGTCTTCCCTGAATTCTTGGCCTCGTTGAGGTTTTAGATTTTTATAAACGTAATAACATTTGCAGAGATGGTTTTCTGGCTTATTTTCCCAATTCTTTTTATTATGTCCTAAACTTAACACTTTAATTCCTGGAGGGTGGTGATCTTTCTCCTGCCTCAGTGGTTCCTAGAGTAGAGAGAGATTGTCTTGCTGGAGATCCCACACCTGGTTGAATTGTTATTTGTCAAGGTGGATTGTACAGGTCCGAAGACTGATTATCAGCCTTGGTGGCTCTGTCAAGATCCCAGAGCAAACCACTCAGTCCTGAGCACAACCAAAACCAGGCCATGATATCATGATATTTTACAAGACCTCAAAGTTAAGAGAATAGTCTACCACTGACTACTCTGGGTATCTTAGGTCTGGCAAGATCTAAGTCCTCTATAATTCCAGAGACTCTTGACCTGATCTCTGGACTAAGATCAATTGGCCCTGTCTAAAGCTGCACTTTGACATTCTTGGGTACTGTCCTTTCTCTTCCTAGAGGATAAACAGAGGTAATGAACTCCTCTCAGGAAAAAAATTTACCTACAGAACTGATGTCAGAAACAATTGTTAGTATTTATACAATGTTTGTTATATGACAGTCCCTGTTTTAAGTGCCTCACGTATGCCAACTTGTATTTTACAACAATCCTATGAAGCAGCTACCATCATTGTCTATTTTCCAAATGATGAAACAGAGATGAAAGGAGGTTATCAGCCTGAGGCTACATAGTGATGAAGTCATAAGAGAAATCCAGTACCTATAACAGAGTGAAAAGAAATGCCTTAGACCAGAGTATCATTTTCCAAGAGTTCTTCCTCAAAATTAGGAAATCAAAGGGCAACTACTCTAAAAAATAAATCATTACATTTATTTATTTATTTATTTATTTATTTATTTATTTATTTGGTGATGGTGGGGACAGCATTGTGTTATGACATACCACACATAGAGGCCAGAGGACAACTGTCAGGAGTCTGTTCTCTCCTCCCACCCTGTGAGTTCCAGGATCCAACTCAGATCAAGAGGCTTGGCAGCAAGTGCTTTTACCCAATGAGCCATCTCACTGGCCCAGGACAGCTTCTTTTCCTTCCTATTTCCCCAAACTGCGTCAGCTACGAGTACAAGTTCAGTTGTCTTTCTTTTTAAAGACACCTTTGCTCTTGATAAGAAGACAGCAGATACCAACCATTGGCAAGGATGGAGGAAAAGGATGCACGTAGCCCCTGTGGAAGATAGCATGGACGCCTCTAGTTCCTTCTAAATCTTTGTTCAGGGACTCGCCTTTCAAAGACTGCTTGGTGGCAAGTTTCTAAGTCCAGCCCACTCTCCCCTCTAACACAGCTCAAAAGTACCACTTGTCACACACTGTGCACACCGAAACTACCAGATCTGAAAGGAAAGGAAAATCAATCAGCAGACAAACGGAAGGCAATGTTCAGGACAGGTGTCAAGGGTGACTCTCCACAAGGCAGCAGGTGCTACTACAATGAAGAACAAGTCCACACAAGACTTCAGGAAGATAGCACCTCTAACATAAGGATGCACAGTCCCTAGAGAAGCTACAGACCCTAGCAAAAGTAAGTTAAGCCACCAGATACTCTCAGCCACCAAATGTGGAGCGAAATCAAGCTTCAAAACACAAAAAAAGCCAAGGAGGTGGTTTGCTCCAGGTTGGTTTACTCACCAGTACATACGATTCCCTTGAAAGAAGTTAACAGTCTGATTCAGTTTAGGGTTGATTTTAATTTTTCATCCTTGAGTGCATTTACTTATGCCAGTTGACTTCCCCAGTCCTTGAGTATGCAAGGACGGGTAAGACTTGTCATATTTTTGTGACTATGTACTCTACTTATATTGTGTATTGTGGTTGGGGTATGGAATAAATTTTTATAATCGGAAGAGGTGAAATCTTTCATACCTCCCAGCTACCTTATTATGTTTAAATTTGAATAAACAAAATAGTCTCCTGGTTCAAAGTACTAGGGCAGACACTGAAAACTCCTTTCCACATGTGTCTTTCAGTAACCAAGGCCCCTCCTCATGCTCAGCTAGTGGTACTGGCTAAGCAGGAGTTGAGGAATAGATTTTGTGTGATAGGCCTCAGGAAGAACTAAGCCTGGACTGGTTTTTTTCTTTAAACTTTGTGAGTGAGCTGGGTAGTGGTGGCACACACATTTAATTCCAGCACTTGGAGGCAGAGGCAGGCAGATCTCTGTGAGTTCAAGGTCAGCCTGGTCTGCAAAGAGAGTTCCATGACAGCCAGGGCTACAGACAAAAACCCTATCACGAAAAAAACCAACTACAACAACAACAAAAAAAAATAGCAAAACAAAAAAAAAACCAACTATTTGTGTATGTGCATGTGTGTGTGTGTGTGCACATGTGTGTGCATGGGTATATAGGCCAGATGTCAACAGTGAGCGTCTACCTTTATCCTAATCCATCTTACTTTTGAGACAAGGTCTCTCATTAAGCCTGAAGCTCACGGAGTCAGCCAGCTGCACAGAGCTGCTGGTCTCTGCATCTGAGTGCTGCAGTTGCAGACCTATCCTGCCAAGTTTGTCTTTTTGTTTATACTTGAACTGTGGATCCAAAGTCCAGTACTCACCCTTGCAGAGCAAGCCTCTTACTCACTGAGCCACCTTCCCAGACTTGTAGTAGATTCTTTTTCATCTTGGAGTTTAAGCTTCTTGAATTATGTGACAGTAAGTTTTTGTTCTTTGCAGTGTTTTACCGTGGCAACCCAAGCAAACTGAATACATGTGGATATACATGTATTGCTTCCCTATTTTGGACTTTTAGGTTTTCTCTAATCTATTACTTAAAAATATGGCTACAAATCACCTTTCCCTATGTCATTTCACAGTGTGTGTTAGTCCGTTTTCTGTCATTATGACAAATACCTGAGCTAAATCAAATTAAAGAGAAGAATGGCTTAATTTGGCTAGCAGTTTCAGAAGTTGTAATCCATGGTTTCTTGGCCCTATTGCTTTAGGTCTGAGGCAGCATAGTATATTACAGTAGGAACATGTGGTATAGGGAAAGCTCCCCACCCCAAGTCAGCCAGAAAGCAAAGACAGACAGCAGGGCACATTCTCAATGGCCTAACTTCCTCCAGTAGGTTCAGTCACCTCTTAATACTGTCACAGTCTGGTGACCAAGATTCTAATATTTCGTCGGCCTGTCTCAACCTGCCAGCCTCCAGTAATGACATGGAGACTTTTTATGATTTATGAAAGCTTAGGCCTTAGCTTAGTCTTGTTCCCAACCAGCTTGTATAACTTAATAACCAGTTTGTACTAGTCCACATTTTCCACATGGCCCGTTACCTCTCATCTGTTTTCTGTACATCTGACTTCCTCTGTGTCTGGCTGGTGAATCCCACCTCAATTCTTTCCCAGAGTTTCTAGTCTTGCCCTAAAGTTCTGCCTTTCCTCTCCTGTTCTGCTACAGGCCGTTAGCTCTTTATTAAACCAGTCAGAAGGTGATGAAGAAGAATATTTACAAAATACTCAGTCAAGTGATGATTCAATAAAATAATAATACAAAGGTCCTGCCCATACTCCAACTCTTCGAATGTATAGAAATCAACATTTGAATAATACAGATACAATCTTTACATGGTGCACAAGAACATTATCCCAACACAGGAGTCTCTTAAGGACATTTTGGATGCAAAATATAGCACTATGACTGTGCCACATGGTGAGTGTCTACCGCAGAATCAATGTGGCAGAAACTGTATGTATACGAATCCTTACTGCCCGGTGTCTTCCCCAGAAGCTCCGCCAGGACACGCTGACCCACACGGCGGAAGAATTCTACCCAGTATGTTTGTTATCAGATGTAGGAATCTGCCATTTTGATAGGAAACAAAAAATGTGTTTCTGGCAAGTTTGGGTTTGTGTTGTTTGAAAAGGGAATTTATTTATATGTATGAGTGTTTTGCTTGTATATATGTATGGAAGTGTCCCTGTATCCATTCCTGGTGCCTGTGTAGGTCAGAAGAAAACTGGAACTAAGCTATAGATAGTTACGAGCTGTTGTGTGGGTGCTGAGCCTCACACTCCTGACCTTTGCAAGAGCCACAAGTGCTCTAAACCTGTGAGCCATCTCTCCAGCCCAAGGTTTGTATTTATAACGAGTCATTTGTAGGAGCTTTCTCTGAATCTTTCATCTTCCTTATGACTTTTAGAAAAAGTTGTGTTTCAGGGGACAAGGTCCTTTGTGATGTAAGATGTAAATATTTTTTGTAGGTAGTAATTTGCATTTTTATTTTCCTTGTAGTGATTTTCCATAGAGTATTTGACTATGGTGTGTTTGAGTTTGCCACTCTTTGTGTCCCACTGTTTATCATTTGTGTTATAATAATAATAATTTTAAAAAGGAAAGCATTTCTGTATTCCAGTATGATCAAGATTTTTCTATGATTGTTTTCCTAACACTTGTACTGAAGTGGGGATGGCAGAGCTGGTGACTAATGGGTGCACATTGATTTATTGATGACAGGGGTTTGCTGTGTTACCCAGGTGAGCCTTGATACCCTGGGCTTAAGTCACCTTGGTGCCTCAGCCTCGTATGTGTCTGAGACTAAAAGCACACACCCTCCTCAGCCCCATTCACGGTTCATACTTGCATTTTACACTTAAATTTATCTATATATAAATTTAAGTTTAAATAAAAATTTTTATCTTTTTTCAAATGTTTCCCAGTTGTCCTATGTCCAATACTATCTTCCCACACTGATTTAAAATATTAAATGACCGCCCTGTGTTGCTCTTTCATTAGGGTTTATAAGCATGCTTGGGAGTTATGCCCAGTTAATTACTGATAAGTTTTAGTAGTCCTCCCCCATCTCTGGTTCTTCTTCTAAGGCATTTTCTGGCTAGAAATAAACAAGAGTCTCTCATTGTCCTTGTGAACTTCAGAATCAACGATGGACTGCAAAGCAGGTTGTCACCGTAGCTATGGGAGTCATTACAGATGAGGAAAGGGGCAGCATCCTGAGTCTGAGTCATGCTCTCGCTGGAATCCAGGAAACCGCATGAGTTCAGCTGCACTTCTGTGTTCCCGGGAACACTGCAAAGTTTCTTCATATAAGTCGTGCAGGTGTATTGTTCGTTCCTATTTCATTTTTGGCTGGTTCCTATTATAAATGTACTTTTGCTTCATTTATTAGAATTATAGTTTATACATAAGGAGACTCTTGTTTTCTTTGTGTTAATTCTGAAAACACATACTTTACAGTGTTGTCTCATTGTTTATTCTGGTTTCCCAAGTTAATTACCTTGGGCTCTATAAAAATAAAATCTCGTTATCTGAAAGTAGGATAATTATATGCTTGCTTTGAAATGTTTATACTCTACAGTTGTTTTATTTTCCTTTTCCAGCTGCAACGGGAAGTAAGATAGTAATGGGTAGCATCTTCTGACTCTCTCATTCGTGTAGTGTTTCTCCCGTTATGCTCTCTAGTGCCTCAGTTCCTACTGTCCTTATTTTAGGACTCCTAAAAATGTCCTCTCTTTTTCAACTATCCCAAGAAGCACACAGAAAAACCTTTGCACAGTATTGTTTACTATAGACCTAACTTAGTTTTTATATACTTAATTAGGAAGCACTTCATACATGAACAAGAGGAAAATGATTAATGAGATTCTAACTCAACAGACCAACACAGAAAACAGCATTATGGGAAATCATAATGTCTAATACTGTATTTTAAATCACTAAAACGTGCGTAGGTAGCATGATTGCAACACTATAAAACAAAATTCCATTCACTGGTGGTAGAAAAAGGAAGGAAGTCTGTGTGTGGTAGCAGTCTGTGTGGTAATACCAGCAGTATGGGTTACAGGCAGGCAGATCTTTGTGAGTTCAAGGCCAGCTTGGTCTACATAGTGAGTTTGAGGCCAGCCAGAACTATAGAGTAAGACTCTGTTTAATAATATATGTATATGTATATGTATATGTATATGTATATGTATATGTATATGTATATGTATATGTATTGGGGCGTGGGGAGGATCTTTAAAACGATGTTAATGGCGGTTGTCACTAGGTAACTGTCTGGTTTGGGGTTTTTGTCACCTTGACACAGCTAAACTCATCTGAGAGGAGGAAACTTCAATTGAAAAATGTTAGACTACATGCTGTAAAATAGATGATGCTTTTGGTCATGGTCATGGTCATTGTGTCTTATCACATAGCATTGGAAAGTTAACTAAAACAGCAACCCAATGACAAATAATTGTTTCCTCTTTGTTTCAAATTTTACATAATGAATTGAGGTTTTGCTATTCCAGGAAAGGAGATTTTTTTTTTTAAAATAAATTTGTAAACAAATTTAACAACTATACTTAAGCCACTCCAAATAAGAATTAACTTGGGACATTACCATTGCAGCACTTACTGGCCTTCTGAAGGTGCATGCCCATTTCCAATGGATATGTAGCATAGTTAATGTATGACATCTCTGATTTTCTAGTTGGCACATTTAAATCAAAGGGGGACATACGAAATTCATTTCAACAATACATTTATTTATTCAACCGAGTGTGAGACCCACCTTTACCGGAGACAGTAATAAGTTTTAAACTCTATTAAGTGGCTGTTAAAATTGTTGTAATCATGTATTATTAACAAATTCTTTACACTTGTATTGAAAGCAGCCCTTCTAATGTTCAAACTCCCTGTAGATAGGTACATATATGGGGTCAGGGAGTGACAGACTCCTAAATTAGCAGCTGTCTGACTCTCCCTTGCTGCTCTTTCTGCCCTGGCTCCCAGAGCAAAAACACTCTGAGTCTAACAGTCAAATCCACTGGCCTTATGCATTATCAATAGAAAATACTGTATGGACACCCTGGGGAAAGCATAGCAGGTTGGCTGAGGCAGCCTACACTAGGACTATTTGAAACCATCGACACCAGTGTTCTTGCTATCTCAAGCATTAGTAAACTCTTGATGCAATCATTTACACCTTGGTTAGAGGGGACAGTTGCTCTGGTGATCTGGCCTTGGAAGCAAGGCTTTGATTGGCCCAAATAATAGCTGTGATTAGTCCAAACACCTCATCTCAGGCTATACAAGCAGGCTGTTCAGGCTCATTTACGAACACTCTCCTGTTCCATCCCCTCTGATGTGGCAACGGCCAGCTCAGTAAAAGCCCTCTTTAATGGTCTGGCCTAGTTTTAGTAGTGGGTTAATAACACATAAGGAAGCAGTAGGGATATCAGAGTGTGGCAACAGTGGAATGCACAGGCAGTGAGTGACAATGGAGCAATTGGCAGACCAAACTGGAAGCAGTAAGATGGCTACCTGCTTGACAAGTGAGGAGCAACTCAATAGTTTGGGGCTAGCCAGATTACAAAGGAACATAGTGGGAAGAAGGTGGCAGGAAGAAGACAAGAAGATGGAGCCCTGATGCTGAAGAAAGATAAAGGCTATAAGGAGCCAAAGAGGAGAAGTTGTGTCTGGTCATCAGAAGGATGCCAAGCGCCATCAAGTCTTCAGGGCCAAGGCATTCCTAGACTAAGGACTGTGACAGTGACTACTACCAAGGCCTAAGCATGTGATAGCCAAGGCTCACATGGGGACTGTGACACTAGAGCTCCTGGCCAAACACAGCAATTGCCACCACACACTAAGAGGAGTTAAAAAGGCAAGATCAAGTACTTGAAAGCCCAGCCATGCCTCCCATTCTGGTAGGAACTCTCAGCCAGACGACTGGTGACAGACAAATGGAACCCAATTGTTACCACTCCAGCTTGTCATCTGCATAAAATAATGTTTTCATTCTTTTTTTTTTATCTTTCCTTAGCTTGGATATCCAGTGTCAATTTTACACTTTTAATGCATCTTAGTTGAGACTATATTTCATGTGTTTAATAGTCATTGAATGTGCATAGTAGTTCTACAACAGGCAATCTGTGTCTAGACGCTGTCATGGTAACTGTTCCAAAGGGCAAGTGCTAAAAAAGGACTGTGTGTGTGTGTGGTGTGTTGTGAGAGAGAGAGAGAGAGAGAGAGAGAGAGAGAGAGAGAGAGAAAAATGTGTAAGTGTGTGTATGTCTGTGATTGTGTGCGTCTGTGTCTATGTGTCTGTGTATCTCTTGTGTGTGTGTGTGTGTGTGTGAGAGAGAATGTGTAAGTGTGTGTATGTCTGTGTTTGTGTGTGTGTCTATGTGTCTGTGTATTTCTGTGTGTGTTATGTGTGAGAGAGAGAGAATGTGTGTGTGTCTGTGTTTGTGTGTGTCTGTGTCTATGTGTCTGTGTATGTCTCTCTCTCTGTGTCTGTGAGAGTATGTGTGTGTGTGTGTCTGTGTTTGTGTGTCTGTCTGTGTCTATGTGTCTTTGTATGTCTCTCTCTCTCTCTCTCTCTCTCTCTCTCTCTCTCTCTGTGTCTGTGAGAGTATGTGTGTGTATGTCTGTTTGTGTGTGTGTGTGTGTATGTCTGTGTTTGTTTGTGTGTCTGTGTATGTCTCTCTCTCTGTGTGTATACAAGGCCAAAAAATAGTGCTTGCTGATTAACAAAAATCATGGAGGAAAACAAAACATCATCCACAATAAAAATCACCTAATCAAGATGATTTATTTAGGCTTTATGACACCTCTCTGCTGCCCTTTACTGAACAAAGTGTCTCAATCCAGATAAAATTATTTTTATACTTAATTGTCTAAAAGGAAATACAAACAAAAAAAATCCAAAATCTTGGAACGTGAGCAGGCCAGCCTAATCTGATAGCCTTTAATTTAAACTATGGGCTCTTCTGAAGGCCTGAAAGAACTGCTCAAAGCTCTTTCTTCCCAGAGTTGTGCTATCCAGTAAGTGGGATCCTAGCACTTATGTGGCTATTTCAATGAACTGTAATTAGACACTTGGTCTTCAGCAGCACTGGTCACACTCTTGTAGCTGTGTCTTAGCTACTGTTTGGGTTGTAGGTGAATCCTCCCACAACCCCTAACTTGCCCATGTTCTCCAAAACTTGCTGCTTCCTGGCCTGACAAGGACCTAGGACTCTGCTCCATCTTGGGCGTCACTGCTGTCCTACTCTGCCTACTTCCCACTTGCCCTGGCCTCCTTAGAGACGTATAGAGTTTAGTGCCCAAATGCGGTTGTAGACACTGCTACTACACTAAAACTTCTATTCCCTCTACATTTCCAAGCCATTAAGGTGAGTTAGGGCTTGCCCACAAAGATAGACAAAACAGGTATAGACTGGTGCAGATTACAGGCTTTAAACTGGAGTTTTGTAGTTAAGGATGGAGGAGGGTGAAGGGGATTTTGTTAAAGGTAGAATGAGGAAGGTAGCTGTTTTCAAAGTGATAGTTTATTTCTCAGCCGCTGCAGAAATGAGCCAATTCAAACCAGATTAGATTAAAGGCTGGTTTATTTGGAAGCTGCTCTCGGGTGGACAAGTTCAATGGCCCCAAAAACTGAGGCCAGGAAAAGTCTTCACTAGGAAGGGGGAGGGGAGAGCAAGGGTGTGCACTCAGATTTAAAAAAAAAGGGGGGGGGAGAAAAGAGAGCGAGAGACCAAAACCTCTAGATTATATAGGGAGGATCCTCTTGGGAGAAGGGCAGCCCAGCCCCTGGACTGGGAAGTTGAGGGTTGGGGGCTGGATGTGCCAGGTAGGCCAGGTTTGCTTTGATATGTAAATACACACCACCATCCCACGTCCCAGTCCAAAACCAAACTGGAAGCAGCTGGGTGTCTGGGAGAGGGACAGTTAATCTTCTTCTGGAGTCTCCAAATAATAGGCTTCCTGGAAATTAGAGCTCAGTTGAGGGCCTTGGCTTTGGGTGGTGGGGGGATGTGTTTAGAAATAAGGGGTATGTGAGCCCCATATTTCGCTTTCTCCCAGGAGCACAGCCCTCCCTCCGAAGAATCTCCCCAGCCTCACTCTGAGCTCAGCTTCACAAGCAGGAAGTGAAGTATCTATTTTACCACACCACTTGATTATTTCATTACCCACCCCCAATCCACCCCGGAATTGGAATAAAAGTCCAAGACAACTAGAAGCCCCCTTCCTCTCCGGGCATCCGGGCTGAAAGACCCCGATTAGGAGGCCAGCAGAGCACTGGCAAACAGCGGGTCACGTGCACGAATTGAGCCCGACCATCGAGTCAGTCCTCCAGCATCCCAGAGCGGCCTCGGAAGTGCCCCTGCGAAGCGGGTCTTTCCGGCCGGGCAGTTCGCGCTTTTGTCCCGCCGGCGGCCGGGCTCCCGCGCGCCGCCACAGCCAGTACGTGAGTCCCGGGCTGCCGGCGCTCCCGCCTCTCCCCGGCCCGCCACGCCCTTCCCTTCTTTGCCCTCCGGTCCGGGCGGGTCCTGGGGGAGAGCGTGACTTTGCGCACGCCTTGGGAAGCGTCCTCTGGGAGTGAAGGGGAAGGAAGAGCCCAGGCCTGGGCCCCGCGGGCAGGCTGCCATCAGAGCAGGCCCTGGGCCGAGGAAGGGCCAGAGTCCGCCCTGGGTTCCTTGACTGTCATGGCCATTTCGGGTGTAGAGGGAGGAGAACCCCGATTATTGCGCCTAAAAATTTGCCTGATTGCGGTTAAGTTTGTTTCTGAGTCTTGGAGGTGACCTGATTCGGTCACCACTCCCCTTTATTTTGGTGGGGGAGAGGTGTTGAGAGACACCTCGGCTGTGGAAGCAGACTCTTCCACTTCCCGGCCCTTTCCTAGGAGAAACTCGTCTGTTGGCAGTGGGTGCGACCAGAAAAGGCCATCTGCCGGACCCCACCCCCTACCCCCCACCACAGCAAACTGAGAAAGTGTTGGCTTAGGGAAAAGCAGGTGAAGGCACCTGAACCCAAGTGATTGCTTTAGGAAATCCTGGGGCAGCGATGTAAAAGAAAGATAAACAGGTCAGGTGGATTGCCTGGGCTAGTGTGTTTATCTTAAAATGGTTTGTCTAGACGGTCAAGACCATTTTCGTACACCTGAAGTGTTGTCTGATGTGTGTGCGTGTATGTGTGTGTGAATTTTTGAATACGTAATGTTCATGTGACCATGACATTAAAATCCAAAGATTTAAAAAAAATTTTCAATGCAAAATATGAAAACAAGATTTTCTTTTACTGTTCCCAAAGGTTATCCTAGGCCCTACCTTAAAAAGTAAACACTTTTGTTGAGATCTTGAGTAGACTTTAAGGACTTCTTCATTCAAATACTAGCAAATATATACGTTGTTCCTCTTTTATTCAGACAGGTGGTAGTACAATAAATCCTGCTTCCTTGTTTTACTGAATCTGTTTTACAGAACTAACAGGAAATGGATGTGTTGTTTGTTTTATGAACCTGTAGTAGATTGGCCATTTTAAACGATGTTTTAGATAAATCTTTAGACTACAGTTGATAATCTTTGAGTTGTTTCTAGTGTTTTTATGTCAAATGGTATTATGTGGAATGATTCTGTGTTAGGATAAGGATTATAAAATCAAGAGGGACTGAGGTTAATAAAGTATTTTTTCTGTTTGTTTTACATTGTTTTTAAATGTGCTACGTTACTTGCTTCAAGCTAGCCCCTGAGTGAGCCCTTAGCTTCAGAAGTCTCTCCATTGCCCTTCATGCTCTCTTGCTTTCCTTATTTCTGGAGCAGCTAAAAGTATCTCCACTACTATTATGAGAATGTTCCATTATAAAGTCCCTTCAGTCCTTATTCCTAATTTTTAAATAATAGAAACAAATCTTGTTAACCATTTATATCTTTTCATAAATTAAATGCAAAAATAGCCAGAGCACAAATCATACTATTTGTCAGTGTATCACTTATAGCTCCATCTTCCATTTGCACATTCTCCCACTTAGGTGCTCTTGAGTTGGCATGCCTTCTCTCTTAATTTCATTCTCTAGTCATCAAATATGGTACCTAAGAGCCTGAGGTACAGAAGCCCTGGACTACATTTGAGATACAGGATATTACTTTGTGGGATACAGTTGGAGTCTGGAAATTCAAAGTAGCTGCAGGAAGACTGTACCTGTTTCTTCTTGCAGCCACACTGTAGGAATCATTTTCCACTAAACCAAGAGTGCTCTCTTGTGAGTTGTCTCAGCTTCTGAGAAATAACTCCTCACTGTCTGGAACAGGGAGTAAAGTGAAGGTTCTTGATATCTGCATGTACTTTTATAGAATCTAGCAGTAGAATGTGAACAAGCATGGAAATAGCCAGAGATCCTGCGTCTTAAGTAACTGAGGGATAGAGACTTTCTCATGGTTGGCTTTTTCACTGATGTTACCAGACTGTTAAGATCATGGTGTCTATCCTACTGACTGTAGTATAACAACTTCATCTTGGAGCTCTAGCTCTAGGTTCTCCTACCCCTTCTCAATCTGTTCTCCCACTGATTAGAGGCGGTGGTAGCAGCAGTGCTGCCTTGAGTCCCAGGAGGCAGAGGTAGGTGGAGCTCTCTGAGTCAAGGCCAGGCAGTGCTATATCCTGAGGTTCTGTCTCAAAAAAAAAAAAAAAAAAGCAAAGTAAAAGTAATACAGAAAATTGTAAATTGTTTCAGGATTCTGATACACTTTCCACCCTTGGTTGAAGCATTTTAATGCAAATTTCTGGCACCGTTTTTTTGTTTTATTCTATATTAGTTCTATGTTAGTTGTCATTAAAAGTGTATATATACTCCTAACATCTATAGTACCATTTCATAACAGCCTATTTTAGCTTTGGGTTTTTTTTTTGTTGTTGTTGTTTTTCATATTATCTAGCTGCAATAGGCAGATTACTGGGTCATATGTCTACAGTAAATTAAGAAGGACTTACAATCTTACAAAAATGGAATGTTTGTAATCAACAGTATGGTCCAAAAGACCTAAAATACTAATACTTACCTGGCCCTTTATAGAAAAGTTTTTACCGATCCCAGATTTTATGCCTGTGCTACTCCTTTACTTGAAAATCCTAAGTAGACTCCTCAGTATGAGTCAGACCCTAGGTATACCCTTGTTGCCTATCTGTTGGTTTCACTTGCTGCTCTATGTTCCAGATGCCTAAAGTGTACTCTCCTGAAGTTTCTAGTCCTTCATGGCAGAGGTTAGCCCTCCCACTTTCCACCTTATCAGTGCTGATGCTTTGTAGGGTAGATCCCTTCATTCTCTGGACTAGCCCAGAATCTGTGGGTAGGAAAGAACTACCTATTATGGTTCATAATCTAAGTTCCTTGTGTACCATTCACTCAGATAGCCATGATGTCAGAATGTACCCTTAGTATGTTCATAAGGATGGCAGTATATCTTATACTTTCTCAGTTCCCTTATGTGCTAACAGCATTTATGCTACTGCTGTCTTGATGTATTTTTGCCCCTCTTTTTGATTGAGTGAACTATTGGATGTGCCAAATAGCCCGTACTCAAACAGGGAGGGTAACTTTGGCTTCTGGCTAAGGTAACTAAGGAAATTTTGACTTCTGACTAGATTGGAGAGGCAGATAATAAAGTGTGGTTCATGCAGTTGAGGCCAGTTACTAGCCAATCATACAGTCCCTGAGGAAATAAAGTGACCAAGAATAATGCAAATAATTCAGTTTGTCAAATAATTGATGGTGGGGTTGAAGAAATGGCTTTTTGTCATAATCATAAGGGCCAGAGTTCAGATTCCCATGTGAAAAGTCTAGAGTTGTAACACTATATACCTGAAATCCCAGCAGTCTGTGGAGAGAAATCCTGGAAACTGGGTAATTTACAACAAACAAAAACTGTACTGCTCATAGTTCTGGAGCTCGAGACATCCCAAGTTAAGGTGTTGGCATCTCCTCAGACCTTCTTGCTCTGTTTTCGTATGGTAGAAGGCACCACACAACAGGAGAGCAGAGAGAGCCTTAGTAAGGGTTCCTTATGAGGAGCCCAGTCCCACAACAATGGCATTAATACACTGTAACATAAAGACAGTGTCTCCATGGCCTTGTTATCTCCTTCTGCCAGGAACAGCGTCACACTTTTGTAATCCCAGATAACTGACAGGCTGAACCTGGCATCTCTGAGCCTGGGACTTCAAGTTCAAGGCCAGCCCCACTAACATTTGGAGACTTTTCTCAAAAACAAAAATATTTTAAGAAAACACCTGCTTAATATTATATTGACAATTAATTAAGCATGAATTTTGTTCTAATTAGGTGCTAAACTATAGCAGAAAATGATCAAATATGCATTTTATAAAATTCTTAACAGCTGTTAGAGGAAGAATTGGATGGGGATAAGAATGAAGGCAGCATTCTAGAGGGCAACAGTCTAGGCCTAGAAGCTGGTGTTCATACTATAAAATCAGTCTTACAGGATGTTTTGACTGTAGATGAGAGAAGTAGAAGAGCTAATTGTGATTCAGGCAAAGAGGACAGTGGGGTGGATAATAGGATCTGTCTCTATTTGGATAAAAGACTTTGGGCCAGAGATAAATTTCTAACCAACAGCTTTTAGGGGTGATAGAGGTCATATATAGATGGAGCTGTTTGTCCCGAGGGGAGTAGTTACAAAGAGTCAAGAGGAAAGACTAAATGAAAGGATCGGGCACAACCGAGCATCAGCAACTCTGTGATGGAAGCACCTTATCTAGAAAAAGCTAGTACAGTGTGATCTGAGTCAAAGAAATCCAGTTGAGTTATGAGGCTTAAAGGGAGATGGGTCACTAAGCAAAAGAGACTGGATGGTGAGAGTGATACATAGAGGGAAGTGGAATGGTGGATTTCTAAGTGTATGTTTTGATATTTTAAAAACTTTATATTTGAAAATAATATTAAATATACAGAAAAAATTCTAAGAATAATAATAGCAAAAGAAGTGGGATAGAGAGATAGCTCAGCTGTTAAGAGCACTGGTCCTTCCAGAGGGCCAGGATTCAGTTCCCAGCACCCAAAAGGTAGCTCACAGTAGTCTGTATCTTCCTTTCTAGGGTATCCAACTCCTGGCTTCTTCAGTCACCAGCCACACATACATATAAGCAAACATTTATACATATAAAAATAAATTTAAAACATAGTGAAAGAAACTTTTATTCATACTCACCCATAGTTAATATTTTATTTAATTTTGTCCTCTTGCTCTCATTAACATTTTCCCCAAGTTAAGGATAATTTAAACATCATAGTCCATTAACCATAGATACCTTGTTGTATGTTTTTAAATTTAAAAATTAAATTTCAGTTATTTGTATGTATGTACACATGTGTGCACAGCACACCTGTGGAGGTCAGTAGACAAAGTGTGGAAATTTGTTTCTTCCACCAGGTTGGTCCTGTCATATCTAAAGGCCTGCTGAGCCATCTCAGTATATTTTTTGAAGGATAGGTATATTCTTTTATCTAACTACAGTACAGTTGTCAATTCTAGTAAACTTAAAATTAATATTTCTTTTATTTTCCAACTTTGTCAGCTGAAACTTTATGGTGGTTGTTGTTGTGTGGGTTTTTTGTTTGTTTTTTTTGAGACAGGTTCTTACTGTATAGCTCTAGCTATCCTAGATTACATTATGTATAGCTGGCTTTGCCTTCACAGAGATCTGTCTGCCTGGGACTCCCCAAGTGCTGGGATTAAAGGTTTGCTGCCACACCCAGCTCTGGCACTTAAAAAAAAAAAAGTCTTTGGCCTTCTTTAGCCTGTAACATTTCTAGAACTTCTCTTTGTCATATAAAGGTTTGAGAAACAGAGTTCCTCCTCTCCTGACAGCCCTTTTAATAGAATAGTCTTCATTTTGAATTAACCTATTTTCTTATGGTTCAGTTCATATAATAAAATTCTCATAGGTTCTGTCCTTCTCAGGATGTCATTACAGGAAGCATATGAAGTTACTCTGCTCTCACTAGAAATATTAATGTGGAACATCTGTCAAAGCTTGCCTAATTTCGTGTATAATTACTGTTTTTTCTCTAATAAGCATTCTGAGAAGGAATATTTAAAATAAAAAAAATAGCCTGATTTTTGTCAGAATTTCTCCCCAGATTTAGAATTCATTGGTAAATTTTTTTATCTAATTTTTACTCTGATAGTTATAGAATGGTAATTTATTCTGTTGTAATTAAGAGATCTCCCTTTTTTCCTGGCTTTTATCTACTTTTTACTCTGTTAGTTATAGAATGCTAATTTATTCTGTTGTAATTAAGAGGTCTTCCTTTTTTCCTGGCTTTTATCTGTGGGGACTTGTGCAGTCCTGGTTTTAGGGGCTTGTCATCACTATGCTTACTCATTGTTCCTAACTGGATGTTCAAGCTGGCTTTTGTAATCTTACAGAGTACCTCACTTTTTCTGTTCTTTCCTTTCTTGTTGGTAAACACCATACCACACAGAGTTCATCTTATAATTCTGTTCCTAGCCACTTCTTTGAAGACTTTCTTTTAAATAGGGGATACTAGAAGAAACCAAAACTTAAAGTACTTAAACCACTGTGGTGATGTTTTTCTTTTTGGCTTGCTGGCAACCAGAGCTAAGGGATATATCTATGTAGAAGTAAAAATGTATGTATGTATTTAAGTATGGACTTATATACACACATACATTGTTTAGAAATGATTGAGTTTACACAATACTTCTAATTTATCCATATAAAGTTCTTTGTTGCTTTTCCTATCCCCTGTTTGTGTATCTTTTTTTTCTGCATAAGAATCCTGGCTTCTGCCTTCAGTGGTGGCACACGCCTTTAATCCCAGCACTTGGGAGGCATAGGCAGGCGGATTTCCGAGTTCGAGGCCAGCCTGGTCTACTGAGTGAGTTACAGGACAGCCAGGGCTACACAGAGAAACCCTGTTTGGAAAAACCAGAAGAATCCTGGCTCCTAACAAAAGTCACATTTGACTTCTAAGTTGTTTGAGAATTGTTTTGCCCATACTGCTAACAATGATTCAGATTGTTTGGAATTCTCCCCAACAGAAGACTTAAAGTAGACAAGTATGAAGTCAAATACAGTGTTCCTAAGTTATATAGATTAGACATTTTTGTTTGCTTATTTTCTTCCTGTGGTTTTAGTATCCCTGTGAAACACAGCTGAGTTCACTGTTTCTGTTTACTTCCTGTTTTAGCAATTTTCCCTCCCTCATCTTCACTGATTTCATGTTATTCTTTGATTATGCCGAACATTATTGGCTTCCATAAGTAAAACTACACCTCCCTATCCCTTTATGATGCCCTGTTCTCCACCCTTTGCAAATATCAGTTGTTTCTTGGTATTACCATAAGGATAAGCACAAACTACTTGCTTTCTTCCTTTCTTAGCATCTGCAGTTTTTCACATTTTGACAATATAATACTATATACATCCTGGAAATGACTACCTTGTCAATGAGATGTTCTCCTTTTCTAGTACTCCTTTGTGTGTATTTCATAGCTTAAGTAAGTAGTTTTCTGTGCTTGCAGATTTAGGTAATTTCACAGATTTTCAGTTAAAATTGTGTCATAATAATTCTGTTATCTATACACATGCTTTTATGAGTGCACACTCACACACACACTTTTGTGGTATTAGAAGTATATCTTTAGAATTACTTGTGGATTGAAGGGGAAATGTGTGTATTAGCACAGATTTCCCACCACAAGGAGTATGTAAGTTTTTAATCCAAGCAATCTATTAGAATCTTTGTTTTCTTCAGTATTTTATCAACAGGGTATATGATCAAGTTTTGAACATTACTCATTGTAACATGTGAGAAACACTATTTTATTGAAGTTCTGATGTATATTTCTCTTATTAGTGAAAATAAATATATTTTTACATGTTTAATAACTGTCTTGCTTTTTATTTTTAAAGGAAAAACACTATTGGCATGGTTGTTATTGTGTAAAACAGCCTATATATTCACTGAACAAAATAATTATTATAGATTACGAGAAGAAAGCCCAGAAAGAGAACATCTAAAGGGCAATCAAAAGGTAAAGGAAGCCATGACTGACTAGCTTGAAAACATTATAGCATATTTTGACCATAGAAATAATCTACTTTTCAAGTAACAGTGTTTGTCATAGAAGTTTGTACACCAAGAAGCTGTTTCTAGTTGAGGTAAATAAAATTTTACTTTTTAAAGAAAAAAAACTGAACCATATTAGCATCAACAAATTACTTCTTTTACAAAATATCACTGGATGCTTTTTCTTCCCTAGTTTAAAATTAGAAAGGAAAGGAACTAAGTTCTTAGAGTATACCATGATTGTATTGTCAAGTCACAGTAATTGAACTCAAGGATGTGTGATGGTCCGCAGAAAAGCTCCTTCACTCTAGTAGTCTATTCTTTCACTTCTGAGAGGAGTTTGCTGATCAGCGGTCTCTACCAACTTTAGGCTGTCCACAGGATAAGAGATTGCAAACAATGGGAGGCTAACCAATCTAGGAAGTTATCTTCTTTTAGAGAGCGAATTAAGAAATTTTTCTAGACTTTCTTTCAAAATAGTAACTGTTAACTGAGGTTTCTTTCCTCCTTTTCTGGTAATCCCCAGATTAACAGTGTTAAAAGAGACTACAGGAAGTGGCCATAGGGCTCTTAAATTTTTCTTTGCCAACTTGATTTCCAGTAGTAGGCATTTCTTTGGGACATCTTTCTTTTCAGAAAACCTAGTTCTCTGATAGGCAACTGATCCTTATGACTTGGAAGAAATCAGCAATTTGGATATGACCCATGGCGATTAGTGCCTTAACTTGTCTTGTTAGCTTTCCTTGTTGCAGGAAGGACAGCCACACATTCAGGGACTCTTGTTTCAGTCTCAGGTTTGGGTTCTACAAGCCTTTCATTCATATCCTGTTCTTCTTTCTTTAGAAGCCAATCTATACAGAGCTTACTTCTCAGCACCCCACCACCACCACTGTTCTCTTCTCCTCCTCCCTCTCCTCCTCTTTCCCTTTTCTCTTCCTCTCTGTTTTCCTCTTCCCGTCTTTCTGAAAGTTCATCCAAGGCTCATTGCATTTTGTATGGCCCTGATGGTTCTAGACAAGCTAATCCTGATTGTTCTGGGAATGGACAATAGTTTCAAATGGCCTCCAAGGTTGTAATTCAAGCACTTGAGATTTTCTAGGTTTTCAGTATCTACATTGTTGGACTAATGGCTACCCTAGTGTTGGTACAATAATTGGCCTAGACACTGTAAGGCTTCTCGAACAACTGGAATGAGTTTAAACTTCTCAGTGATTTCACAGCTGCCAATCACTATTTTCTCTAATTCATGTGGTTCCTACAGAGCCACCAAACCCAATCAGACAGGTCCATGTCATCTTGATCAAGCAACTCGCCATCTCTTCATCTTCCAGCTTTTCAATTGCAGGAGATAAAGTACTGGTTGACATAACAGCTATTACATGTGGAGACCCTGGTTTTCTAGGAACATCTTTTGCTGACTCTTGGAAGTCACTTTTCTAGGCCCTTTTCCCAGATATTACTATGGAATCTGCAAAGTCTGGCAAAAAGAAATTTGAGCATTCTCCAAAGTCTGTTTTGGGATGAGCCAGTCCTGGGAGGGGTGCTGGGTATATAATGAACATGATGACCAGAGCCAGCTCTGCTTCCAAGATGCCACACTAAAAAGAACAGCTATGGTGCTAAATTTTGGTTTACTTTAGCCCCTGGAATATAATTTATTTTCTTTAAGGCTGATCTTTGATAAACTAGCAGGAGCTATCAGGTGCTTAGAAATCAGAGTTGTCTTGAGGAATTCAAATGTAGTAGCCTGTTGCAGAACAATGATGTCAGCTTTAAAGATCAGGATAGTAAGATCTTTGGGCTTAAGGGCCAAATTGCCTGGTTGTTCCAGGCACACAGAAACTGGATTTGCTAGATTTCTCTTTTGAGTGTATTCCAGTTAATGACAAATGCTTTGTCCCAATAACCATTAGAGCTGGTGATCCTGCTACTACAATGTCTCTTTAAGCTGAGAGATGAGAGCTACCTGTTTTCAGAGGCATTGTCAGGGTTTATGCAACAGAATCAGCTTTCACCAATTGCATATAATCTGTACTTTGTTCATCCTGTAGTACTCCACCAATAGCAAGTTCCAACACATTGTCATACCTTGAAAGCAGTTTTCTATTACTAAAGTAATAGAAAAGGAAGATTTTATGCCACTTGATGCTTAGCTTGGAATACCAGTAGCTCTTGGTGAGCCAAACAAGCTTTGGATAGACCCACTTTGTCATACAACCTTAGGGCCTGAAGGTGACCTGTGGCTTTGGTCATCATGTTCATTATATACCCAGCACCCCTCCCAGGACTGGCTCACCCTAAAACAGACTTTGGAGAATGCTCAAATTTCTTTCTGCCAGACTTTGCAGATTCCATAGTAATATCTGGGGAAAGGGCCTAGAAAAGTGACTTCCAAGAGTCAGCAACAAGATGTTCCTGGAAAACCAGGGTCTCCACATGTAATAGCTGTTACGTTGTCAGCCCGTTCTCTACTGCAATTGAAAAGCTGGAAGATGGAGAGTACAGCCTTTCTCCCTGACCTCTCATCACAGTTCTGACAGTATTTCTGCCATTTTCTTTTGGGAGTTGGGGTAGAAATGTATACTATTTTTATTATAAAAGTACTTGTATGTAGTTAAAACATCAGTCTTGTATTGTATCTTGAGTATGGTTAGGAAGCTTTCTCTCTCACCCAGGTCATAGAGTCATTAATTCATGTTTTCTTCTAGTATTTGTTATTCTAGTGTCTGTTATATTATTTAAGCTTCTTTATATTTAGAGCTCTGTTCCATTTGGTGTTTATCCCTTTGTGTGATATAAAAGATCTAATTTTATCTTTTTTATTCCCCAGATGGCTTTATATTTGTTACACTATTTTTAAAAACTGTCTTTTCCCTAGTAATACCATCCTCATCATCGATTTCTATGTGTAGTTGAAATAATTTCTGGATGTGTCTATTTATATGCCAGTAACACATTTAACTTATAAAAGCACATTTTTAATTATAGCATATGTTAATAGTCACTACAGCTAGTAGTTGCTCACAGCTCTTTTTCTTCCCTAGCAACTTTTTATTTTAGGAAATTGGTTTTTATGGCTGTAGGAACCCTAAACATTTTTTTTCTTCTAAGGAAGTTGAGATGGAAGGGCTAAAATTGAAAAGTAAATGGATGGAAAATCTGTTGTATATGAAATGGCAGAGTATAGATAAGGTATGCTGCTGCTAAAGTTTCTGGAACCGCACTAGCCCACTTACAGTTCCATGTTTTTATTGTGGGCTGCTCTCCCCAGAGTAATACAGGGAGTCAGGGAACTAGTCTGGTCTGCCATTCTTCAGTAACCTTATACTTGGGACTTCATTTTATATACTGTTTCCTCAGATGAACCAACTTTTGCTTTAATGTTTTTTGGGTAATTCTTCACCTTCTGAATGGTCTCCTAAATTTCTAGCATTTTCTATTCCTATAGGAGGTCATTATTCCTATGAAAAAAGGTTAGATAGTATGATTCTTTACACCTGTTAACTCTAAAGCATGTATTATACTTTTATTGACCATTTTTTCCTCACATAGTTACATATATAGCTTTCTAAGTAAGATTCACAGAATTTCACAATAATGTCCTGAAATGTTATGCAGGACAAGAGGGAAGGATCACATTTTTTATGATTATAAATGCTTCATTTTCTTGAAATAAGTTGAACAATATCTTCTTAATAGTCAGTATGTCAGAAAAGGAGTATTGATAGGTTACCAGTCATGTAAAGTGACTTCAGGAGAACAGAATCCCTGCCTTGGGTATTAAAGTCTGCTTTGAGAATTTTGTTTTTGTTTTGTTTTGTTTTGTTTTGAATCATGTGCTTTTTTCAAAACCCCTACATTTAAACCCTGATCAATAGCTTAACTTTTAATACAATAACAAATAATAAAACAAATAGTAATAACATTTGCCCTGACCAAGGGACAAGTATTGTTCTTACTGATTTTAGATGGCTATCATCCAATATTCACAGTGACACTATTATTTTCATTTTACAGGTGAATAAACTGCTGTACAAAGAAGTTAAATAGCTATCTCAAAGATCATATAAGTAGGTATTTGAACCTAGTTGGTATTCTAGTCATTTTCTGATCTGTGTGTGAGATTAGTTTCATTATTTCACATATAACAAAGTCTATTACAAATGTTCAAGTTCCTAATTTAAAACCACAGTATTTACATATGACCTTTACACATCATCCTGTGTACTTTAAAGCACTTTCAAATTACTCGCAGTGCCTAAAAGTAGTGTCTTTATTATATTGTATTATTTAGAGAATAATGATAAAAATTAAAAACTGTATATGTTCATAAATGTTAAGTTTGTTTTTCTGCATATTTTTGGTCCGTGGTTGGCTGAATCTGTAGAGGCAGAACCTGCAGCTATGGAGGGCCAACTACTCTGCTCAGTGGCTTGAGGTATTGCCATCTTTGTTTTACCATCCTTGAGACAAAGATCTTACACCATAGTTCAGGCTGGCCTGGAGCATGCAGTAACCTTCCTGCCTCAGCCTCAAAAGTGCAAGAATAACAAGATTGAGCCATTACACCTTGCTGTTTGTAAGCTTTGACTTTCTAAATGACTAATTTATTCATAAATAGGAATGAAAACTTTATTTTTTTGCAGGCTGAAGCATGTTTCTACCATGTAAGTTCTTCCATGATTAGCCACTTTCCAAAGAGTGTTTTCTTTACACAGAAAAGTCAAGAAGGCCAAATTAATGTACAGTAGCTTTAGATTTCTTTCTTTCTCATTTCTTGGACACTGTCCTCATAATCTTATAACTACAACTACCTGGCTGATTTTTCTTCTAGGGTACTGATTTATCTTCTTCAGTTTTTCCTGCTCTCTCCTGATTATGTATAACTTACCAAAGAAAAATTAATGTCTTTGTTGTTCCAACTTTTTTTCTGTCATCTGTTTTTCAGAGACTTCTTTTTTCTTGTTTTTCTCTTAGGTGACATTGAAAGTGATTGGTACTGGCTGTGGTTTTGTGCATCAGTTGAACCCCTTTTTATCGTACCTTCATGCTAGGTTAATGTAGAAAGGAAAAGCGCTTTGGACAGTAAACAATCTGAACTCTAGTTTTAACAGTAGTTCTAAAGGTATTAAAATCTTACTAATGTCCCCCACCATAGCCCCAATAATTAAAATAGTGCCTGTGGGGCTGGAGGGGGATCTGACTACCTCTTCTGAAGTCACTGGGCACCAGACATGTACATGGTGCACATTCCTCCATGCAAGCAAAACACTCAAAAATAGTTAAAGGTTATTTTTTAAATGGTACCTGCCACATATTAAAAAGCAAATACCTGTCAAATGGATAAGTTAATTTTGTTATTTGCTATTGTTACTCATTCAGGTTTTTTTCTAAATAAACATGTCATTTTCATTTTCTTGGTCTAGTGTCACATTTGAAGACAAGCATGGAGGATGAGGACTCAGCTAAAATGAATGAAAATAATTCAAATGCAGACTCTCAGTGCCCAAATATGGGAATTTTTCATAAGCATCATATACAGAAATCTAAGATCACTGACACTTGTGACTGGGTAGAGAAGCAGTTGGAAAGGCCAAAATGGAAAATAACGAAGGAAGACAAAAGTAGCATCGGAGAAAAGATTGACAGACCTAAGTGCACAGCAAGTATAAAAATAGAGCAGGATGATGAGACATCTGAGAAAAGTTTTACCCAAGTACAAATACCATGCATCAGACTATCCCCACAGAACCAAAAAGTACCGAACAAGGTGAACACACAGAGAACATTAATGGAAACTTACACCCTACTCTACAGCAGAATTCTACTGCTGATAAGAAATCACATAAGTGTGACGAGTGTGGAAAATCCTTCAAATATAATTCTCGTCTTGTTCAACATAAAATTATGCACACTGGAGAAAAGCGCTATGAGTGTGACGACTGTAGGGGAACTTTTCGGAGCAGCTCCAGCCTTCGAGTCCATAAGCGCATCCATACTGGGGAGAAGCCCTATAAGTGTGATGAGTGTGGCAAAGCCTACATGTCCTACTCTAGCCTTATAAACCACAAAAGCACCCATTCTGGAGAGAAGAACTGCAAATGTGACGAATGTGGGAAATCCTTCAATTACAGTTCTGTTCTAGACCAGCATAAAAGGATCCACACTGGAGAAAAGCCCTATGAATGTGGTGAGTGTGGAAAGGCCTTCAGGAACAGTTCTGGTTTGAGAGTCCACAAAAGGATTCACACAGGGGAGAAGCCCTATGAATGTGATATCTGTGGGAAAACCTTCAGTAATAGTTCTGGCCTGAGGGTCCACAAAAGGATCCATACAGGTGAGAAACCCTATGAATGTGATGAATGTGGGAAGGCATTCATTACTTGCAGAACACTTCTAAATCATAAAAGCATCCACTTTGGTGATAAACCTTATAAATGTGATGAGTGTGAGAAATCTTTTAATTATAGCTCTCTCCTTATTCAGCATAAAGTCATCCACACTGGTGAGAAACCTTATGAATGTGATGAATGTGGGAAGGCCTTCAGGAACAGCTCAGGCCTTATAGTGCATAAAAGGATCCACACAGGAGAGAAACCTTACAAGTGTGATATTTGTGGCAAAGCATTCAGCTATAGTTCAGGCCTTGCAGTCCATAAAAGCATTCATCCTGGAAAGAAAGCCCATGAATGTAAAGACTGTGGCAAGTCCTTTAGTTATAATTCACTTCTTCTTCAGCATAAGACCATTCATACTGGAGAGAGACCTTATGTATGTGATGTGTGTGGCAAAACGTTCAGGAACAATTCAGGTCTCAAAGTCCATCGGAGGCTCCATACTGGGGAAAAACCATATAAGTGTGATGTGTGCGGGAAGGCCTATATCTCACGCTCAAGCCTTAAAAATCACAAAGGAATCCACATGGGGGAGAAGCCCTATAAATGCAGCTATTGTGAGAAATCTTTCAACTACAGTTCTGCCCTTGAACAACATAAAAGGATTCATACAAGGGAGAAACCCTTTGGGTGTGATGAGTGTGGAAAAGCCTTCAGAAACAATTCAGGCCTTAAAGTACATAAACGAATTCACACAGGGGAGAGACCTTACAAATGTGAAGAATGTGGAAAAGCCTATATCTCACTCTCAAGCCTTATAAATCATAAAAGTGTACACCCTGGGGAAAAGCCCTTTAAGTGTGATGAGTGTGAGAAAGCCTTCATCACATACAGAACCCTTCTAAACCACAAAAAAATTCATCTTGGAGAAAAGCCCTATAAATGCGATGTGTGTGAGAAATCTTTTAACTACACCTCACTCCTTTCTCAACACAAAAGAGTTCATACCAGAGAAAACCCTTTGAATGTGACAGGTGTGAGAAGGTCTTCAGAAACAACTCAAGCCTTAAAGTGCATAAAAGAATACACACTGGGGAGAAGCCCTATGAGTGTGACATATGTGGAAAAGCCTACATCTCACATTCAAGCCTTATTAACCATAAAAGTACACACCCTGGCAAGACGCCCTATACATGTGATGAATGCGGAAAAGCATTTTTCTCAAGCAGAACTCTTATAAGCCATAAGAGAGTCCATCTTGGGGAAAAACCTTTCAAGTGTGTTGAGTGTGGGAAATCGTTTAGCTACAGCTCACTTCTTTCCCAACACAAGAGGATCCACACAGGGGAGAAACCTTATGTATGTGATTGGTGTGGGAAGGCATTCAGGAACAGTTCAGGCCTCACAGTACATAAAAGGATCCATACAGGGGAAAAACCCTATGGATGCGATGAATGTGAAAAGGCATACATTTCACACTCAAGTCTTATCAATCATAAAAGTGTCCACCGTGGAAAGCAGCCCTATAATTGTGAATGTGGGAAATCATTCAATTACAGATCTGTCCTTGATCAACACAAAAAGATCCACACTGGAAAGAAGCCATATCGATGTAATGATTGTGGGAAGGCATTTAATATCAGATCAAACCTTACCAAGCACAAAAGAATCCATACAGGAGAGGAATCTTTAAATATGGCTAATATGGAAAGTCATAGTGGCACATTCCAGAAGAGGATCTACTATGAGGAAGGGAATGTTCTAGATGGGTCCAGGATGCAGATGCCTATGTGGGAGGCAGAGCCTGCCAAGGCTCAGAGAAATCAAATAGAAGAAAAACTTTATGAATGTAAGAATTTCTGAGATCCTTAGTCATGGCTTATAATTTTCATAGTGTGAGTGAAAGAATTCTAAGTGATCATGAGCAATTCTTCTACGTGATTCAGTCATAGCAAGAACAGTTCTAGTGTCACAATAGTTGAGCCCTTTAGGAATATAAAATACCACTGAATATAAAACCTTTGAAAGTGATGGGACATTTAAAAAATGTCTGGACATAAAACATAAAGGTAAAGGTCCTCAGTTAGAAAATCATATTCACCACTACAAAGATCCTATTTGAATAAATAAGTGAATAAGAATGTAGAAAGTCGGTATAATTTTGTACTTTATACTTTGGTCAGTGGAAAAAAAGATTCAAGAAGGGCCTCCAACAGGCAAATTCAGGGAGAGGATGGTTTCAGGGAATATCAGTTTATTAATGGGTCATGAATTATAGACTTAACAATAATGTTTTGTGGTAGGAAGATCACAACTTCTGAAACAATTTAGATGTCCTAGGAAAAGAAAAGGCATAGTCAGATCTGTGGCATCATTACTTTAAAATGCATATTAGTTGGAATATACTATTAATTGAACTGGTAAGACTTTAGAGTTTCAAATGAACCCCCTTAATAGGTAATATATATGATAAGTGAAAACCTGGAAGGTGGCATTCATATATACTGAGAGAATGGAAAAGATTTCAGTATCTTCAGTAAGTAATAGAACATATCTTCAACATGAATTTGCACCTTACAGAAAAAATTCAGGGAATCCTATGGATAAAAAAAAAAAAATATTTCAAAGTAAGGCATTTTATTACAAGAGCTAAATAATAAGTACCAGTAATTAAGAAGAAATTCATGTTTTAAAAACAATATTAAGTGTTTGTGTCAGAAAGTATTGTAAAAATTTTATGTACTACATACATGTGTATATTGTCTGTTGTAAAATATGAATATGTTCAAAACTCACTTTGTCATAAAGGCTGAATAGTTATGGCAAGGTAAGGGGGGAAAACAATAAATGCCTCAAATGTAAATAGGCTGTGACTTATTTTAGATGGACAAATACAGAGATCATTTGTGTGTTATATCTTTCCTTGTAAGTTGTACAGGATCTAAGCCAGAGAAGCTTCTGTCTTATCTGTGAAGACTCACCTACTAAACTAGTATCTTGGGATTCACCAGAAGTTAGATCATACTTATCTCAGGGGAAAATAGATGAATTTTGAAGAGACCATAGGTAAGCAATCTGATTATGATATAAGTCTGGATTATAATTTGTTAGAGTGGGCAGGCTATGTGAGTGATCAGTCACCATACAATTCATTAGGAACAGAACTTAATACAAAATATTAGTAACTGTAGCAGTAAAGACTAGGTATTTCAATAGTAAAAGATTCTTCTGAGTTGAGCTCCACCCATAGTAATTGGACAAGTTATCAGAACCAGGTGAACACTCAGTTTGTTCTCTGACTTCAATCATTACAAAAGACCTACAATCATTACAAAAGACAATCTCTAGCCATGTCTATTCCTTTTAAGGTTCCAAGCTCATTAAATAATTCCCATGTCTTCCTCTGGGAATACTAGAGAGTATTTTGTCTCTGTCTCCAAATTCCCACCAGTAGGTTTTGACACTTGAGGTAAAGAAAGGGAGAATATATTTTGCCACTCAGTTCTATAGTAGAATGTCCACACTTGTTCTGTTCCACTGCATGAGACACTGGTCAATTTGACCCTATCTGTAGATTTATTTGGAGAATCTGCTAAGTACAAACCACTGTCCTGGGCCCTAGGTAGAGAAAGGTGGGAACAAGAGTTAAGGCTATGAGCAAAGTCACCCTAATAACACACACCTAAGTATTCAGAGAAAATTAACCATAGCCAACCAGGAAAAGTAGTGTAGATACTGTTTTCTTCTGAGGAGTAGGAAATAGAATATCCTGAATAAAGACAACAGAATGGTTCAGGAATCCTCCAGAGTTGCTGTTTTGTAGTGAGCAGAAAGACCACAGGCTATCCATTCTCAGTAGCCACTGAGGAAAGGGTTTGCATTTGCTAAAGAAAGACCACTTCTGGCTTATTAGACAATTCTGTTACCTGAAGTTTCCATGTGCCTTAGAGCCAAACCGGGTAGTGGCTTGAGTCCCATTCCTTTTACACCCCTGTTCCCCAATGTAAGCTCCAACTAGATCTATGGCAGTACTTAGTTTCGGGGATGACACAAGTAAAAATGTTGAGGCTGGCCACCTTGCAGAAAAGATTGTGAGTTCTGTGGTACTGTGGATCAAACAAAATGAATTCTTCTACCAGTGAGGTACATTTCTAGCTCTGTGGTCATGTTTTAGTATTTGTTTTTAATTATGTATATGTGTAGGGCTATGTGCTTGTGAATTTGTGTCTGAGGAAGCTAGAAGCATCAGCTGGAGCTAGAGTTGTAGGTAGTTGTTAAGTAAGCTACCTGATACAGTTGCTGGGGACCAAGTTTGCATTTGAAAGCAGTACACACTCTCAACTACTAAGACATTTCTTTAGCCTCCTTTTAGATTGGTATCTTGATTACCCAGTGTACTTAGTGCTGGGGACAACTACTGCAACCTATTCCTATTCAGAGACAAGACATAAATACGCTAGTGACCTTTTGGCTTGGCCTTGAGTATTATATCTAGAGTGAGATAAATTATATTCAGCTTAACTCAGATGTGTATGATCTCCTGGTTTCTAGTTGTCCCATAATGGACACCATGCTGCAGATTCAATGAGTTTATTGTGGCTAAGCCTGCTTGGACCAGTCTGTGGATGTGTGATTAGTGATCATCCTTGCCTTTACTAGTAAATGATACACAAGAAGAAAACAAAAAGCAAAAACCTTAACCTGCAAGTGAATCAAAATACATTTTTAAAGTTTGCAACATAAGGGAGAATTGGCACGGTAAAAAGTGAACTGGAATCTGGAAGATCTGTGGCCTAAAATGGTTTTATCTAGGAACAGGGTCAAGATGTTTATAAAGTCACATATGCATGGAAGGTGTCATAGACAAGTGTTAATAGGATAAAGATAAAATTTAAAATATGAGATGAAAAACCTCAATGTAAAAAAAATCTAACATTCTGCTTTTGGTAAAGGTAGGCTATGATATTTGGGTCAACTTCCATTGAAAATGTACTTTTTAAAGGCACATAGTATCCTGTCTAGTTCATTTGACTGCTGTAACTAGTGGTAAAGGGAATAATTTTAAAAGTAACTATTTCTCAGTTCTGAAGAGAGACAACTGTAATAATGGGGTACCCTTGTTTTTTTACATCTGTTTAGAATCCATTTCTTGGGAAAAGAACCAACATAGATCAAGGGGTCTTTCTTGAGCCTCCTTTATAGGAGCACCAATACCATATATGAGTACTCCAATTCTTGATTTAATCTCAGCACTCACTAGGGAGGTTCACAACCTTCCATAACTCCAGCTTCAAGAATTTTCAGTGCCTCTGGCTTTAATGAGATCTCTCTTGGAAAAATAATACAAGTCTTTTAAAAATGAGATCCTATTCTGTAGACTGCTAATGCTCTCTGGGTAAGAAATTCAAAGCCAGTCCCACCATAGTGACTTTTGAAAAGTTAATTAAAGTTGGGTTCCTAAACTCCTTATAGCAAAATAAATTAGAGCTAACGGTTTCCCTGAGTTTAGAGAGACAGTGACCTTGTTAATAATAGGCAGAGTGGTACAAGAAAGAGTGAGAATATCCCTGATTTTACTCAGGTCTAAGTAACAGCAGCCTGAGACATGGTAGACACAAACAGGAGAGAACTAGCTCAACTTAATCTCAAGTAACACTTAATACACACACACACACACACACACACACCACACACACACACGCCCTTTCTTTTCTTTTTTTCCTTTTGTAGCAAAGTCACTTTATCCTAGGTTAGCCTCAAAAATCACAATCTGCCTCTTCCTTCCAAAGTTCTGAGGTTAAAGGTGTGTGCGTCTACATCCAGCTCCCATAAATAATTTCTATGGGCAATAATCTGCAAGCAAAGATAAACATATTGCTTGTATTGGGGAAAGACAATATAAGTGAAATCGAACAAAAAGAAACATACCCAATAGGCTTGCCATAGTGACTGTAATATATTTATTTATACAAATACTTAAGCACTTGGCAACAGAACACATGAGAAAACAATTACTCAACTGAAAGATACCTGAAGAACTCGCCTAGAATGTAACTTCAGAATGGGAATGTAGGTGTATGGGAAGTTCCACTGAGATTTGTTTTTCAGTGAACGGAGATTTTTTTTTTTTTTTTTTTTTTTTTTTTTACATTTAATCATAGCTCAGGAGAACTATGTCAGGAATAAGGGGAACTGAGCTGGGAATTTTCTAGAATTGGTGAAGCCCTCAGATACAAAATCCCAAAGAATGTAAAAGTAAGGTAAATTTATAAAAATCTCATCTAGCCCTACTCAAGAGGTGGAAGCAGGTGGATCTGAGTCCCACCTCAGAAAAGACAAGAAGGCCTCAGAAGGCAGGCAGATACAACTGAATCTCGTGGTAGCTTGCCTGGGATTACACTAGGAGGCAAGGAATTCTGGAAAGGAGAGCACCTTACTCTGAAAGTGAACCCACCTTCCTGGAGGTAATTGGTTCCCTAACCAGGTCCCTGCCACTGGCCCAACTGGATTAACCATTTAAGGGCATGTCAAAAGATTCCAGTCTTTACATGACTGTTGAGAAACTTCTCATTTAGATTCAACATTTCTTCTGAAGCCATGAGTAGTGTTGGCTGTGCTTAGATAGCAGTGAAGCCTATGCAAACAGACAACAAAAATGGGATAGCTGAAAGTAGGATTTCTCCTACCAGGAAACCTGGATTTAAAGAAGTCTTGGCTGGGTGGTGGAGGGAATACACCTTTAATCCCAGCACACCTTTAATCCCAGCATAGGGAGGCAGAGGCAGGCAGATCTCAGTGTTTGAGATCTCAGTGTTTGAGATCCAGCTGGATCTACAGACTGAGTTTTAGGATACTCAGGGCTACACAGAGAAACCCTGTCTCAGAAAAAAACTAAAACAAAACAATAATAAATAAATATAGACTTTGCTTATTCCCAGATGGGCTACACAGAGAAACCTTATCTCAAAAAAAACAATAATAAATAAGTAAATGACTTTGCTTATTGCCAAATGGCCTAGTTGATGTATAAATCAATCAACCAATCAATCAATCAGGCAGATCTCTTGAGTGTTTGAGGCCAGCCCGATCTACAGAGTTTCAGGACAACTAGAGCTACACAGAGGAATCCTATCTCAAAAATAGACAAACAAACAAATGATCCCAGATGACCTTGTTGATATATCTACCTGTCTCTTCTCAGGATAATAGTGAGCTCAGAAGTTGTTCTGAGCAAGTATGCTTTGTCTTTGAGAGAGGGGTTCTAAAATATCCAATAAAAAAAAAAAAAAAGAAAGAAAGAAAACCCTCCAGCTTGAGGCAACCTTAAGCAACCTAGACACTCATGCTATGCACAGTTTGCTTCCCATGCTCCATCCTTCCTCTTTTTTGGCTTTTATTGTAGTAAATTGTGGTGATTATTTTTTTTAAAACTTGGTTATTTGCAGATATGCTAGAGATTATACAAAAAAGAATTGATGAATGCCAAGGTCTCGCCATCTTAACCATGGCTGTTTTAGTAAGTGCCCATTAAAATCTAAAAAGATAAGGAGAGATCCTGGGGTTGTCAGGGACTCTGAGGAGGGCAGACACCGTTCTTCTGGTCTCAGATATAAACTTAGGACCAATATTCCAGTCAATGCAATGGTTATGAGTTTGTTTCCTGTCCTGCCTGCATTTTTCTCATCTGTAAAATGGGGGTGGGGAACCCACTAACACAGTTATTTAAGGAATAGTGAAAAGGGACAGCAGAAGTGCTCAGTGAGCAGAGGTGCTTGTTGCCAAGCCTAACAGCCTGACTACTAATTGTATTTTGGTTTCCACATGTGCCCTAACCCACCACACACACATAGATGTCCTGGAATTGGACTCAGGGCGTCAGGCTTGTCAGCATGCACTTTTACACACTTAGCCATCTCCATCCTTGTTTTGGTTCTGTTGTTTTGAAATAGCTCTCACTATATATGCTTAGCAGGTTTGGAACTTGCTCTTTAGATGAGATTGGCCTCAAACTTGCAATCCTGCCTCTGCTTCCTAAGTGCTGGGGGATTTTAGTTATGTACTACCACTCCCAATGAAGCCTGCATTTTCTGTTAAAAATACCGTACAGACAGCTGCTTCCAGAGCTTCTGTTGTGTAGCATTGCAAGCTCACTCCCCTGAGCTCTAACTCAAAAAGTGTAACCTTCCCCTTTCCATCTTCCTTTTCTGCACACTGGTCAAAAGTCCAAGAATACTGCCCTGACATTGGTCTTTCTTATTTTTTCCTCAAAGCGCCTCCATTTCTGCCATGCAGCTAGCTGCCTGGTGACATCCATTGCTAAACCTGCCTTCTTTCTTGGGCACTAACTCAATAGGCATGGCTAGCTCTCTTCCTCTCTTCTACTCATTATCAGCTGCCAAGACTTTCAGCTCACCTGTCCTGTTATTTTTCTTTCAAACTCTAATAACACTGCCTTGGAACTTCAAAAAAATTACTATATAAACATTTCTATTAAATTGACTAATGTTCTATTTTTCAAAAGCTGAAAGCTATGAAGAGGAGAGTAAACATAAACGACAAAGAAAACAACACAATCGACATCAGCAAAGTCAAGGCTGGCATTCAAGTGTAGGAAAATTGATAAGCTTTTGGAGTGATTGAACAAGAAACTCAGAAAAATACAAATAATCTAAGTGAGAGATGCAAAGGAGGAAATTATAGCAAACATTCCATAAGGTGTTAGTAGTTTTATTTTTAAACACGCTAACATATGGGTGTCCTAGGTATAGTTTTGTTATTTCATTGTGTTCCAAAAGCAATCTGTATTTGCTGTCTTTAAAATTATGCGGAGACTTGCTTTAGGCCCAGCATGCATTGTTTTAATGAAGCTTACATCGTTGAAAAAGAACATTGTTCTGCAGACACTGGGTGTGGTTACCTACATGAAGTCATTAGGTTAACTTTGTAATGTACCACACATATCACTGTTACTAATGAGTGGTAGTTTGTTAAGTTGGTCCTTTACTGAGGATTTCACTTTACTGATGCCATACAGAACCGGCTCATTGAAACCTTATGGAGGAAACCTGTTCTAGTGATGCCTTTTGCTTATTTAGTCTCTTCTCTGACATTAATAGACTCACTTTTTTCTGATCATTGCTGCATGGCTTATCTCTTTCCATCCTTTTACTTTCAGTGTTCCTGTGCTTTCTAATCTGTTAGATGTGCCACTTGGAAATGGCATATAGTATTGTTTAATCCAGCCTAATAATTCATTTTAACAGGAATGCTTTTAATGCATAATTGCTTATTGTTTTAGATTTAACACTATTTTTAATTTCACTTGGTTTCAGTTATTTCCTGTCTTCAGATTTTATCAGAATTACTCTATTAAAATTCTATTATAATTATTCTATCTCCCCTCTAATTTGAAAATTATAGTCTTAGTCTGGATTAAAATCTATTTTTAGAGCTTGGACCTTTCTCCATAGGTTAGCTTATAACTTGCTGCCTTCCTGCCTCAGGCTTCCAGCTGCTGGGATTACAGGCATTTGCTACCACACCTTACTTAAAGATGTTTTTGTTATTAATACATTTCTTGGATAGGTCTCATTCTTTTGAAACAATAAACCAGCTGGCCATGTATTTCTTTAGCATATTTTTAAAGGCTTAAGCTTTGTTTCTCTGTTTTTGGTTTACCTGAGTTTAATTACAACATATTTTAGTGTGGAGAAATGTTTGAGTAATCTTATCTTGGTTTCTTTGTGCTTCTGCAGTTATGGCTTTAAGTCTCAGTAATCTAGTCCTGAGATATTAGAGTTACATCCTTCTCTTCCTTCCAGTATTTAAATAAAGGTATATTTGACCTCGCTGCATCTCCTGTCTCTTGGCCCTTTATTCCCATCTATCAGTCTTCCACCTTGTTCCAAGTTTCATTCTGAATCAAATTTGTCTTCCAGTCCATTGGTTTCTCAGCCATTTAATCTGCCACTAGATATACATATTGAGTATTCATTTACAAGCTTTATGTTTCCATTGCAGACTTTTAATTTGCTTCTTTTTTTTATAGTAAGCAGAAGTCTCAAACTTAGCTTTAGTTTCCTTGAAAATAGTAGTTCTTTTTGCTTTTGTTGTTGTTTGTTTTGAGAAGATGGTGATCTTGAGTATCATTCTTAAATGTTGTCCATCTTCTATCAAGACAAGTTCTCTTGCTAGCTCGAAATACACCAAGTAAGTTAGACTAGTCGGTCAGCAATTACTAGGGACCTGCTTGACAGCCTGCATAGCACTGGGACTGTAAGCACATTCTACTATAAGCACATTCTTAGCCTTTTTTTTTTTTTTTTTTTTTAAATGTGGGTTCTGGGGATCAAACTCATGCTTGCAAGGCAAACAGTTTACTGACTGAGTCCTCTTCCTAGCCATAACATTTGTTACTTTCCTTTCTCTGGTGCTGATTTCTCCGTATTCAATAGATTTCTTGGTATTCAATAGATTTCTTCTGCCCAAGTACTTAAGAGTATCTTTACCCTCCTTCTTGGAATCTGATTGGTTACACTCTGGAAATTTGTGACCTTTAGCCTTACTTCCTACAGAATTCTTTCACAGCTCACAGACCTTCTTGATAGTTTATTACTTTTGAGGAATAAGGAACTTGGCTCAAGACCCGTAAGTTTTGTTCTAAGATTCTAAAGTGAATTCAACTCGACAAAAATTATCCTTCTCAAAGTCTGTTGGCCTTAGTAAAGTTGGATTTAGGGTGGTCACTGCCATTCTCCCCATTTTGTTTCTGTTTGTCTCTTACACAGAAATTTTACCTTTTTACAAATAATATGTGAGCTAGAGGAGATTAACTGTGTATTAATAGTTGTGGCATCTTAAGGTCATTTAAATTCAGTATCTTAGCCAAATATAGTGGCAGATACCTTTAATTCCAGCATGCAAGAAGGAGAAGCAGGTGGATCTTAGGAGTTTGAGGCCAGCCTGGTCTACATTATCAAGGTAGACAGGGCTTCATAGTGAGACCCTATATCAAGAAAAAAAAAAAAAGGACCAGTGTCTTTAATTTCTATTTTCTAAATTAATCAAATAACTTACTGAGAAGTTTTTCCTAGGTCCTGTTCTCTGACTATGCCATAAACAAACAAACAACAACCCTAAGGCATTGAATGTCCTATGTTACTGTTTTTTTTATCAGGATGCTTTTAAAATCAAAGATGAAGTTAAACCTGTTATTATAACAGAAATATTACAATAGTGACACTGACTAATTTTTCCTTCCTTTCTGTAAGTTTACCATTTCCATCCTACAACAAGAACTTTGAAAACAACTTTTATGGAAAGTTGCATCATTTCTGAGCTCCACACTCCCCTCCTCCCACATCTAGAACCCTGGAAACTATCTACTTTGGCTCTTTTCCTGGGAACTAGCTGTTACAGCTTGGAAATAACTTGAAACACCACCTCTGCACCCCCACAACTTTGTGTTCCAGAACCCCCATTCCCAGAGTGGTGGTGTTAAGGTGGTGGAAACTGAAGAGATAGTCTGGTGGAAAGTGGTTAAGTTGTAATGGTCATCACCCCTGGAAAGGGCCTAATACTGATCTCTTGAAGCTAGTAAAGCTCATAAAGCATTAGGTTGTAAGAAAGCCAGTGCTACCCTCACATTCCCAAAGCACTTTATTCCTTCTATACATGGCCAATTCCCTTCCAGGTTCTCTGCCATGCTGTGATGCAGCCCAATAATACTCAGTAGAACCCTGGCACAATGCTGTTTAGAACGATTCAGCTGCTAAAATTACGGTCCAAAGAAACTGCATTATAATGCAGACAGCATCAATTACCTTGTTGTAGCAACAGAAAATAGTACACCAGTTAACACTGGTGAACTTTTGAGGGCATGTCTGAGTCTTTTCTGTCCTTACAAATCTGCAACTTAACTTGAAGTTGACTGTCCCATCATGGCTGATGCAGTTAGGAGAAATCAGGATGTGCCTGGAGTTTATCCAGTCTCTATTATATCTCATCAGTTAGTCAGTCAGGAGCACAGGAGAGTGGGCAGATATCATGCCTCAACTTTTTCACAGAGCAAGGTCTCAGTGACTAAGGAGCTTCATGCCATTTACTATGGGGGCTACATGGGGACCTTTAACTCACCTCTCACCTTCCTAACAGTACTCTTTCACCCATTTCCATAACTACAATGTTGTAGGTAGGCTGGGGATGGAGGGAAGGGACCACATGCTGATTGTAAGGTTAGATCAAGTTCTTCATTTATTAGCCAAGGATGAAAGGTTTATTGAAAGTAAGATGGTAGCTATGGCAGAAAAGAACCACCATAGTCAAGCTCTGCTCTGTTGCCTGAGATTCTTAGGAAGCCAACCAGAGCTAGAACATTTCCTTTCTTTCTTGTTAGAATACAACCACTTTAAACTCAAGTATTATGTAATTTTTGGAAGGAGCTAAATTAATAATCTGCCCATTTATACTTCGAGGAATTTGTTCAAACAAGAACATCTCTTAGTTCCTGAAACAGCCATAGCGTCACTAGGGCAACATGTGGGGGAAGCCAAAGCAGCAGCATGGCACTGTTCTTAACTGCTACTCAGCACCATGCCTCCAAATGGGCACTTTCCTTACTAAACATATGGTTTTGATTTTCTAACAAAAGGAATCTTAGCATACACGACATTACCACATTTGCATGTACATAGTGACTCACTTTCTTGTGAAAATACACATATCTTTTTGCATTCTTTCTAAGGGTTTCCTAGTAACTCAATTGTTAGTTACAGTCACAATGAGGTTGATTTAACCAGCCTTCTCATTGAGGCCTTCAATACTGTGTAGGAAATCAATTGTTACACTATCCCCTACTCACTGCTTCTGGAAATAACAGTCTGCATGTTTAACTTTACTATCCTGCCCCATTGGGTTTGTGTCACAACACTGAGGTCTTTCCAAGGCAGCCTGGCCCTTAAGCTCAGTTTATATTCTAATGGAAAGAAACAGGTCTGTCACTTAGAGTTTGATTATTAATTCTAGTTGGTGGTTGCAATAAATTGCCACAGGTCTGTAACTTAAAACATCATAATTTAGTATCGTAGAGTTCTGGAGGTCATAAAGTGCAAATGAGTCCCATTGAATTGTGGATGCCATAGACTGCTGAGGAAAAGCCAACATTGGTGCCCAGATAACCTCATGAGGCTCTTTAACTGTTGCTCTGGACTACTCACCTGCTCTCCTGTGAACTGTGACCTGAAGGAGAACAAGATGAATGATAGTCTTGTTGAAGCCAGTGGATTGGCCCATAAAATCATGCCCCTTTTGTTTTTTGTTTCTAGTCTCTTAACAACCCAGGAATGTTATAATCTAAATGAGTTGAATAGACAGAAGGGGAATACAAACACCTTATTATCTTTTGCATGAGCAAGAAATAAACATTTGTGTACATTTAAGTTGGTAAGGTTTGGGAATTATTTGTTACCCACACTTGTATATCTTACCTCAGCTTACAAAACAGTCACTGACCTCTGTACTAGTCAGAAGAGCTGAGTTGCTATAAAAGATAACAACACAATGTATTAAAGGTAGAGTGGCCAACATAATTCATTACACAAGTTGTTTCAATGTGATTATTTTCAAGTGTCTCTGGCTGGGTGATAAATTACATGGATGCTTATTTAAAGAGAAAAGTACTTTGTATTACTCTTGCTTCATGGTTCAGGCTAAGTATTCTTACCTGGCATTTCTCTGCTTGATTTATGTAAATAACTACTCTGCTATGTCAGGACATTGTTGTCATTTGCATGGCTGAGGTTGGGTTGTTACCAGTTCAAGTTATCATCAATGACCTTCTTGATTTTTTAGTTTTCTAACTTAATTCTAGAGCATAAGCATGAAACCAAGGACCTGAGTTTCTGTTTATATGTTTACATGCAGGCAGATGTGAGACTACAGAGATCCTGTGGACCTTTCACCTGTTTCTCTGCAGCCATATCTTGTGAAATCATAGTATACTGCCCCACATAGGAAGTTAGAATTGTTATAGCCTCAAGATCTTGTACATTGTGTGTCCAGTATTTCTTACATTACTATAGACTTAGTTCATACAACTTATTCATGTCAAGATTTGTTATTTAAGATAGAAAACAGACAAGTAAGGTTTTGCTTATTATTATTTCTCTAAGGCCAAGCATGATCCATGGCACAAAGTCCCCTAGTGAATAGTTGCTGAATGAATTTTAATGATGGTTCTAAGGCACTGTAACTGAAATGCAAAACTCCAGAAGTATGAATAAGATACTTGTAACAGGCCAAAGGTAGGGTTGGCAGGATAGCCATACCATCAGTATGTGTAGTTCTACCATGTCCCTAGCTGGCATGCAGGGGAAATACAGGTCTTAGACCAGCAAGAGCAAGAGGCCTTTGTACATCACATACATCACATCTTCCTACATTCTCTTAGCCAGAACTTAATTGCAAGTACACACCAAGCTCAAGGGAAGTTAAGGTATATTTGCCTGCAGTTCTTTCTCTCCTTGCCCTCTGCAAGATTCACCAAGATGAAGAATATTTGCTTACCTCATTGATGTTGGGCTCTGGCCCGTGGAATGTAAGCAGAAGTGATAGCATGTCAGTTTTGAGCTAAGACCTTGATGTGATCCAAGGATTTTGTTTCTGCTTGCCACAGGCACTCCTGCCATCCTTCATGAGTTGAGTCTCTGTTGGATAACCAACAGAGGTAAATGAGACAACTCTAAATTGGTTCATAGCTGTTTCTCCTGACATGGGACTACTGAATGTCTCTTTTGTTTTTTATAAGCTACTAAGATTTGAGGGCTGCTTGCCATGAGCTCAGCCTTTGGTTACAAGGTTACTTTTATTATACATGGGAAGAATGAACATTTGTGAACTTAAAGCACTTAACAGCCATGAGAGAAGCTGCTCCCAAGACAAACAGAAACAACTCTATTTGGAGAAGATCCTTTTGGAGTTCAGAGCATAGGTAGCCAGATTGGTTTCATAACTGTAATATAAGCATGCTTATGGAGGTTAATCTGGAAAATCTCCACCCAAATTCCTTCTATATGGTTTTGACATATGGCATGGACTTGAAGAATCTGGGGGGGGGGAGGGTTAATTTAAAGAAGGCTGTATATTCTTGACTCATCTGTTGTTTTCCAGTGTTATGTTTAAGTAGTATCACCCTCTAAATGAAGTCTAATGGTTTGATTAGATTTGGGTTTAACAGTTTTTCCAAGAACATTTCATAGGCACCATGCCAGGAAGCCAATAATTTGGAATCTTCCATATGGAATATGGAATAATGATTTGGTTGGGAAAGTAACTGCTATGTTTCCATGGAAAAGTGCCTTTGCCTAGAAACAGAAACTTGAACAGATAGTTTATATGCTAATACAACGTGAGTTGTATAGTCTTATGAAAGCAAGTGAAGGGGAAAAAAGTTGAAGCAGGAAATAAAAAGGAGGTAAACTACAATGAAGTTCCCTGCCAGGCTCTTCTTGGCTTCACAGACAGCATGGCGTAAGAATAGAAATCATCAGAGGTCCTGTATAGCAAAGTCTCACCATGGAGTCTTTCCATGAAACAAAGGTTACATGTTAATGCACCAAGACTTCTAAACTATCTTACCATGTCAGGCAAACCACTGGGAAAGTAAAGACAACTATGGGTCCTGTGATATTGATCTTCTACTGGAGATCCCACCCTGGCAAGTATAATGACAATCTTACCAAAGGCCTCTCATTTCAAGAGACATGATGAAGGCTGGTAATGACCGTCATGTTTATCCAGGAATCAGGACCTTTCTTTTCTCCAAGGGCCCCCTGCTGGCCCTTTTCCCTGCACTTTGTATCTTAATTCTCCTCCTGCCACTATAACTGTTCTGGTTTGCTTTTATTGATGTGAGAAACACCATAACCAAAAGAAACTTGGAAAGGGCTTGTTTCAGTTTACAGTGATAATCTATCATGAAAGGGAACTCTAGGCAGGAACTGAAACAGAAGGCAAGGAGAAACACTACTTACTGACGTGCTCAGTTTGCTTTTTAATACAACCCAGAACCAACTGCTCTGTGGTGGTCCCAACCCAGTGGGCTGGGTCTTCCTACATGAATCACTAATCAAGGAAATGCCCACAGGCTTGTCTACAGGCCAACTTGATAGGGCATTCTCTCAATTGAGATTTCTTCTTCCCAGATGACCCTAGATTGTGTCAAGTTTACACAAACATAACTGAGTTACCATGTGACAATTTTGGGAAAACTAAGGCAAGGAATGATCAGATATTTTTGTTTGTTTCCACGGAAGATTTCTGATCCCATTGCAGGCTATGGCTAGTGCAGTTTTTCAGGGAACACTTACCAGTCTACAGTTCTACATATAATTGTGAGAGGCAGCATACTGGATTACAGTTACACACAGAATCTTGGAGCAGAGTTGAGCAAGTTCTAACTATGGAGCTCTGATAAGCTGCAGAAATTATGTTTCCTCATATGTCAACCACAGAGTTGTTTTGTGCCTGAATTTATTTTTAGATTTAGTATTTTCTCTAACTGACCATTTCTTTTAGAATTAACATGTTCTTTATCTGAGCTTTCATTTCTCCTAACTTCTCATTTGCTTTTGGAATTAACATTTTCTTTAACTAAGCTTCCATTTCTTCTAACTTCTTGCCAAGACCTGAAATTCTCTCTTCCAAGTATTTTAATTTGTTGTTGAGGCCTACCTCTGAGGTTTTTGTTGCACATCTTGAGTTTTTCATTTTTAGTTTTACTTCAATTTGGGTTTTCTTTAGTGATTCTATTTCTCTCTTAAATTCTACTTTCCTGTCTTGAGGTGTTCCTCCCCCGACCCCCTGTCATTTCATTCAATTCTTTATATTCTCATAGCCTTCATTAAAACATTTAAATATATTCTCTTTATGGTCCTTAATGTATTTATAACAACTATAAGTCCTGTGCTTCACCTAAACTGCTTTTCTCAGGGCCTACTGCAATAGAGTTGCTATTCTCTTGAGAAGGCATATTATCTTGGCCATTAATAGTTGCATTATTATTACTATTATTATGTGCTGTAATCTAGGCATCTGGAGTTGTTTGAAGTGTTTCTTGGCTTAGATATCTGGTCTCATCTTTGCTGGGCTGATGTTCTGTTCTTGCTGCTGCCCATTCTTGATCCTAGTTAGGATGTGGGGTTCCCTAGTAGAGCTCTGTGGGTCAGCAGGTGTCACAAATTAATGGAGCTAAGCTAGGCTTAATGGGGCAGCAGGAAAGAACTAGGAGGACCCTGGGTTTGCACCAAGAGTCAGAGTCTCCAGAGAATGGAGTTAGGGTGGGAGGGGCTCCTGCTAAGACCAAGTCTAGGAAGACTGAAATTGAGGTCAGGAAGGATAATAAAGGTCACTTTCCTTAGTTCCAGTCTACTATGACCACAGGGTGTCCCTGGTAGAGAGGTTCTGCAGGTCGTCAGGTGTTGGAAATGAATGGATGGGCTAGAAGGGCAATCCTAATAGTTGTAGGAATCCAGTGAATTAGGATTTAATGTATGTAAAGCCTATCAGGATTTTCTGAAAGGCTGAGAATTATAGATTACTTATGTCACACAAGGCCACATGAAGAACTAGGAATGAGTGTGAAGAAAGTTGTCCCTAAGGGAGAAATGATAACAGTATAAAATATAAGGTAAAATGATACTAGGAAGGCAGGTTAGAGGGCAGTGACATTCTTTTGGATACGGAACACAGGGACAAAGGTTTTGGTAGGGAAAATTTCTTTTTTTTCTTTTTTAGTGTGGTGTATTGGAGACAGTAGCTAAACCTTCCAGTGACTCTGAATCTTCCAGTAGAGACATCTGGGCTGGAGATACATATGTGAGATATTCAACATACATGTGATGATTGAAGTTATGAACACGTAATCTCACTAAAATGAAGTGCACAGAACAGTCATATCAATGGACATAAAGTAAATGACAGCTGTTCGCCTACCATCAAGGGGAAACAGTTACTGTTAGTGGACATAGATTTTTAAGTTTTAGAGGATGAAAGGAGTTCTGGAGATTGGTAACACAGAAGTATGAATGTACTTGGCACTATCTAATTGTATTTTTTTTTTTTTTTTGGTTAAAATTTATGTGTATTTACCAGGATAAAAATGCTTTTTGCCAGGCGCTAGCCCCAGAGATTCTTCTTTCTGGTTCTCTCTTGAGGGTAGTCAAGGGGGGAAGAATGTTGGTGGGGGCAAGACTTGGTCTTGTGAGACTTTCAGAGTTGCTGTTTAATAATATCTTAAGTCTAAGGCACTTTGCAGCGGTAGCTGACCTGCCTGTCCTCTGAGGCCAGAAGCTGCAGTCTCTGACGTTTAGCAACTCATAGTAAAACCGAGGAGGGCTAAGTAAAGAAGCCTTTGTTCCTTCTCTGCAGGAACTTCTTGGCTCTGAGTCCCAGCTTGCTAATGAAAGTCACAGGAAGAAAAAGGGACACCTTGAAAGGTGATTTTAATCTTTATTTCTAAGTTCTTCTCCAAAAAGTTCCCTTAAAAAGTTCTTTCTTAAAAATTCTTCAAAGAAGTTCTTCTCTAATTCTTCTTCTCCTAATCTTGCTCTCTCCTGCTCTCTAACAATAATGTCCTTGCTCCCAATGCTAGGCAATATGATCTTTCCTAGTCTTTTGTACCTTTTTTAGGAGAACAGATCACATGGTTATTCCAAGCATTCCTTTGTTTTTTTAATTAAAGGTCACTAGAAGTTCAAACATAATTTCAAATCATAAATTAAATAAGAAATTTACAACAGAGAATGTTTGCATGCATATCTATTAAGAGTAATTATCTGGCTAAACATTATCTGTCACTAGCTCTACAGGTTCATGGAGAGTTAAAGACTATAACAAGTTATCTTTGCAGTTTTGTATAGATATACCCATTCAATATTTTATCTTCTGTCCTTTCACCTATAAGACATCATTAATTCCCTTTTCATGACCTTTGGTTAATTGTTTTACAACCTCTTGGAATGTGCTCTAAGTTGTAGATGTCTGTTTTCTTCCTTTCTTTCTTTCTTTCTTTTTTTTTTTTTTTGGTTTTTCTGAGACAAGATGTCTGCTTTCTATCTCAGAAGCAATTAACTCATGACACTTGAAGACTGGCAGAGTTCTCTTTGCAGTTTTGACATCAGAAAGGACTTAATAGCAGTTCTAGTATAAAAGCGCTTAATAATTACTAATAGGAATAATTAGGAATTCTTATAGAATCATCATTAAAAATTAAGAAGTCATCTATTTGTCTATATAGCATCACTACAAGACAGTACATCTTCATTATTCCGAAGAAATATGCTCAAAAGGGTGGGCTAATACCTATTGATTGTTATATATATTTAATAATAACAGGAAAAGCATATTAATAGCAGGAATCCTTCCTAAATGTAATCTCCTAGGCTTTGCCTAAAGAAGAGAATTTGTCATGACTTTACAGTCCATGGTGGAACCACTTCAGGAAGATCACCTGCTAGTTTTTAGCTTTCCTAGATGGCTCCTGGCAGCTTTTGAAGTTGAGGGAACTATTTATGTCATGAAACCAAGCTAGTAGGATTTTAAAGGTTACTTACTCTCAATACCCAATGCAACAGACTTTGGAAGATGGAATGATCAATAAGATTGCTCTCTTACTAAAATTAGATCTCACCCTGGGTTGCCACTGGAAGTTCAGGAGTTATGAGTACCCTGAAATTAGCACTCTTTAGCTTGGATTAGCATAATGAGATGGATCTGTGTTCTAGAAATACAGCTTCAACAAGCAATGTATTTAACATGATGCAACATAATGTCATTAGGAGACCTGGAAACACTTTCAGGCCTTATGAAGGTTCTGTCATCCTAAAGGCTGGTATCCAAATGTACACACTTTCATATTGAGACAGTATGATTTATCTCATGCAGAAAAGTGACTATAACCAAAACTCATATATAGACTACATTGCACATGAATTTTATATGATGTTCTGAATAGCAATGCAAGGTAGTTCCTTTCTTAAGATCTTCATTTTAGGGGCTGGAGAGATGGCTTAGCGGTTAAAAGCACTGACTGTTTTTTTCAAAATGGTCCTGAGTTCAAGTCCCAGCAGCCACATGGTGGCTCACTACTATTTATAATGGGATCCAAAGCCTTCTTCTGGTGTGTCAGAAGACAACTACAGTGTACTCATATAAATAAAATAAATCTTTTAAAAAATTTAAAAAATATTTATAAATTTTATAGAAAAGGAACTGAGGTTTGTGTTCAGGTGAGGATTAGACTCTTATCTTTCAGTCTCTGGCTTGATGCAAGACCCCACCAGGGGGGACTGGGCATACTCTTCAAACTTCTCTTTACTCCAGCTGAAGAAGGCAATCAAAGGTGGCTCAAAATATTCCTTCCTTAAATTGTTTCTTCTATTAACTTATTGGGACCTTTCAACCAGATTCACTTGGGTCTTCCAAAGTGGCATTAAAAACAAAGCACAAAAACCTGACATGTTGTTAGCTGCCAATGTAGAAACTGTTGCTACTGGATAAATTTAAAATTATTATTTTACCAAAAAATCCAATAACCATTGATTATGTTCTCTGTACTTAGCTTGTTAAGAGACACACAAGACCAAGACACAAGTTCGTACATTTACAAATCATCCTGGAAGACAAGATTTAAGTACATGAAAGCTACCTAAGAATGATCTAGAAAGCAAAGTAGATAATAAATTGAGTTTAAAATAACTAATAAATTCTGCAGTGACAGTTTGCTCATCTGTGGGATTCTAGAATTTAGTACAATTAGCCTAAAAATTCCTTCTTTCAAATGAACAGCTAACTGAAGCTTTCATTTTGTATAACACAGCACCATTCCTGGCAACTCATCTCACCATTTTCATAGATTATGCACTGGCCACTCTCCTATTTGGCAAGTGGAGAAACATGTATCCTAGCTTGGTGAAGGGGAAACCTAATCTGTTGAGCCCATGAAGAAAGATGACAGCATCTAAGCCTGCCAGTAAAATATTCACTAAATTGAACAAATATAAGGATGAGGGTTTTAAGGTACATAGGATATCTACTCTTAAGAAGTACATAATTTAACTAGGAAGAAATGTTCAAAGTAGAATAAATTAAAATCATAATTCAAGGATTAAATAAGTCAGGGTAAGACACAAAAGACTAAATAGACCTTTCATGGTAAAATGAGGCAAGAGGGGCTTCACTTTCTAAGTGCACTTACATAGACTCAATCCTATGCAAGGGATGAAATTACCAAGATGTTGCTTAATATTCTGATTTTACTCAGATTTTCCTAACGTCTATGAAGTCTCTAGCTTTACACCTTAGCCCTTATAATGTCTAGGTTTGTCCCATCCGCTGTTGTTTTACATTTGAAGTGGAAGCACTAGCTAAATTAACATCTTTTAAAAGCTACAAAGAACATGAAAAAAGAATAGGGGGAAATTTAGTTTTCTAGAACATTCTATCCTCACCACCTGGAACTGCTGAAGGGAATGATTTTAGAAAATGGTGCAATGACTAATGAATTACACATTCAGAGACAGACTATGAAAAAGGAAGTCTCAGGAAGACAGGATGACCAGGAAAAAGGAGACTATAAATAAGATATCAAAACATGCCCTTTGTAAGACTGTTTCTGAAACAGTCTGATAATTATGTTCAACAGTGACATGAAGGTTATAACGGTAACCATGCACTTTCTGACTGGATTTGAGTATTCTCATAGTCATCTGCTCATGATCAAGCCAATAAGATCAGCAAACATTCCAGCACTAATTGGACTCAGTGAGTTAGAAACAAACAAACAGAAAGATAATGGAGGTGGGAAGATGACAGGCTGAGGGGGCCCAGAAAGCATAAAAGAGTTGGGAGTGGATATGATCAAGACACATTGTATACATGTATGAAATTATCTGATAAGTAAAGATATTCTAAAAACAGTCAAGATTATTACACGGAGGCCAGGCATAATGGCACACCCCTTTGATCACAGAAGAGACAGGATAATCTTGAGTTTGAGGACAGCCTGGTTTAAACAGTGAACTCCTGGACAGCAAAACTACACAGAGAGACCCTATTTCAAAAAACAAAACAAAATTACTACATGGAAATGTTTATGAATAAATCATAAGAATGGTTACAGATATTATGAGCCCTTAGTACACAGACTGGGAAGTTCTAAGCACTTATGCGTTAATTCAATGGTCACACTAATTAAGCAAGGTGAGGGACTTTTATTATTCCAAGTGTAGTTATGAGAAAACTGAGGTACAGAAAGTTCTAGCAACTTTTCCAAGTACCATAGCTGGTTCCTGGCAGAACTTGAATAAAATAAAAACCAGAATCCCTAGATGTAAAAGGTATTACGTTTCCAGGAAAATCAACAGGGTAATTTGGTCTTCTAAGTCCGGTGCTTCTAGGTGCAGTTTTTAATAGATTTTTATTTCATGTGAGTGAATGTTTTGTCTGAATGCATAGAAGTGAGTGCATTGTATGTATGCAATGTATGAGTGCATTGCATACATGCCTGGTGGCCAAAGGCAGAAGAGGGTACGAGATCCTCAAAAACTGGAGTTATAGATGGTTTAAATAGCCATGTTGGTGTAGATGGCTGAATTCAGGTCTTCTGTAAGAGTAGCAGGTATTCTTAGCTGCTGTTCCCTCTGTTTTTTTTCTTTTTTCTTTTTTTTAAGCCAGGAGGCACTTGTTAGAGGCATGATCATGTGACCAAGCACGACAGATCCAGTCAGTTACCCTGTAAGATTTGAGTCAGCTCTAACATCTCTGCAACCTCTGTGGCTCTAGGAGATCGTATTTGGGATTCTGACCTGTGAATATTCAGTTACTAGTTTAGTTATAAAGAGCTCAGCACAGTTCATGTTCAGTAAACAGTAACCGGGCTCTCTCCATCCTTTTAGAAAGGTCCTACCTCATCCAACGATGCAGTGGAAAAGAGTGATGAATGAAATAAAACTTTTTCTGGCACTGCTACTCAGGAAGCTCAGCTCAGTAACAGGTTAGTTATAACAGGCTTTGTCGATTACTGGCTGTTAGGATAAAGCATGCCTAAAAGGACTAAAAGGGTCTGTGACCTCAGAAGCTACTTCAGGCAGTTGCTAGGCGACCTTCTGGCGTTGGGATAGAGGCAGGGCAGCCAACGGAGGTTCCGCCTCCACTTTCCGCCCTAGTTCCTGCCCCCTCGGCAGTAGGAGCGTCAAAGCGAGCGACCGGTCGGAGGACCGGTAGCGCAAGCGCGCTACTTCCCGCGCCGCACTGAGTGACGCACGCTCCCGCTCTAGGCCTCACCCTCCGCCCCGCCCCCTTCCCGCCGCCGCCCCCCCCCCCCCCCCCCGCGTACTGCTCCCGCCCTGAGCCCCCGGCTACATCTTCATAGGAGCCTTCTGCAACGCCGGTCCTCCACCTCGTGAACACTGTAGAACTGGCCTAAGTCTGCAGACCCATCTCCCGTGCTCCCGTGGCGGCGTCGGTGATGTGTGTGTGGGGGAGGAATGGGGAGCCAGGGGTTGCCCAGGACCTACTTCCGGAGGACAGGCGGAAGTGGCTGCGGTGTCTGGTGGGAGGGGAAAAGGAGCGCGAGGGGGAGGGCCGGGCCGCAGGGGTCGAGGGGGTGGGGCCTGCGGTTGGCTGGGACCCGGCCCCGGCCTGGATCTGGAACCGGGAGGGCCGAGGCTCCCAGCCGGGACCGATGGGCGGGGCCCAGGTAAGCAGTCCGTGCAGTGAGGGACTGAGTCCTAGGCACAGCGGAAGGGAGGGTTCTGAGTACAGGGAGGGTCTCAGTGTTACTGTGCCGTGAGAACGCTGAGCGCGAGCGCGGGGTTTGGAAGAAGAAGGGTGGGAGGAGTTAAGTTCGAGGGGGGGGGTGTCATGTGTCGGCCACGCCCCTACAGGAAGAGGGGTGCGTTGTGTGTGTGTGTGTGTGTGTGTGTGTGTGTACTAACAGGGGATAGGGCAACAGGGAGGGCTCCCAAACTGAGAAATTGGGGCCACTACAAGCAGGACACAGGCCTCAAATATTCCAGGAGAGTGGCCCCGTGAAGGAGTTTGAAAGAAATTGAGAATTACATCCTGGGCATAGTTTTGCAAACAGTGGGGGAGGTGAGGGTTGCAGGGAATGCCTGTGAAAGGTGCCAGAGGCTAGGTCTGGGTAGGATTTAGTCCAGTTGACAGGAGGTAGGAGATTAGAACACTCCCAGAGAAGCATGAGAGAGGATTAGTAAGTGGCGTTTTAGAGAATAGTAGACCCTATTTTCCGTATTTTTTGGAAGACAGTCTTCCCATACTGACAGTACTTTTGGTAACATTTCTGCATTAAGAATAGGCATGACATAAACACACATAAATACGTATGCTCAAAATGATGGGGATACAGTATGTGCATGAAGAATGTACTTTTTGTACAAATTGTGTGGAGTCGTCAAGAGAGTTTGTTGACTGAACACGGTAAAGGAGTGTAGTAAATATGCAAGTCTTAGAAATCCATTTGGGCACGTATTAGATTAGAGTGTCATACTGTTTAAATGTTCCACAGGTTCACACAGAAATCAGCCTCCTGGGCCATGCTGCTGTTAAAGCCTGTTTCTTCTCCTGAGCCTCAGCAGAACACAAGTGGACCAGTGGATGATTTCTCTTGTCTGAGCAAGAGATGGCATAATCCCTGGAATCTGTCTACCACTAGCCTCTGAGCTTTAAAAGCCAGCTGGATGAAGGGATGTAACGCGCGCCTGGGAGGGACACTGAAGTCAGCAGTGGGGGGGGAGGGCCCGGACACACCCCTTCCCCCCCAGACTCCTCCCCATCAGGGTCCACGCGGCCATGGACTTTGGACCTGGATAAGTGGAGAGAAGCTGTACTTTGGTGGATCTGATTCTCAGTTTTGGAAATGAAGTATTAGGGGGAGGGGGGAACTGGTGATCTCCAGGGAAGCAACAGAGAGAAGAAAAGAAAGGTAAGGTTTCTGTTACTTTCTCACTTAGTGCCTTGTTGTTGTACAGGAAATGTGAATGGGAACGGTCTGGGAATGCAGCCATGTCGGAAGTTATGGCACCTCCCGTGTCCTCCTGAGAAAGAACCCTTATCCTGATGGTGCACAGGAAGCGTCACCTCTACTTCACTCTTTCAAGGGGGCAGAATTGTTCCTTTCCTGTTTCTTACTGAGGCTACAATGAATAGCTGATAAAGGATTGTGAGTTTAGGTAGGTGAGGTTAGGTCAAGGAGAGCCTAGAAGGAAAGCAGGCTTCTAGAGGGGCTGTTGGATTAGTTACCTTTAAAAGTCTTTCCTCCAGTGAGATAATAGGATTTCAAATCAGTCTGGGCTAAGGCTAAAATGGATTACTCTGGCGTATGCAGACTGCTCTGTTTTGGGAATCTATTAACAGAATAAGACTTCAAGGGAGGTGGGGAGGGGATTTGGAGGATAGGAAATGGTTAGATAATTTACTAAATAATCGCTCTTCCTTCTTCCCCAGTAAGGAAGCTTAGGTCATGAAATCTCATGGAAAGAACAAAAACATAAATTGAGTTTGGGGAACAGTAAAATCTGTGGTCTAGCTCAGACTTGGTCAATGTGCAACTTGAGATATAATTACCTCTGTTCTGTTCTCTTCACACTAGAAGATATTTCAGTTAGGTTGCTACTAGGAACAAACGGAATAATTTTGTATTTTGAAAATACCCTGGGCCTTGTACATACAAAAAGGCAACATTGACTTTACTTGATTTCTCGTTTATTGTAACACATAGAAAAGCTCTGGATGAAAGTTTGTTCATTTATTGAATGAACATGCTGGTTAGAGCCATGGCAGACATATTTATTAAAGGCCTGCCTGGCAATTGTTTCATCATGTTATATAAAGGTGGACAGTTTTAGGAAAACTTAAATTGAGGGATCCTGTCAGCTTTGGGGATAGAAATTTTAAGTCTAATGAGCTAGTGAGAAGACAGAACTGTATTTCTTGGAGTGGGTGCTGGACCTTTTCTCCTCTGTCATATCTCAGTCTGCTTTCAGGTGACAACTGTCTCCAAACTGACATCTCTTGGGCTTTTATTTCTCTATAGGTTGTTAATAACCCAAGCAAGTTTGTTCTTAGTTGTCTTGGTACCTGCCCCCTTCCTTGAAAGTTTTTTTTTAAAGTTCAGCTTACTTATACCAAAGTGCCTGTTTTTCCTAGTGATGATGTCAACAGCAAAAAGGAAGGGACTCGGCGTATGAATTTGAGGCAGCATATGCTGGCCAGGGTTAGCTAGACTCATTGTGCCTGTAAGTCAATTACAGAGGGACATCGCAGTCACTGAAGACAACAACTCTTCTTCTTGTCATAGGAGTTCCTGTCTTTCCTCAGTGGCCTGAAGGCTTGGGAAGCCTGCCCTGAGTAGGTCTTGTGGCTCTGAGCTCTTTCTCTTGTCTAGAGCTTGTCTGGACCCCTTAGAGACCAAGCTTCTACATATGAATCACGGTTGGATGTGTCACCTTCCCTTCATCCACTCAATAAATGCACGGTTGCTAGTCTTTGCTTATGTATGGAGGATCATGATTTCTTATGGCAGTGTCTCCTGAGCCACCTGTAGGGCATGACATGTTCTAGAAGACTTCCTCATCCTACTGAGGAGTCCCTCCTGGCCCGTGAGTACCTAAAGCACACCAAGTATTGAGGAGGTGTGTTGCATTGATTGTGCGTATGCCATTCAAAGTGTCAGGTCTTGTTATCTGCTTTCCCTCTTTAAGGAAGAGTGTGGGGATTGCTTTTCTAGTTTGAGGAGGAGCTATGGAAGCCCTGAGCAGGAAGAACTCACTGAAGGGGTGTGGCATATGCTGATAGTGTGCAGGCGAGTGCTGAGTTGCCTTTAGGATCAGTCAGCCAGAGAGAGAAACTCGGTGTCCTGACAGCCTTTTTGGTAAGTCCTCTCCTCTATAACATGAGCTAGATAGAGTCTTTCACCTGCCAGAGCCCAGCTTTCCCATCTCCTGTGACTCTTCTGTCAGATATTTCTTTTCAAGCCTTCTCACGGGGTCAGCAGATTGCTAGGGTAGCACACTCAAGTGTGTCAGGCTGTTAGTCAGGACTGGTGATAAATTTAATCATACATTGTGTGGGAATTTTTAACTGAATTTATTTAGACCTTACTTTATTCTAAAAGGAAGTTAGGTAGCTAATGAAGGGCTTCAGAGGCATTGCTCAGTGGTCTACTGTTAATAAGCTTGAGTTTCTTTCTGTATCACTACGTGGTTTGGGACAGACATGTTAGGAGGAATGAAAAAGGAAACTTAAAACACTAGTTAAACACGTTGGTTTTGCTTCTCCTCTTACGGCTTTATGCAAGATCTCTTCAAAAATTCAGAGCATGAATCCTTTCCAAACTGTAAACACTTTGAGGTATCTAAGTTGTAGTTTGCAAGGGGCAGTTTCCTGAAGTTTTTACTTTTGTTAGTTCTTTTTTGGTGGTAGTAGAGTAGGCAGGCAAGCATATTACCTCTTAATTCTCTGTTATCCTGTGACTAGATCTTCCTGTTTTTCCATTTGCACATAATCTGATCCAGGCTCATCCCCAGAGTCTAGACATGAGCTCCCATTTCTTACCTTCTTCTCCAGTGTAACCTCTGCAGAGCCCAAGGCCTCAGTGCTGATACGTTCTTGTTACGTAGACCAAATGCTGCTTATTGCTCTTGTTTAAAAATTTACCCAATCCCAATTCTATGCTATGCCCTTTTTTTCAGAGAGGTTGTTAGCCTTTTTGCATTTAGAGATCATTTTGTGAGCCGTAGAATTTAATCACATTGCTGTGATTAAATTGTGATAGATGTGGTGGAGAGTTAGTGCCATCTGAGCTGCTTCCTGTGTAACTGCTTTGGCAAATCAGTCTGACATGGCCTGGGCTGCTCAGTCTTCACCATCTTTAGTACTCACAATATATGGATTTTATCCAGGATGGCAATTTGCGCTCCTTATATTTTGGATATCTACAGACCAGTTTCCCAACTTTTTATACTTCCAGGGAACTTGGTTATTTTTCTCACACTTTGGCACTGAGTGTGACAGCTATAAGTCCCTTACTTCCTTTTTATATAAGTAAAAAGAGGCCTAAAGTATCTAACCAGAGGCATTCTCTTATATGCATGGGCTTGAGCTTCCTGTCAGTCTGTGCGGTCAGCTAAACTGGAAATGGTGGGCATACACATACCACACCCACACACAGTCCTCCTCACTCATGTGTCAGCCCTTTCTACTTCAGGGCAGGATTCCAACTGCTGCTGTGAACGTTTCTCTGCTGCCCCACTGTGTCCCTGTCACATAGGCACAAAGCCATCTCAGCAGTCCTTCTCAAGGATGTGGGTACCAGGTTTGGAAGCTGGAATGCCTAAATCTAAAATCTGGCTACGACTTATGACTTAACACTTACATATACCCAAAGCCTCAGACTTCTCTGAAGAACAGGTTGGTGCTTTATTCTGCAGAGATGCTGGAAGAGTGTACAGACAGGTCAAAGAAAACAGGCTTGGAAGGAAGGGCAACTCGGTATCTAGTGTCTCCTTACAATTTTGTTTTACTTCTTCATCTGCCCTCAGGGCCCTTAAGACACTCCCTACTTTCTGCATAATTCCTGCTGTCTTGTAGGAACAAGTTAGTAGATAATCACTCAGTAAACACATACCTAAAAGTCCTGGGTAGCTTGGGCTCTGGAACTCGTAGTGAAGTCTGCAGGTAGGAAGGTCTGTCTGAGGTTGAGTGTATCAAGTAATCAACTGGCAGTGACCTCTGAAAAGTCACCCGCTAAGCAGCCTGTGGTTTTCTGCTCCCCTCTTGGGTGAAAGATCCAAGGGTGGTGGGAGCCAAGGCCTATGCAAAGGGTCAAGCACAGCAGGATGTGGGAGGGAGTGGGGCTGTGGTACCCACGTGAATGGACAGTAGTGATTCCCAGACATCTCTGATTCCAAAATGGTTCAGCCAGTGAGATGTGGCTTGCTCTGAGAGGCTAATTATACAGGGCCCAGATCTCAGAAGTAGTCTGTGCTCTGGACCACTGTTGACATCCAAACCAGGCCCTGAAACTCCTGGTCTTCATCTTTCCTCTCAGCCTATTTGAGGCTTGATTGAAGTATTCCTTGCCAAGTACTCTGTTCAGCTGGGTCCTGATGAGTCTCCCTGTCCCTCCCAGGTCCCTCCCAGGCTCCTCCATGTTTCTTTTGCTTTAAAATACAAAGAAATACAGATCCAGGGGTTTCCATGGCACTACTTCATTCACTTTTAGGGTTACTACAAAAGCCTGTGATTGATTCTTTCCCTCCTTAGGACTTAGGTTTTGTGCACAGGCCTAACTTTGGTTTCCCCACCCATAAAGGGGCGCGCGCATACACACACACACACACACACACACACACACACACACACACAGGAGAAAGAAAAGAAAAAGAAGAATTGAAACGGCACACTGGCTCTTACCCACCTTGGGCAGCAGGTGTTTCCTCCCTAGCTTCCCTTTTGACACCTCATACTTGTTGTTTGCACACCCTCACCCCTCTCTTGCTATTTTTTTTTTTCAACTAAGTAGTCTGCAACTCCCTTGCATATAGGGAATAGTTCCCAGGTTCTTACTGGGGTCGGTGAACACTTTTCTTGCTTCTAACACCACCACGTGCCCGTCAGTGAAGTTCTAGATTCACTGGGCTGGACAAGGGACACTCTTGGGAAAAGTCTGTACTGGACTAGGTTGAGGGTGTGAGTGAGGTTGGCATCTACACAGGAGCTGCGACTGAGTGGGAAAAGACCCTAAATAAACATCTCTGTTACCACTGCCTTTCGAAGTTAGGGGATTCGGTTGTTTAGATCTTGACTGGTGATCAGGAAGTCAGCAGTAGAGGAAGGCCCCGGAAGGAGGGGCCAGCGCGGACTCGCCCGTGGCAGGGCGGGGACCAACAGAGGGGCCTAGGGGCTGGGGGAGCGCCGCCCCGCCCTCCCGGGGAAGGACCACATTGCCGGCTAGCAGGAAGGCCAACCAGACCGGACGAGGCCGTTCCAGCGCTGGGTGTTGCCGGTCCCGGCGAGCCTGGTTCCTGGCGGGGTGAGTTGAGAGGATCCGTGAGCTGGGCCGGGGGGACGCTAGCGTCCTCAGTCCTGGGGCTTGTCCCAGGAGGACAAGGAGCCCAGAGGAGGGAGGCCGCGCAGCCAGGGGAGTCGGGTCTGAGTCCGGAGTGTGCTGCAAAGCCGGCGGTGAGAGTGGCGGGCCCGCCCCGGGGCCGCGCAGCGCGCAGTCTCCCCCGCGCGGGGAAGTGGGAACTTAACGCACAGCCACAGGATTCCCGGCCTTCAGCTGCTGGAGGGAGGGGGCTGTTGTGAAACTCGGCTGGAGGGCACCGTGGGTGCGGACAGGGGAGAGGTGGGGTCGTCCTGAAGTGGGGTACTGGAGTGGAACGTGGACTTTATGCAAGCCTCACCCCAGCGACCAGGCTTCATAAGTTGCTAGGGCTGTTTTTTGCTCAGCCACAAGGAAAATTTGACTCAATGTTGAAATATGTAATTTGGCAAGAAACTTTTTTCCTAGCCTCCTTGCTAATATGTTTGGAACAGGGGCCCCCAAGAGGTGCAGAGCCCCCTATTGTACAAAATGTTGTTCAGAGGGACTGTGGCCCACCCATTCGATGTCTCCATGAAAGAGTGGCCTTCTGGTGAGCTTCATTTTTGTTAACCTTTGCTACTGTAATGGCTCTCGTAATTGAAAATATTGTTGGCCAGCTTTATTGTCTGTCATTTTTAATACTATTTAGACTAGAGTGTCCCTGATTCTGGGGTCTTCCCGTTTCCAGTCACTAGTCCTTGACTTTTTAGTATGGAGATCACCATGAATGGCAGTATTACATCCCTGCATCTGTTTCTTAGAAGGCTCTATTACAGTGTGTTCAAACTCCATGTCATTGCAGCAGGTTTCTACTTAGGACATCAGGGTATCGCCATTCTCACCCAGACATCAAGGACAGTGGAGAAGACCAAAGTCAGTTGTCTGTTTACAGAAGAGGAACTGAAGCAGTAGCTCTTCAAGTAATGGCTTCAGGGCTTTGTCTGGCTGTCTGTTGCTAGGTTGTAGCAGCATTGTGTTTCTCTCTGACCTGTTCCCCAGGTAAATAGCCTGTATCCCTCCTAGGTCTTACCCTCTGTACCCTTGAATTATTTAGCATTATCTACTCGGACTCCTTTTTAGTTTTCTTTCTCTCTGAAATTATGGAGCCTGGTACAACATACAGAGTATAACAGGAAAGTAATTCACTTAGCCATTATCTGCGATGGGTACTATGTGCTCTGTACTTTTCAAAGCTTTGCTTTTTATCATACTGGCAAAGCAGAAACAGGAGGGACAGTTCATTAACGGTTCTTCCATCTCGAGACTTAGTTTTAAGGCTAGAGGTAATGATTGCTTTCCTGCTCCTGGTTGGAAATTGACTATTAGCTGTTTACTTGTTGCTTAAGAAACCTTTGGCAGAGAGGGCAAGACTGGAATCAAGAATGTTAGAAGCTAGATGTGATAGTGCACGCTTTTAATATCAGAACTCTGCAGGCTGAGGCAGGAGGATTATCAGTTGTAGGCAAGTTTGTACTATGTACGTCTTCTTTTTTAAAAAAAAAAAGTGTTAGAAAGGAATCTGCTCTTAGGCAGTCCTTCAGATTAGAATGTGAGTAGGCCCCAGAGGGATTGGCAAGACTTGCCCAGAGCCACCTGGCATCCAACTGAGCCCTCAGTATGCCCTCAATTCTCATCCCACCGTGATGCAAATGTTGTTGCTTGGTGGTATGAGTTCACCTGCTAATTTCCTCAAAGGAGGCCTAGGAACACGAGAAACATGAAAGCAAGTTTTGAGTGTGTACATTAAAGGCAAATCTCATAACCAATGTATTAAAGACTCAGGTCAGGGTTGATGGATATTTTGTTATTTGTTTGCTTGCTTTTTTTGTTTTGTTTTTTATTTATTTATTTATTTATTTGAGACGGGTTTTTGGTGGGTTTTTGTTGTTGTTGTTGTGTTTTGTTTTTTTAATGTAGCCTTGGCTGTCCTGGAGCTTGCTCTGTAGACCAGGCTGGCTTTGAACTCACAGAGATCCACTTGCCTCTGTCTCCAGAGTGCTGTGATCAAATGCGTGTACCACCATGCCCAGTCTATGATATTCTATTTTTAAAAGGAAAATATGGCAAAATAGTTTTTTCAAATGGCCTTGTTCATAAATATCCTGTTCTACATGCTGTTGCAGTTTAACTTTGTCCTCTTCCCACTCACTGGTAGGATTCTCCATTTTCATTTCTCTCTCTTAAAACATATTTGTGTGGGGCTGGAAAGATGGCTTAGTGGTTAAGAGCACTGACTGCTCTTCCAGAGGTCCTGAATTCAATTCCCAGCAACCACTTGGTGGCTCACAACCATCTGCAGTGGGATCTGATGCCCTCTTCTGGTGTGTCTGAAGACAGTGACATTGTACTCATATACATAAAATAAATAAATGCATCTTTAAAAAATATATTGTGTGTTTACATATTTTGCCTGCATGTATGTTTGTGCAGCACTTGCATGCGTGTTGTTTTCAAACGCCTAAAGAGGCCCTTTGAATTGGAGTTACTGAGAGTTATGAGCTGCCATCTAGGTTCAGGGGTTGAACCTGGGTCCTATAGAAGAGCAGCGAATGCTTTTAATAGCTAAGTTAGCTCTCCACCTCATTTTTATCTCTTAGGAGTGGTAGGAACTAGTAGTTTCCTTAGGAATTGAATAAAGCAAAGTGAGCGAAGGCTGCCTAAAGAAAAGGCTTAGCTAGCCTTGTTGTTGAGGTCTTGGAGCACTTCCTTCTCTTTGGAACCCAGCCACTGAGTTCTAGGAAGCTAGGCCACATGGAAGGAACATGATGGTGCTCCAGCCAGTGTCCCAGTCAACATCAACATCAGACTACAGATGTGTTATGGAACATGCATCTACAGTATGCTAGCCTCAGCTTTTGAGTCTTCCAACCCAAGGTCCCAACATAAAACAGAGACAGGTCCTTCCCTCTGCCCACTTTCTAAATTCTTCAGTTGTTGATATTGGATGAGGAAATAGGTGATTGTTACAGTTTTAAGCCAAACAATTTTGAGGTAATTTGTTATTTTTTCCCCCACCCCAAATACTGGTAAGAAATAGGTGTGAGTACAGCAGTCTTCAAGACTGGGGTTGGGGACCTGAAGGAGCAGGTCGGGAGAGCTCTGACCCTGCTTCTCAGGAATTCTGGTCCATTTTCTCATGATTTCAAGTACTGACTGCTGTAATGAGACATCCCAGACTTAGTGGGCTTTCATGTCGCAGTCCGATGGGGCCGGTTCCCTTCTGTACTTTGTGGTTGATTCTGGCAGTCAGCTGGAATACCTTCAGTGATCTGTAGCCCCAATTAGTCTCGACTCTCCAGCATGTCTCCTGCCTTTGCCTCCTGAGATTACAGGTGTGCTCCATCACACTCAGCTGTCTTGTCTTTTAGGGATGACTTATAGGAGTCACAGGGTCTCAGAATCAAAATGAGGGGATGTGGAGGCCCCCTCCCCAAGGAAAGACATCCATCATTTTGAACAAGGAGCTCACAGGAGGGGAGGTGTGGCAGTCATCTGTGGAAAGTGCAGTTCTTCACTTTGGCTGCTGTTTTTATCTTCGTTCTCCCTGCTTTAGTTAATACAACAAATGGTCCTTCATCACACTGTGCACGTGGACCACGCACACCGTAGCAGGTCTCGAGGACATAGAGCCTCTTTTCTTAAGGAGTGAGGTAAGAGCTCAGGAAGCACCGTCTTGGATTCTGTTACGACATGGAGAGTGCAGTGAAGAGTAATCATGAAAAGCTCGGTTGTCTCTGGGCTGTCACGGCTAAAGTACGTGAATGTTTTTAGGTGGGGTACTGGGTAACATTTCGGGAGTACAGCAGTGTACAAAAGTAGTTCCTGGGGAAGTAAGTAGCCTTCTGAGGCTGTTGTACGGGATCCATGTCATTCGTGGGTGGAAAAGAGATTGCATCAGTATAAAAGTCTGTTGTTGTAAAGCCCGTTTCTGTCAAACTAAGAGGTTTTCATTTCTTTCCTGTGGGCAGTGGCAGCTTCTGATGGCTTTTAGTATTAATGTCAAGAGTCTATTGCTACCAGAAGGTTACTTAGAGAGAAGCCACAGGTGGTAGATCATCAGGTTAGCTGGGGAGCTACCTCAGAGGTTCCAGCTTCAAACAGTATCTCATAAGAAACAATTCGGGTTAACGGATCCGAGGGTGTGAACTGAGAACTGGCAGTGAACGGTAACTTTCAACCCTGCCACAACTTTGAGGCTTCTAGGGCTGCTTACATTTCTAAAGTTAGAAGCTCTAATGGAGTGGGGAACGGGTTCGTGAGCCCCAGCCCCTGACTGGAGCTGTGAACAACTGCTGGCTTCAGCAGGAGAAAAAAAATGAGTTTTCTTTAAAGATGTGATTCCTACAGTACAAGAAGACCTATAGAGCCAACTAACCTGAGCCCACGAGGGATCATAGAGACTGATCCTGAGCATGCAGGGGCTGGACCTAGGCCCCTACACATATGTAGCAGATGTGCAGCTGGTTCTTCATGTGAGTCCCATAACAATTGGAGCAGGTACTTCTCTGATTCAGATTCACTTGCCGGCCTTTGGATCCCTTTCCCTAGCTGGGCTGCCTTGTCTGGCCTCAGGGGAAGGATGTGCTTAGTCCCGATGTGACTTGATGTGCGGGCAGGTTGGTACCTGGGAGTGGGGAAGGGATGGTAGGGCAGGAATGGGAAGAGAGGAGGAAGGGGAGCTGTGATAGTGACCTAAATTGAATGAATAAATTAGTTAAAAAAAAAAAAAGTGTTGCTCCTGGTAGGTCCGCCATGTTCTAGGGAATGGCTCCATACTTATGAGTATGTGGGTAGCATAGATTAGAGTGTAAAACAAGAAGACAGGGAAGTTGTGGGTGGGTTTGGTCACACTCTCTCTCTGATCTGCATGCTCCTGGATGTATTGTGCCTAGTTCAACATCTAGAGAAAACGAAAAGTCATTTGAAAGTAAAGTCACTTGAAGGGTAGGTAGGCAATTTCTTGGGGATTTGGCACCATCTGAGAACTTGCAGGTAGACCTGAAGTGACAAGTCAAGGACACTCCCAGAAGACATACAGCATTTAAGGTAATTCTTTTCGCTGTTTCCTTGTCTTTCTCCCATCCTTTTGTTTTAAAGACTGTTTCCTACTTGGTCACCTATTTAGGAAGCAGGAAGTTGGGGACTACCCTGAAATCCTGGCCATTGGAATTCAGGAAGGTTTCAACATTGGCCACATTCTGAACGGGATTGAAGGAGAACTGACAACTGGTACATCTCTCAGCTCTCCCAAGAAAGTAGTGTAATTACACAGCTGAGTGGAAACGGCCCCAGGTTTCTGCTATATGGTGGGGGTACTTGGTTTTAGGAGGAACACCAATGGTGGGGACAGGAAGGGGTTTGGAAAGACAGGACCCAGATCAAAGGGCTGCAGAGAATAGATCTGGGATTCAAGGTTTTAGCTAAGATAGAGAATTGGGTAAGTGCAGAGCAAGGCTGATTCTTGTATCCTAGCCTTTCCAAGAGCCTGGCAGGAGCAGGTCTGTGATTGAGGGGTTCCAGGTAAACCTGCTCATCTCGGCTTTCCTTACTGCATGTGCCAGCTGGGGCAGTGCTAATGGATGAAGTTACTCAGAGATGGACTCCATGTTGCCTTATTTTATTTTTTAAGAAACTTTATTTGGAAAAAAAAAAAAGTTTCAGGAAGACAAATGGCCCTTCAGAGTGACACACCGGTGTTATTCAAGTTCACCTGTTGTTAATGTCTGTTCCATTCAGTCTGTGTAGCTATGGTCATTTCTGTTCTGAACTACTCGAGAGCATCTTTCTGAATATTTCAGTGTGTATTCCCTGAGAACTGGGATGTTCTCTCTTACATGCCTCAGTGGCTATCAGCTACTATATATATACTTTAACCTACTATCTGCATCCAATTTTACTTTATGATTTGTGACTTAAATTTTTTTTAGATTTATCTTTTCTATATTATGTGTATGAGTGTTTTGCCTACTTGTATGTATGCATTCTTGATGCCTCTGAGGGTTAGAAGGTGTCAAATCCCCTGGAGCTGGAGTTGTAGATGATTGTGAGCCACCTTATGAGTGCTGGGATCTGAACTCTGGTCTTCTTCAAGAGCGACAAGGGTTCTGAACCACTGAGTCATCTCCCCAGCCCCTGAGCGTCTTTTCTGTAAGAAGAGGTTTATTGGAGTGTAATTGACACACAGGAAACACATGCATTTAAAAGGCAGTTTATTTTGGTTATATATATATACACCCATAAAACTATCACCGTAATCAAGACAATGAATATATGCACCCACCCAAAGTTCACTGCTTTCCACCAGCCCAGATGGAAAACTTAGGCTCTTCAGCATTCACCAAGAGACTAAGTCAGGTTTTCTCTTTTATTTTTATTTTTGGCAGTCTCATAAGTAACATCATCTCAAGCTAGTTTTAATTTGCATTGTGCTTATGCTTGAAGTTGAACAGTTTGTGGTATGTTTGAGGACTGTAGGTGTTCTTCTGAGTTACTGGTACTGGCTCAGTTTCTATAGTTTTTCTTTCTTTCTTTTTTTTTTTTTAACTTCTTTTTCCTTTGTTATTTGAAATATCCCCCTAGTGTGGTATTGTGTATCTATGGTTGATGCTGTAGAAGTACTCAGTTTGCTCTTTGGCTTCCTTGTGCTATTTCTATCCACGTGACAGCCTTTCAAGTAAGGAAAGGGCTCTTTGTTACACCAAGATTTCGAGTCATAATTAGAAAGCCTTTCTGTGCTGCCATGTTTCTTCCTACCTTTTACTTTTGTTGTTTCTTTGCTTTGTTTTATTTTGTTTTTATTGTTTTAAAATTGTGGTGCACTTGGAAATTATTCTTGTATATTGATATAATTTTACATTTTCCCAGATGCCTGTATAGTAATTCCAGCCCTGTTCTAGTCATTGGATAGTCTGCTTATTCATAATCATCCAGTCGCCAGCCTTGAGTAGATACTGCTTTGATGCCTTATTGAGCAGCTCCTTCTTCACTCATCGTCACTGTTTTCCTAGATGTTCTGATATGTTTGCTTCTTCTGGAGAGTTCTGCTGACATTTTATTCATTCATTCATTCATTCATTTATTTATTTATTGGTTGCTCCATGCAAAAGCTTTTGTGCTTTTTGGTTTTTGCTCAAGGCAGAGTTTCCCTGTCTGTGTACCCCTGGCTGTATTGAAACTCACTCTGTAGATAAGGCTGGCCTCAAACTCACAAAGATCTGCCTGCCTATGCAAAAGCATTTGTATTGAGATTTTTGATGGTCCAGTATGGTTTGACCAAGGAAAGAGATGTTGAAGTGTTTTTCAGAAATTTTAATTTTGTTTCACAAGTTTTTGAATGCTAAAGTTTATTTTTAAATATTTTGTTTTCATGGCTTTTCTATGGAATTTTTTAAAATGTCTATTACTTCTAGTTATTGTGGATATGAGTATGTTAGTTGTTTTTACTATTGATTGCAGCATAATTGTTTGTAGAAACCCTTACAATATCAGTAAACAGATAGTTTTACTTCAGCCTTCAGTTGTTTCATTTAGTCTACTTGTATTGGCTGATTAATAACCATGGAGATTGTGGACATCATGGCTTTTAAAATTAATGTATTATTATCACACAGATGCATGTATCTTGCTTTGGTTGTACCCACCCTCTCTATTCCCCCTTCTCATTCCTTCCTGGACCGTAGGGTCCTTTCCCTTCCCTAATAATCTAGATCTTTTCTATTACTCACCCACTCCCGCCACCTTGGTTTGTCAACACATGGTTTCTCTGTGTAGCTCTGGCTGTTATAGAACTTGCTCTGTAGACCAGGCTTGCCTTAGACTCAGAGACCTGCTTGCCTCCTCCTCCCAAGTACTGAAATTAAAGGGGTGCATCACCACACCTGGCCTCTCCTCTACTTTGAAGCTGTTATTTGTTACCACAATGAGAGAAAATGTACATGTTTGGCTTTTGCTTAACACGATGCCCTTCAGTTCTTTTGACAGGATTGTGTTCTTTCTGGCTGATACTGCTCCATTGTGTATCTAAACCACACTTGTGTATCTGTTAATCTGTCACCGACACCGGGGCTGATTACGTAACTTGGATATTGTGGGTAGTGCCTCTCTAAGCATGAGTGGTGTAGGCAGCTTAGCAGCCTAGCTTTACTTCTGACATCATTGTATCAAACAAAGTGACCTAGACACAGAGAGACAGATGTTTTCTCATTGTGTTCCTTACTAAGTCCATTATAACATTTGAATTTTAAAAAATCAGTAATTTTTAGTGCAATTTGACTTGAGGAATGGGGGTCAAATGGTCTTACCTCTCACTCCTTCTAAACTAGACTGGATGAAAGACAAGAAATGAAATGTGTGGTTGGGAACCAGGAGTTGGGGTTTTCCATTTTGTTTTATTATTTTTCGGCTCTGTTCCACAAGCATCATTCTTTGCCTCCTTGTTAAAGTCACATTGCTTTTCTGAGGACTCATTAGCTCACTTTGAAGCGGTGGAGGCAACACGTCAACCTGATCCTGCAGTCGGCCACCCTCTCTCCTCCTTCCTCAGTCTCTCACCTGTGCCCAGCCTCTCCCCAGTGCTGTGTGAAATTATACAAACTTGAGGTAACAATTGGTTTTCTCTCTCCCCTCTTTAGGTACATGGCTTCTTCCTACTCTCAGCCTAGAAGAATAAACCCTTAGACTGTGGGAACTGAGCCAGGCAAGCCAAAGGCAGCCTTGAGCCCTTCCTTGCCTGTCCTCCCCTGCGGGGGCCAGGATGCTGAAGAAGCAGTCTGCAGGGCTTGTGCTTTGGGGTGCTATCATCTTTGTGGGCTGGAATGCCCTGCTGCTCCTCTTCTTCTGGACACGCCCAGCACCTGGCAGGCTGCCCTCAGACAGTGCCCTTGGTGATGACCCTGCCAGCCTCACCCGTGAGGTCATCCATCTGGCTGAGGACGCTGAGGCAGAGTTGGAGCGGCAGCGGGGACTGTTGCAGCAAATCAAGGAGCATTATGCTTTGTGGAGGCAGAAGTGGAGAGTTCCCAGTGTGGCCCCTCCAGCCTGGCCCCGTGTGCCTGTGACCCCCTCACCAGCTGTGATCCCCATCCTGGTCATTGCCTGTGACCGCAGCACTGTCCGGCGCTGCTTGGATAAGTTGTTGCACTACCGGCCCTCAGCTGAGCGTTTCCCCATTATTGTCAGTCAGGACTGTGGCCACGAAGAGACAGCACAGGTCATTGCTTCCTATGGCCCTGCAGTCACTCACATCCGACAGCCAGACCTGAGTAACATTGCCGTGCAGCCAGACCACCGCAAGTTCCAGGGTTACTACAAGATTGCCAGGCACTACCGCTGGGCACTAGGCCAGATCTTCAACAAGTTCAAGTTCCCGGCCGCTGTGGTAGTGGAGGATGATCTGGAAGTGGCACCAGACTTCTTCGAGTACTTCCAGGCCACCTACCCACTGCTGAGAACAGACCCCTCCCTTTGGTGTGTGTCTGCTTGGAATGACAATGGCAAAGAGCAGATGGTAGACTCGAGCAAACCTGAGCTGCTCTATCGAACAGATTTTTTTCCTGGCCTTGGATGGCTGCTGTTGGCTGATCTGTGGGCAGAGCTGGAGCCCAAGTGGCCCAAGGCCTTCTGGGATGACTGGATGCGCAGACCTGAGCAGCGGAAGGGACGGGCTTGCATCCGTCCGGAAATTTCAAGAACTATGACCTTTGGTCGCAAGGGTGTGAGCCATGGGCAGTTCTTTGACCAGCACCTCAAGTTCATCAAGCTGAACCAGCAGTTCGTGCCCTTCACCCAGTTGGACCTGTCATACCTGCAGCAGGAGGCCTATGACCGGGACTTCCTTGCCCAGGTCTATGGTGCCCCCCAGCTACAGGTGGAGAGAGTGAGGACCAATGATCGGAAGGAACTGGGGGAGGTGCGGGTACAGTACACTACCAGAGACAGCTTCAAGGCCTTTGCTAAGGCCCTGGGTGTCATGGATGACCTCAAGTCTGGTGTCCCTAGGGCTGGCTACCGTGGTATTGTCACTTTCCAGTTCCGGGGCCGGCGTGTCCACCTGGCACCCCCACAGACGTGGAATGGCTATGATCCTAGCTGGAATTAGCAGCACCTGCCTTCGCTCCTGGGTCTCCTTGCTGTGTGATGAGCTGGGGCAGGCCTGCAGGCCCTGGGCTATACCATCCTGCCAGTGTCTCTCTCTTGGATCTGTAGATCTTCCTTTTTGGTCCTGGCCATCCCCCAAGTGGCATTCTAGTGCACAAATCATAGGATGAGGGTTATACTCCTGTTGTCAAGGGAGTACTGTGTGGTATGTTCAGGGCGTATTGAACAAGAAACCACTGTGTGGTATGGGGAGGGTTGAGCCTGTTGGAGCCAGGCTTGTAGTGGCCTGAGTTCTCTCCAGGGGCATCTGCAGAGAACTTGGCAACTCCAGCTCTCTCTCCTGACCAGGCCTCTCGACCCTAACCTGACTCCTGTCAGTACAGGAGCCCACTTTATGTACCTATTCCCCCTTTCTCCACTTTCCCCAGTGTGGGGCTGGATTATGGAAGAAGGAATGGATTTGTGGCCAAATGAAACTAACCAAAGGGATTCACTGTCAGAGTTAGGTTGGATTGCTGGGTTGCCGGGGTCACTGCCTCCTGGCTTCTCTTCCTGCTGATTTTGCTCTTGTCCTGCAACAGAGCAGTATGGTGTTGTAAGACGGAAAGTAGGAACGAAAGCAAGACTTGCCCGGTGGTGGAGCCAGTTGTCAGGAGTGGCAGGCAGAAGGCTTATGTTTGGTCACCCCCTCTTCTTGCCCATGGCCCCACTCCCTTCTGAAGGTTAGTTCCCTCCACATCCTTTAGGAGGATTTGGTGTCAGCCTAGTGGAAGACAGTGGCTCCATGCCTCTTTCCCCTGGGTTTGTGCAGCGGTTCCTCCCTGAGAGCTTGCTCCTGGTGGCTGTCTCAGCAAAGACACCAGCAGCTGAGACCAGGACATATGTGGTCCTGAGCCTGCGCCTGTCCTCTGCCTTCCCGAGCATCCCCACATCTTCCCAGGCCAAGATGCAGGTGGCAGGCTGGAGAGAAGTTTGTGTGTCTTTGTCTGTTGCCTGACCTTAGTTTCATGGAAGAAAATGGAATCTACAGAATTATTTTCAAAAATAAAGTAAAGGCTGAATTGTCTGAAAAATATGTGTGTATGTCCCAGGGAAGAAGGTGAGAGGGAGTGGAGGAGGGGGAGTGGCAAAGGGAGAGAGTAAAGTACAGGAAAGAGCTAGACAGTGGGAAAGCAAGCAGACACCTGGAGGAAAGAGAATGACAAGAAAAATAGGATGCGGGGCTGGGGGTCGAGGGACAGTTGAGGATGGGGCCAGGTAGGGTAGCAAGGCTAGCTTTTGAGGAAGGCCTGAGGTTGCAGGCCTGCTGTTAATCTCAAGCTGACCACAGGCTCCTCAGTAAGCAGGTCTGGGAGTGGTCTGAAAACAAAAATAACAAAACCCTGGCATGTAAACCCTCCAAGTAGTGCTGCATACCCTTTGCTGGCTCAGGCAGCATCTGCTGGGCAACTCCACAAACTGCCGGTGAATCCAGGGTTTGCAGTGCATATGCCGCAGGCTATGCGGCTGGTGGCAGGCTATGCAGTGGCACCTAAAGCTGATTGTGACAGTGACAGCCAGAGCACTACTGTCCCACCCTCTGTGTTTACTGAAACTTCACTCATTTCACAGGCAGCACTCTCTGGGAAGTTTTATTCCGTGTGTGTGTGTGTGTGTGTGTGTGTGTGGTGTAGTGTGAGTGCATGTGTGAGTGTGCATGCATGCGTGTGTTTGTGTATGTGTGTGTGTGTGTGCCTTTTATGAAAGTCATATCACCCTCAGAATACTCTCCATGTTATGTATTGAGACAGGGTTTCCCACTGGTAGAGACTTTAGCCATTATACTAGGCTTACTGGCCAGGGACCCACCCCAAGGACCCACCAGTCTCCATCCTCGAAGTGCTGACACAACTGGCATCTTTACATAGGGTCTGGGGGCTGAACTCGGGTTCTCTTGCTTCCATTGCAAGAACTCTGTTAGCTGAGTTACCTCCCCAGCACTGACTTTTCGACAGAATCAAATTGGGATCTTGCCACTGGTGGTTAGAGATTGCTGGGTAAGCTCTATCTAGAAGGGGAGAAGTGGAAGCTAGTGGCCGTATCTGGGGGCTTAGGAATGCAGACTGTAGAGTAGAATTCGTTTTACACATCTCAACCTTTTACTTCGTGGCCTTGGTTGTGTCTTCCCTTGTTGCTCTGAGGTGGATTATTTAACACATATTTTGAGGTTAAAAGGAGTTTGTAGCTATAGACACAAGGATTGGAGAGGAGACACACCATCCCTGACCATTGAGTAGGGAGTACTTTGTCTGGACTTCATGGTCTCAGCACTTAATATATTTAGCAGTCACTGGCCACATGCTTTGTTCTGAGCACTGCCAGTTCTGTGTTGCTGCAGCCTCACCAAAGGAGAGGCAGCTATAATAGAGGCGAACTTGATCAGGCCCATAGGGATGGCTGGGGGAGACCCAGGATTTGAATGGAATGCGTGTTGTAAACAACCGAGGTACTGGTTATATAAAGGAGAGATACCATTCTGTCCTTTAATGCCTTCTTTAGCACCCCTCCCTCCTCAGCCTCATTTGACCCCAAGGCGGCAGGTGACACCAGACTTCCAGACTCTGCAGCTGGTGGTCTCCTACCCTGGATGCTGGGCTCGGTTAGAGTGAGTCCAGGAAATACAAAGCAAGACAAGGAGGCAGGCACGGAGACTTAAGAACAGCCTGGGCTTATTCAGTTTTTCCTTGAAATGAGTGCCTTTTTGAGGTCTCTTCGTATTCTGTTTGCTTTTGAAGTATGCCCCCAAGGGATCTGCTTGCTGCTTGTTAAGGCACTCTTGAAGGTCATGTGAGCACAGTTGACTAGGAATCCCAGTGCTCCTGTGAAAACCAAGTGGGCGTGCCAGCTGAAAACATTGCTGTTAAATGCCATTGTGTTCTTCTACTTTTGGGTTTAGAGATTCCACAGTCACCCTGAGGTCACTTATGCCCATTCACTCATGACTCTGCGGGCTTCAGAACCCCTATCTATGCCTTCTGCATGTCCTTGCCCTCTTATCTAGGTCCCATTGACATCTCATTTATGGAGTGACTCACCCCAGCATAGATAGATGTATTGGCTGTGGCCTCTGTAGAAGTTAGGTGGTTCTTCCTCCCAGTTTCATGCTCCCAGAAATGAGATTTAGACTCAAAACACATTTACAAATTGACCATATACCTAGGCTCTTCTCTGATTAGATCATGATAACCCATCTACTCTAGCCTTCACTCTGCCACGTGGTGGTTACCAGTGCTGAGGTGTCTGTCTCATCCCTCATTCCTGGGCGAATCTCCTGAGTCTGGCACTATCCCAGAATCCTTTCTGCCTCCTGGATGTCCCACCTCCTATTTCCTGCCTAAGCTATAGGCCGTCAGACTTATTATTGGCAGGTGCCACATCCATATACATACAAGAGATTCTCTCTACAGGTCTCTGTGGCAAGGCTCCGGAGTGTTCAATAGACTTGCCCATCTGATCCATGTTGGCTGAGTTCCTGGGAGAACTGAAGCTCTTAGGGAAGATTGAGAGGGTGCGAATTAGAAAACAATTACCATGGTTGGTTGAAAACTTACTAAGAATGTCTTCTCCCTTCATTACATATTTGTTTTATGAAGACAAAACAGATTGTAATAATAGCTATACTTTTTTTTTTTTTACCAGATTTTTAAAAATTTATTTATTCACTTTACATCCCAATATCAACCTCCCCTCTCCTCCCAGTATCCTCTCATGCAGATCCTTGCCATTTCTCCCTCCCCATCCTCTCGAAGTACCAAGTCACTCCAGGACTAGGCCCATCCTCTCCTGCTGAGGCCAGACAGGGTGGCCCGTTCTTTATCAGATTTGCACTGTGGTGCAGGATCCTACCAGACTTCCTTCTCACACAAATAGAACATTCATTTATCAACAAATTCATAAAGTTCTGCAAATACTTAGCTTATATAGGTTTACATAACTAATTTATGTAACATAATATTAGCCTCATTTTAAAGAAATAAGGGTTTCAGGCTTCCAGGTGGGAATTGTGTAGCGGCAAGTGGTTTGCTACCCAGGAGTCCTTGGCCCTGTTTTCTCCCCAGCACGCTTGCCTAGCCTGAACAAATCGCAGAGAGTTTATGTTTGGAAGCAGAGGTTAGAGGCCCTTTCTGCTAAGGGGTCAAGTGCCATGTTCTCTTCCCTGAGGCTCAGAGGCAAAGCCTGGTGTCACAGATTATCCAGATGTGATGGCCTGAGCTGGAATCTGCACTAGACACACTGTATGTCTCACTTGGATCACACAGTGGTCCTGCCAACACTTTGTCTATGAGGGCAGGATAGTAGTATCTTCTGGAAGCTTATGAAGATGATGTAATATGTGGAAGTGACATGAAGAGAGTCCTGTGGAAGGAAATCTTTTGCTTCCTTTTCCCAGAGTTCACCATGGGTCTCTCACTTTTTAGGCCTCACACCTTCACATAAGTCTAAAGGAGGCTGAGTGGCACCTTAGAGGCTGGGTGAGTGGGGAGCACGTGGCACTGAGGTTGGTCTGCTTCGTCCCACCACCACCCTTTGCTCATTTGAAATGTGGCTCTTCCTACTAAAACTGTGACTAAGAACTAGATTTAGCTGTCTACAACAGGAAATACGGATCTAAAGAAATGAAAGCTAGGGGCTGGGGACATGGCTGATTGGTCGGGAATATGTACTGCCCAAGCCAGTTAAGTTCCTAGCGCCTACACCATGCAGCTTACCTCTGACTCCAGTTCCAAGGGATTTGACATCTTATGCTTCCCGGAGGGAACCAGTATGCATGTGGTACAGACATACAACTAAATCTTAAAAAAACAAAGGAGATGGAGGTGATCTAGGCCTGGCGTAGTGGCTTCTGAAGTCATCAGGGCCTCAGATACCTATGTGTCGGGCTCTCACCTTCCTTAGCACGAGGTCTCTGTTCTAGGTGTCATTCCTTGACTGCAAGAGTTTCAGCTGCCACACATATTAGGCTGGGAGAAAGGAAGCCAGGTCAGAGGAGCAGCTGCAGTCAGGGCCTGATCGAAGGTTCATGGCCACTAGCAACACAAAGGCATGCTATCAGCGAAAGAGATTGCGAAAGAAATCCACCAGCTAAATCAATTTTTAGTTAAACTTTCCTATATTACTAAGGAAAACGGGAGTGAAGGTTATGCATTAACAATCCTGCCTGACCTGGAAAAGGCAAATTTGAACTTCCCGTAACCCTTACTGGCTTCTGTAAGAACTGTCCTGTCATGTTGGTGAGGCTTTCTCACGATCACACAAGAGTAGTTTTCTTAAAGGCCATACACATCTACAGAAATGCTGATTGACAGGCACACACAGATGAACCAAGGACTTATCTTCAGCATACGGCTCTCGGCTAGACATCAGGAAGGAGGAAAGGAGAAAGGAAGCCAAACAGTTCTTCACAGACTGACACCAGTGCCTATATCACCCTCACCACACTCACACACACACAAACACACACACACACACACACACACACACACTCCATTCACTAGAACTTAGCCTAGGTCCCATAGTTACAGGTGAAGTGGGAAACGGAGTCTCAGCTTGCCCATGATGTGTCCAGCTAATGTGGAAAAGGGAGAGGATGGTTAGCAGGCAGGCAGTATTCATGAGTATGGAGATATGGTCATATACCTCTTGGGAATGTAATTATATATCAGAGTTGCTACTTAGGAAAAAGGAAGAATGCAGACCCTAAGGTGAGTGGCAAGACCTCACCACGACCCTCCACTCCTCCCCAGAAGAAAACAATTAGCACACACTGGGGACAACTGCCCCATCCTACCCAAAATTGCAACAGAAGTTAAGCTGTGTATATGCAAAGTTAGGTTCTTGAAGCTACATTAGCCCCTTTATGCCACCATAGCAAAATAGTAGACAGAGATCATCTAGGAAGTAGAGGTTTATTTTGGCGTGTGATTTGGAAGGTCCAAGTCTAAGCTGGGCCACTCTGCTGCCTGGAGGTAGGATGCATGCTAGTGTGAGTGCTCAGATCTCCAGCTAGGAAGCAGACAGATGAGAAAAGCCAGGGTCCTACAGCTCGCTTTGGGAAGTACAACCCCAAGTGACAGTAGATCTCCACGGGCTCCCTCACTGCCCACCACACCACTCTGGGGACCAAGCCTTTTACATGTGGCTCTCTGGAGGGTGTCCAATGTCCGGCTATAACAACAACAAAGAAGCCCATATGATTTCTGCCTGGTTTGCTTAGAACAGTGGTTTTAAGCCTTCCTAAAGCTGCTACCCTTTAATACCATTCTTCATGTGGTGGTGACCCCCAAACATAAAATTATTTGAATGCTACTTCGTAACTAATTTTGCTACTGTTATAAATTGTAATGTAAATATCTCATGGGCAGGATATCTGATATGCAAACCACAAAGGGTTTGCGATGTCTGGTTGAGAGCCTCTGGCTTAGAACTTTGGGCTGAAAGCTATGCTTGTAAGAAATCTCAGTGCTCTGAGACCACCTCATAGGAGAGGCCAGATGGGATGGCTGGTGGGCTGGAGCATCTGCTGCTGAGTAAACCATCTTTGATATTTAGTCCTGTGGAGCCTTTTGAAGCTCCAAGCCTGAACCAATATCTGCTACAACGTGGTGTGAAGCAACAGCTACCCAGCCAAGCCTTTCCTCATTTTTTAACCCATGACTAGCAAAATGAATGGTTATTCTTAGCTGCCATGTTTGAAAGTATTTGATAAGTTAAAATAGTAACCGGTTGGAGTTCTTGGCTTTGGTGTTCTGTCCTTGAAGTGGAGAAGTCTCTGCAACTAGAATGGAATGCTTAAACAAATATTTCGAGGATAAGAATTTCCTGATATTTACCCATTAGTGCCCAAGGGTGAGCATGGTGTTCTCAGTGATGTGTAGAAATTATCTTTGAATTAATGGATATGAATATTATTTTATTCACCCCCAACTTTTGCCAATTTTATATTTGAAGAATTTTTTCAAGTTTTTTTATTATGAGAATTTAAACTCATAGGGAAATTGAAAGATTTCTTCCACTGAGATAATATAAGAATCAATACTTTGTCATGTGCCAGCTACACGCATATCAAATAGCAGGTCACAGGACAAATCTTTTAAAAATAACTTAAAATTAATTAATTGACACTTGGGGCCCTGATTTTCTCTGTGGCATTTTTCGCACGTGTATGCCATCATTTGTTGTCCTTATGTCTCCCCTTCTCTGCTTCCCTCACTCATCCCTCTGCCCTCTTCCAAACCACCCTCCTTTCTGCTTTCATGGCCCTGAGTCCAGTGGTTCTCAACCTCTGGGTCTCGACCCCTGTCGGGGTGGGGGGGTGAACGGCCCTGTCACTGGGGTCGCATATCAGATATCCTGCAGATCAGATATTTACATTACGATTCACAGCAGTAGCAAAATTACAGTTATGGAGTAGCAACAAAAATAATTTTATGGTCGGGTGTCACCACAGCATGAAGAACTGTGTAAAAGGGCCGGGGCGTTAGGAAGGTTGAGAACCATTGTCTTTTTCTATTACCTTCACTTCTCCTCTCCTTAAGGTCTCTTCCTCTTTTCTCAGGTCATGGCCGTCTGTCGTTCAATATACGCATGCGCACACTTATATCAACGTTACACATGAGAGGAAAGACAGTATTTATCTTTCTGAGTCTGGCTCATTTTGGGTAGCATAACAATCTCCAGCTCTGTTTGATTCACCCTAAGTGTTATGATTTAATTTATTTTCCTTACAGCTAAATGAAATTTCATTGTATGCACACACCACATTTCCTTATGTGTTCATCTGCCTGATGGGTATCCAGGCCGCTTCATTTCTCAGCTATTATAGACATATAGCAGCAACAATATGGATGTACAGGTATCGCCGAGGCATGTAGACCCAAAATCCTTCAAGTACATATCCAGGAGTGACACAGCTGAGTCATAGTTTAATTCTATTTCCAATAGCTCACACTCTCGCAAGCGCCATATAAGGGGTCCTCCCTTCCCACACCGCCCCCAGCATTTGTTTTCCTGGTGATAGCCCTTTTGACTGGGATGAGACAGGACATCAAAGCAGTTTTACTTTGCATTTCCTGCTGGCTAAGGATATTGACGTTTCAAACATTTTGAATTACCTGCTGGTCACGTGAGTCTTCTTTGGGGTAGTGTCTATCCAGATCATCACTCCGTTTATTGATGATGGTGGGGTGCTACTTTTCATCAGTTCTTTACTTATAAATATTTTAGTAATCATAAGTAATGTGTTAACTTAAAATCCATTGTAAAATGTAGAAAATTAGAAGTAAATGAAACTCATTCATAATTTCACTTCCTAGATTAATTTTTAATCTTGGTGTACTAAACAAGTGTGTAGTCAGACTTTGATCTTCATTAGGCAGGAGTGCCCTCTAGTGGTAGCTTGGAAAATCGCACTAGACGGGAATTCATCGCAAGGTCTCTCGTGAGGTTTGGTTGAATTGATTAGACTCAAGGGTTTCTGAAACTGCTGAAGATACGTCTTGCCCCTCCCTCCAGTTACATCTTGTCTTACGTACATGTCATACCTTCTAGAACTTCTGATACAATTTACTCTTGATATTTTTCAACCTACCAACTTGGCAAGTTAGCACATTCAGGCATCCACATTTATATAGGTCTCTATGACTGGTATACTAAAACACTTTAAAAATACTTTCTTTTTCTCATAAAGTTAAGGACAATAAAAAAAAGATCATAGTCATATCACTTAGAAGCTATTGGTTGGAAAGACACAGATAGAAACTACACACTTTCTGCAAGCAGTATTCTCTCTCTCTCTCTCTCTCTTTTTTTTTTTTTTTGGTTTTTCAAGACAGGGTTTCTCTGTGTAGTCCTGGCTGTCCTGGAACTCACTCTGTAGACCAGGCTGGCCTTGAACTCAGAAATCCGCCTGCCTCTGCCTCCCAGCAAGCAGTATTCTCGATGCCTTCCTTGGCAGTCCAAACAGCAACCACACTTCACAGACATTGAGTTGACCAGTTGTGTTCCTCCATTTGTTGGTATACAAGAATAGGAACAATTCTTTCTCTGGGGAATAAATGAATAAAGTTATTGCAGTTTATAACTTCCAAGACGTATTGTGACAAACCTGTCAGGAAGAAGTAAGAGGGGATTGTTTGTCACTGTGCTGAGCACACTGTGAGCCAGCAGGAAGAAGAGAATAGTCTGTGGTCTGGTGCTAAGAGGGCCATCTACATGTCTAGTCTCCGTTTGCACAGGGGAGAATGCCAATAGCCACCCAGTTCCCTTCACTAGTTTATGTTTTCCTTTGTATTCTCTCTTCCCCAAATCCCATTGTCAGCTCAGAACAGGGAAGGAAAGCACGTCTTCTTGTTGGAAGCACAGGCTACCCCACTGTGGGGTGGGGAGGTCAATGTACCTGCTGAGTTTTCCTGGAAACAATTTCTGCCTTCCACCCTTTATCACCACATAGTGTAAAAATCGATCAAAGTGGAGGTTGAGAACAGTATTGGTGGAATCCTATCATTCAAGGATGTGAGCTCCCTTAGGGGGGCAGAAATGCACACAATTCAAGGTAAGATAACATTAACTTGTAACACAGACTCCTGGGGTCCCTGGACGCTTTGTTTTACTGGCAGACTTATGCTAAATTCTAGAGGTCTAGGTACCCAGCAGCTTTCTTTCTTTTTCCTTTTAACCATGATATCAGGAGGTTTTAGTACCTGCAAGGTCTAAGGAGGAGCACCCTGCCCTCTCCCCTGCACCTCTATCTTTTTCCTAATAATAAAATGTATGCACATTAGAGACAATGCGGTAAAGATGTGCAGAAGGTCACCCGTAGTCCTTGCACTTTAATCACTGGTGACATTTCTGTCTTTCATTACTTCTCTGCAAGAATTTTAAGACAGTTGTCAAAGGGACTGGAGAGCTGGTTCAGTGGTTAAGAGTGAGCACTGATCTTGCAGAGGACCAAGTTCCCTCCCAGCATCACACCGGGTGCCTCACGACTGCCGGCAACTCCAGCTCCAGGGGATCCGATGCTCTTTTCTGAACTCCGTGGGCCCTGCACACACACACACACACACACACACACACACACACACACCCCACACACATTTGGTAAATATTGTATATGTAATATAGTAAAAATGGTATTTATGTATTTGGTAAATATTTATATATGCCTCTATCTATCTATCTATCTATCTATCTATCTATCTATCTATCTATCTATCTAGTTTTTCTCAGTTCTTCTCCCACCCTCACCCCTTTCTCCACAAGGAATAAATCAGACAAAAGAAAAGTTTATTTCCCCAGAGTCACTCTATTTACTGTGGGTTTGTAAGAACAGTCTTATTTTGGCTTGGATTCAAGGAGGCTGACTCAGTGCTGATGAGTTAGAATGGGAATTCTTAGGGACACAGACATGAATATTAAGCAGAGACAGGAAATAGCTCAGTGCTTGAATATGGGGGTGCATGCCTTCGATCCCAGCACTGTAGAGGCAGGAGGAGGAAGCAGGAGGCTGGACAAAGCAGGAAGGTGTCTGTGAGTTTGAAGCCAGCCTGATCTGTGTAGAAAGGTCCAGGCTAGCCAGGGCTACATAGTGAGAGTCTCAAAAACAGCCCCCCTCAAAATCATGGCTTATGTAATTTATACATTATGCACAAAGGTGCCAGTGTCTATAAGCACATTTAGACTCTACACTAAGTCCTTAGCAAACTTCTCCCTTGCAGAAGCAGAACCATGTCCAGACAGAGAAAAACAGTATTTTGACCTAGCACACACTGGGTCAGCCGAACACGCCTCTTCTAAACAAGTTGACAGGGACGGCGGCTGATTGCTTGGTGGATGAGCTTTCTGTGTCCCTGCATTTCCCCTCATTGGGACTGCAGCCAGCTGCTCTGCTGTTCCCTTGGGAACCCAAACTGCCAATGGACTGATATGTGTTTAATTTACTGCTCTCTTCAGCTGACTTGTCTCCCTGCTTCCAACAGGGGATTCTGGGAAAAGAGAAATGACCCGTCTCTGTGCTGATGACTGCTGGCCTTATCAGAGGCGTCCCCTTGAGATATTCTAAAACGTTGTTGGAATTCAGCTCATCCCCAAATTGCTCACTCCAGACTCTATTGGAATCAATTCTTGCCTTCCTTGTTAGCTGGGCCAGGGTAGAAACATGTCCTTGGCTGTTTTATCCTCATTTAAATTTTTGATGCTTCTATGAGGAGAAGTTTTGTCATTGTTATGTAATACACTAAACTGCTATGTGCACTGCCATTTTGAGATAATTGTAAAAAGTCAAGACTTCTTAGTACCTGACAACATCAAATAAAAGTGAAAATAAGGAAGCTGGAGAGATGGTTTAGTGGTTAGGAATTGGCTCTTTCAGAGGACCTGGGTTCGATTCCCAGCACCCACACGAGTGAGTTTTAAAACTTTGAATAAAAAGAAAAATTTTTTTGTTCTGAAAATTTCCACTCTTTTCTTCTGCTTAAAGCTTTTGCAAATTGTTGGAGGCCAACCTGGTCTGCAGAGGGAGTTCCAGGACAGCTGGAACTACACAGAGAGACCTCATCTTGGGAAAAAAACCAAACAGCAACAACACAACCAACCAACCAATCAACCCCCTCAAAAACACCTACAGCAAATCACTCTATTACAGTGATAACATGTATGTTCTATTGCTATTCTTGTATGTTGTTTTATTTTTCAAAAAAAACCCATAATGTGGTTAATTACCACTTTAATTTCTAATATTTCATAATAAGAAAATTTACTGCACATTACTACATACTTAATTCTTAATCACTACTTGCTTTTAAGGAAAACCTGTGGCAAATATTACGTCCTAGAATTAGCTTTTTTTCATAACCCTTTACTGTATTCTCCATATACACAGGATTTATTTATTTACTAGTTTATGCCTAGAATTGATCTCAGACCCGGCGTCAGCTGGCAAGTGCTCTATAGGTGAGCTACATCCTAACCTATATACACAGTTTATCATCATCTTGCACAAAAAGGAAAACCTACATACAGGGAACACAAAACTTTCCCATAGGCAAATTTCAGCTTTTCATATATTTTACAATAACTTGGAATGAGGAAACCCTCTCTAGTAACCCATGGTGCCCTCCCGTTTTCAGGAACACACTGATTGGACTTCTTTATAGTAATTTCACCTCTTTGAATGTGCCCTGCCTGAAGTTCTATCTCGAGCAAGTCTACCTTTCCTCCCCATGGGCAGCCTGAGCTCTGTGGTGCCATATAGGCTGTAAGGTCGTGTCTGTTGTTTTGCCTCTGTGCAGGTGACATTAAGTAGCAGAACTTGGGTGGATATGAATGAAGGCAGGTCAGCATGGTATGAACTGACTTTCTTCCACACTTGCTAAGTGACGTTGGGGGTGTGGTCTCTCTTCTGGCTGATGCACGTTGGGCTCTTTTATTACCCAACACCCACGCAGACCTTTTGCCCGCAGTGGGTTTGAGTATGATTACCTAGACCAACTTCTAAGCGTGCCAGGATATGAATTACCTTTCTCCCTGCATCTGCTTAATGCCTGGTACCTTCCCCAGCCTAGACCAGCAGTTCTCAACCCATGGATGCAAACCCCTTTGGAGAGTTGAGTGACCCTTTCACAGATCTACGACCATCGGAAAACACAGATATTTACATTGCGATTCATAACAGTAGCATAATTGTAAGGAAGTAGCAATGAAGGGTCACCACAACACGAGGAACTGTATTCTCAGCATTAGGAAGGTTGAGACCCACTGCAGTCTAGACCCTTTCCTGTACCTGGATAGCTGGACAGGATGGAGAGCCATGTGACTCTGTCAGCTTTCCCTGGCTCCGTGCTGGTAGGCTCTGTGGCTGAGTCAGACAGTGAAGCATTAAACCTTCCTGGAAGCTGGGCCAAGTCGCGGAGATGTAAAAGCTGCCCTGCTGCCTCATTCGTTTTCTTGTCTGGGGTGGGTCTTCAGAGCGCTTTCAGAGGCCGCTCCAGACAGCGCCAGCCATAGCTCAGGGGAAGTGAAGCACATTCTGGAGGTTGACAGGTTTGAATTGTGAATACTGCCTTGGGCAAGTCAGCCTTTCAGAACCTCATCTTCATCATTCACAGATGAAAGAATTTCCTGCTGGGTTATTGGGAAGATGAAGTAAAGTCTCGGACTTGCGAGCATATTTCACCGCAACAAGTATGTGCCCAGTAAGTGCTCAATGCTGGTTGCCCAGGTTTGCTGCTGGGACACTTGATCACCCTGATCCTGGTGAGTGGGAACGGGAAGGGAGAACAAATGGCAGCTGACAAACAAGAAAGGAGTGCCTTACCAGGAGGTTTGACCTCCATTAGGGCTGAACTAGACAGGCAGTTACAGGATTCAGACATGGGTTACCGAACAATGGCTCCATCGATGTGGTCTGTAGTCAGAAGGGACCGAAGGTGCTCCAGGATGCTGAAGAAGAAGGCGCAGCTCCTGAGGATGGATGGAGGTTTGCATGGGAAGCAAGAGAATTGGGTGGTCCAGACAAGGCTTGACCTTGTCAAGCGTTTCACTTCCTAACTTCAAAGTAGGGACTCTCTTGTGCTGCTTGATGATAGTGCGAAGAATGAGAAGAAGTTTCCAGTGTGTTGAAGATAGGCACATGCCAGATGCAATAACCGAGGAAATCTCCCTTTTCATCGAATTGGATGGCAGATGTCATGAACAATAGACACAAATAAATAAGCTTTTTGTCCTTCCCTGTACCCTGCTCCCTGTGAGTAGCTTGCTAAACAGAAGCTAGCTAATACAGGGAAAGGGGCTAGAAGGGGAATTGGCACATTAGCCTTTATTCTGCTATAGGTTTATTTGCTAGGTGGTGATGGGACACACCTTTTAATCCCAGCACTGGAGAAGTAGAGGCAGGTAGATCTCTGAGTTTGAGGCTAGCCTGGTCTGCAGATCAAGTCTCAGGACAGCCAGGGTTACTTAGAGAAACCCCGTCTTTTAAAAAAGTACTTATTTATCTTATTATATTTATTTATTGGGGCATGTGCATGCCACCGTACACCTGTGGAAGTCAGAGGACAACTTATGGGAGTCAGTTCTCTCTAGTCATTAGGCTTGGTAGCAAATGCCTTTACCCACTGAGCCACCTCCCCATCTCGGCTTTATCCTTTATAAGTTAAAATTGCTAACATTTCAAAACAGCTCAAGCTATGAATATGCTTTTTGTATGTCTGTATCTGTGTCTCTTTGTGTATGTCTATGTGAATCTCTCTCTCTCTCTCTCTCTCTCTCTCTCTCTCTCTCTCTCTCTCTCTGTATGTGTGTGTGTGTGTGTGTATGTGTGTGTGTGTGTGTGCTGAAAAAGAAAATCAGTTACCTCCAACAAAAAAATTTAGAAATTCATTTAACTAAGGCAATAAATGACCAGTATATGAAAATCTGTAAAATGGTACCAAAAGAAATGAAAGCAAATGGCGATCCCATGACCATAGATTGGAAAGTCAAACATTGTTAAGATGGCGACACTATTTCAAAGCACTCTACAGATTTAATTCAACTTCTACAAAAATGGAGAAATACTTTATTTGCAGGAAAGAAAGACACCTACTCTAAAACTCATATGGAATTTGAAGAGCTCCTGAAAAGTCAAACTCTTCCTCAAAGGAATAAATACTTAGTTGGATTAATGACATGTGTAATCGAGAACAGGAGCATTTGATTGGAATCCTATAGAAATAAGACACCTGGATGGTGGTGAACATGGTAGGCTTATATGAGACACAGAATATGATCTAATTTTAGGACTAGCAGGACTCGGGTCCAAGTTGGGGCTACATGAGGAATCTCACAACATAAAGTGGCAAGAGCCAAGTGAAATTGTGTATTCTAAAGACCATGAATGAATTGATTTAAACTGGGCAGTGAGTGGGGAACAGAGGAGCTAAGATGGGGCAGTGTGCAGGGGATTGTAGGAGCTGAGGACAGTGAGGACATCTTGGAGAACCTGCCAGTTGCTTATAATTGCCACATTGGGGCTCAGAGGTCTCAAAGCCACAGGTGATAAATAATTCTGTTGCCACCGCTATTACAATGTCCAGAGGGGAAAGGGTAGCTTAATAATATACCAGGTCCTTCCTAGTCTTAGGATAAGTGAGCTCAAGAGTACGGTGGAGGACAGTTCCTTCTTCTTAGTGATGTGCCTGGCTGCTGAGACTCTTGGGGCTGAGAGTGATAGATAAGCAAGCCTTATCTAGGATCAGCTGGGCTTCAAGCCTTCCACACCACAGATGAAGTCAGAATCAGAGAGGAGCAGGACTCATATGATCTTCCAGATAGAACTGAAGAAAGTAAGCACAAGTGTTTTCTTTTCCAGAACGTGACTGAGTACAGAGTTGGTGAGCTATGTAGGGTTTACAGTCTCTTTCAAAGCTCAATTTCTGAGATGCCTAGTACCTAAATGCAAAGCAAAGTGAAGACGTCAGATCCAGGATACGGAAAGCAGAGCCATGACCAAAACTGTTGAAACTAAATGAAGAACAATTTATTAAGGGACAGAGGATGGAAGAAGGTTCTTCCTAATTTGAGGCAAAGTCCTGTGTGGGGAACCAGTGTTAAAAAGCAGTGTATCCACCCAGACTTTGAATTTCAGACTTTGAATTTCAGTTGAGCAGACTGTACTCATTCTATGTTCTGGTGGTTTTTCTTTTTTTCCAAGAAGGGTTTTCAGTGTAGCCCTGGCTGTCCTGGATCTTGCTCTGTAGATCAGACTGGCCTCAAACTCAGAGATCTTTCTGCCTCTTCCTCTCAAGTGCTGGGACAAAAGACATGAACTATCATCACTCAGCTTTATTTTCTGATCATATACTATAAAATGTTGATGAGTTATTAGTAAATATTTCATAAAGGAATCTTGAAGACTACCATAAATATTCACAGGAAACTCTGGAGTGGGCGTTGGTGTTGCTATGAAGAAATGATTGGGTTTGTAGAACACACACTCATGCAGAGTGAGGCCAAGGATGATTTAATGTCTACTCAGCTTTGGTTGAGAGTTAGTTCTCCAGAGACTGAGGAGAGGGTTACATATGCAAACATAACATGGCAACATTGGGTTAGATTTAATATGCTGTTATCCATTTAAATTATCTTTCAATGACACTGTGCTGATCTAACTCCCTCTATCAAGCACCAAGCATTTAGGCCCTGGCACATCTGGTACTGCTAATGATCTACATCACAGAAACTGGTGAGTATCTACCTTCATCTCTGTGTGTTTGTGAGTGCCTCTGGATATGAATGGTCTCTTTAAACAAGGAAATATGTTTGCAGTTCTGATAATAAAACCAGACTTTCCCAAACACTAGGAAGATTCTGTACCACCAATCTATCTCCAAGCCAGTAATAAAATTATTGGATGGGAGGTCAGATACTGTATTCTTTATGCTGGCACAGTAAGTTGATGATGTGGTCTTACAATAAAGGAAACATACTTGAGCCTGACAATTTACTGATGATTCTGAGCAAAGGAGGAGGTCTTATAGATGCTGGGGGTCTAATCTCCAGTCTTAATGTGTATGACATGTGCATTACATTTGCTTCTCCCACAACCACATTCTCACTGTTTTTAAAGCAATTTCCATGGTGCTGAGTTAGGTCAAAATCTCAGTGTAATGAGAACAAAAAAATATCAAATCTATAGGACTGAGAGATTTGGCTGAATATAGGAACAAAGAGGCAGCAGAGTTATGGTTCAAACAAAGATGATATCATTCTCAATCCAGAGGTTTTCTACCTAAAGTGGGAAAGGGTGAGAGTGGAAGGCTGGAGGAGAGTGGGCTGGATACCAGAAGAGATACTAACTCACAGTTTAGGAGTGCTTAAGGAATACTGTAAACAGCATATGAACCCTTATTCTTCATAGGATGCACTGAATTGCCTTCGGGTAACTTATTCAGGTCAAAGGCTATGGGAAGCTTCAACACCAGTTTGGGTAAAGGCTTCATTTTGGTGGGCTTCTCAGACTGGCCAGAACTAGAACTCATCTTCTTTATTTATATTTTGATTTTCTACTCTATAACTCTCTTTGGCAACACCACCATCATCACTCTCTCTCGAATGGACCTTCGATTGCACACCCCCATGTACTTCTTCCTCTCACACCTCTCCTTCCTGGACCTCAGCTGCACCACCAGCACTGTGCCCCAGCTCCTGATCAACCTCCATGGACTGGACAGGACCATCAGCTATGAAGGGTGTGTGGCCCAGCTCTTCATATCTCTTGGTCTGGGATCCACAGAGAGTGTGCTCCTGGTGGTGATGGCTTTTGACCGCTATGTTGCTGTGTGTCGTCCACTGCACTACACGATCATCATGCACCCCGTTCTTTGCCAGGCATTGGCAATTGCTTCCTGGGTAGGAGGTTTCCTGAACTCTCTGATTCAAACAGGCCTTATGATGGCCATGCCACTCTGTGGACACCGACTGAACCACTTCTTCTGTGAGATGCCTGTCTTCCTCAAGTTGGCCTGTGAAGACACAGAAGGAACAGAAACCAAGATGTTTGTGTCCAGAGTAGTGATTGTGGCAGTGCCTGCCATGCTCATTCTAGGCTCCTATGCACAGATTGCTAGGGCAGTGCTGAAGGTCAAGTCAGTGGCTGCACGCAGAAAGGCTGCTGGGACCTGTGGTTCCCACCTCCTGGTGGTATCCCTGTTCTATGGCTCAGCCACCTACACATACTTACAACCCAAGGACAGCTATTCTGAGAGCAAGGGGAAGTTTGTGGCCCTGTTTTATACTATCATCACCCCCATGCTCAACCCTCTGATTTATACCCTGAGGAACAAGGACGTAAAGGGGGCTCTGTGGAAGGTGCTAAGAAGAGCTGCAGCCACAGGGTAGGAAGGAAAAGCTGGTCAGTAAAACATTTCATATTCTGAAGTCCAGAGGGTTTCAGTGGAGAGGGGAGTTGGGTGTCAAACAATTATGATAAGTTATGTACGTGCATGAAATTGTTAATGCATACAAAAATAGAATACAAGACAAACAAACCAACTCCAGTCCTGGCATGGCAAGATGGCTCAGCGGATAAAGGCAGTTGCTTTCAAGCCTGAGGATCTGAGTTTGATGCTTGGATTCCACATGGTGGAGGGAGACAGTCAAGTCCTCCATCCTCCATACGTGTGTGTGTGTGTGTGTGTGTGTGTAAGAAATAAATAATAAAACTTAAAACATTCCCCAGCAGACATAGGGCTTTAGTGGCTTCCTTGTTTGGGTTTTGGAGTGGGGATCTTCTCTCTGGGTTACTGTCTGTCATCGCTGCTCAGCAAGGATAATGCAGACACAGATACAACTTTGCACAGGAGGAGACTGGGAGCGGTGTATTGTGTGGACCTGTGGAAGTGGGCTGGGTTCGTGGCAAGTCTGAGTGTCAGAGGATTTTGAATTTTGAATAACAACACTCTAAGTCAGATCCCCATGCTGTGTCATAGAGTGAACCTGTAACCCAAGGCAGAGGGCTTGAGTTCACTCTGAGTATCTCTCCTTTTTGTGTTTTCAGTTTTGTGTTTATTATAAAATACCCATACATCCAGGTACAATACTTTGATCCAGTTCCTTTTTCAAATTTCTCCCATGTTCTTCAACACCACTTTGCTCTCACAACCGTATGCCCTTTTAAAGAGTTTAAAATCCACTGGGTGTGTGTAGGGCTACCTGCATGTGCATGGGTGTGGCAGCCTCAGCTCCAAGTGGGACCTTGATATCACCCACTCTCCTAATGTATCCTGACCCTGTCTAATGTCAGTCATAACCGAGGCCCTGTTTTAAAGACTCTTACATGAGTGCTTTCCGTTCTTGCGTGGAAGAGACAAGCTGATCATGAGCAGCGCTGCTTCATGGAGCATGTGGATGTGAGCCATGTTAGTTTTCCCTCTTGGAGAAGAAGGCAGAATAATTTTCTGCTGCAGTAAAGCAAGGTAGCAAAGCTCTCCCAGCAGAAGTGTATCTGTTTTGCCAACTGGTGAGATTCTTTCCCTGTCAGCAATGAGAATGGGAAAAATGAGTATACAAAATTCCAAGAACTCAATAATTATTATACTTCCAGATGCAAGATTAGTAGACTAAGGGAAAAATTCAAAAAATTGATATTTTATATATGTCCAGATGCAAATATTAATATAGAAAAACTATATTTGTAAGAAAATTAGCAATAAAAATGGAAAGGCTACTACTTATCATTTGACCAGCTATCTAAAGTTGATTTGGGGTTCCATTTCACTCATCTACATCTGTTTAATTCAACTACCAGAATCCCATTAAATCACTTACTTCCATGCATTTAAATGGTGGTTTTATAGGTAAAAGTGCAGGCATCTTTGTTAATAAACTTTTGCAAATGTAATAAATCTGTGTGTTTTGTTAAATTTATATTTTGTGTAATTCTTTCATCAATGAAAAAAATATAGTTCTCACCTCGAAAGGTGTTTTGTGAATTTTCCTGGGCAGATTTGAGAAAACAGAACCTAAGATAGAGAAAGAAATCAAAGAAATTATTTTACCCAACTCTACCTTAGCAAACCAGGGATTTGATTTTGGGTTACTTCCAGGAATGGGGATGACTCAAAGGCAGACGCATTACCAAAAAGCCCACCCTAGTATAGAAAAGCCACAGTCCTGGGCCACTCTGTATTACTTGTAGGCATCTTAGACATTCAGACAGAGTCTCTTCTCTAAAGTAGTTGTTTCTGCTTGTGTAAACTTGGGGAAGGCCCTTGTGATTCGTGTTAGTTTCAGAAACTTCTTAAGACTTGTGAGTTTTGTTTACTTTTTGAGCCTTAAGGAAACTTCCTCTACCTTCAAAAGGGAACTTTTCAGTATAGAGGAAACAACCATGAGAAGACTCTACCTCTTCTTTTGGTGCTTACATTCTTATTGTATCCTCATCCCCAAAGGGCTGTGAACCTTGAAGGGTGGGATATCACTGTTTGATAGTTTTCTCCATCTAAAAATTATTATTGGTCCACCATGCTACAGTCATAGTTACATCATTTCAGAATCTTGGGCATTTATGTATCTGCTTTGTACTTCTTGTCCAAAGAGAAGTCTCCCTCCATGAACAGTTGAAGCTAATAGTAGCAATGGTCTATAAGTACACACACACATTGTTAGAAGCTAATGTGATGCTCACATTATATTATTTAAGAAACTGATAGCAGCAGCTTCTCTTCTGGAACCAATGACCAAGTCTGTCTGGCTTATTGTACGTTTGAGGTTCCTGTGGTTAGGCGACCTCCAATTCAACTGGAAAGCAGCTCACTCATAGCAGTTGTGCTACTATTGAAACCATGAGCACTGCTTGCCTGGCATTTTGGTAATGTGGCACATGGGGTCCATAGCTGAGTGGAACTGTTGGTAACAATTCTCTAGAAACCAACGTGGTGCCGTCTAGCATTATAAATGGCAACTAAAAGGGAGGAGCTACCAGTTTAGTCTTAGCTTTATTTTTTCATGTCTGTCTGCAAAAGCACTTATGTCTTTTATAAGCAATAAGCAATAAGGATATTCTGTCTAGTTCTACCATCCATCAACACTGTCAGCAAGAGTATCATAGTCTATCCTGATAGACCCAAGGGCCTTACCTGGCTAACAAGTCATAAAGAAGTAGCTCATTCTTCTTACTAGAATTTCTACTCCCAAAACTTAAGGCATCTGGCAGTATTTTTTTTCTCACTCAACTGTGGTGTTTTGTTTAACTCTTTGAGTACTATCAGTAGAGTTCTTACATATTCTTTTACGAATTAGCGAGATGCTCAAGAGTTTAGCAAGATGTAAAGAAACTCTTTTATAGAGAATGGATAGGATTTCTGAAGGAAATGTCCATTTTAAATAAGTGCCAGTTGGTGTTGAGTATCCAGTGGGATATTAAAAAGGAAATGATAGCAAAGTGCATTACAGTACAAACAGATTTCATGACTTTTACAAATCATTTAATTATTGGGAAGAGCAGCATGGAGAGAAGACACCTCCCCGTTGACTGTCCTCCTCCTGGGGTACCTGGCTGACACAAGGCTACTGTGCACTGCAGTTCCCATGATCCTCTTGGCAGGTCTAGCTTGTGATACTCAGGATGACTCAGTCCCAAGGGCAGCATTCTGACCTGGAATGCTTGCTTCTAGAGGTAGACCCTCAGACTAGGCTACAGGTTAACCCTCTGGCCCTTCAATTCTATTAGCTGCTGAAATGGCCCTAGACTGGGCAAACAATCTGTGACCATTGTATTCTTTATTATACATGCTCTGAAGATGTCTGTGCATATTAGGACAGGCTTAGTATTTCTCCTGTGGTTTGTTGTCAGGATTTAAATTCTTCTAGAAACTAACTATGTAGCACAAGACTATCTGTCAACTTCTCACCTAGGCAGTCCATTTGACATACAATAATTAAAAAATAATGCTTTTAATTTTTAAATTTCTTGTGGACAAAACCAGGGTATAAAATAAGAACTACTAATTTATGAAGAAGAATTTGTGTATGAGCAATACAAACCATCAGATTTTTAACTAAGAAAATGTTTATTTGGAAAGACAATCCCCATGCACAGGAACAAACTTAGATGAAAATTCCATGGCAAGAAGATATTCAGATTATGGTGAACATGGTTGGCTTAAGTGAGACCTGGTATATTGTTTGATGGATAGGCTGATTAGATTTGGGTCAACATTGGGAAAGTATGCAGAGTATGGTAACATAGATTTTCACAAGCCATATAACAAGGTGTGGTTTGAGGACCTGGATGGTCACCTTGGATTGGGCAGTGTATGGGGGATAGAAAGAGCTGAGTAGAGCAGATATGGAAGCAGTCAGTTAATTATAATATGCTCAGGGGCCCCAGAGGTCTCCAAGGCCACACTTGAGTAAACAATCATGTTTCCACTCTGATTAAAGAGTCCAGGCAATGTCCCAGGGGCAAGCATAGTACAGTCTGCCTTAAGGTCAGATTGGATGATATAGCAGCTCCTGTCTAGGGTGATTTGATTATGGTGATGAGCCAGAGAACAGTACAGGCTCTCCTCTGCCTCTTAGTTATGGGCCTCAGCAGTTGAGCCTGCTGGTGGTGGTGGCCTCAGATATGCATGATTTCTTTAGGAACATAGCTGAGATTCAGCCTTCAGTACCACAGATGCAATTGGGACCAAAGAGAAACAGGTCTTTCTCACACACTTCTAAATGACACCATTGTGGTCTGGGTTTCATATTATCTAGAAGCCAGAAGGATTGAAGGAAGTCAACACAATTGTTTTTTTTTTTTTCCAAGACTGTGGTGAGTACTGACTGGGTGGAATACTCTGGATTCATGGTCCCTTCTGAAAGTAAATTTCTTTCATGCGTAGGATCTAATATGCAAAGCAAATTGCAGACACCAGAACTAGGTGACACAGACCAAAACCACGGTTAGAGTTGCTGAAAATAAATGAAGAACTGTTTATTAGAGAGGCAAAGGATGGGAGAACATTCTTACTTGGAGGTAGATTTCTATGTCAGGAGTCAGAGTATAAAATATAATTCACTGGTCAGACTTTGAATTGTAATTAAGGTGACTAGACTCACCTTATTTTCTCTTCTTATACTACAAAAAGGTGTGTTATTATTAAATATTTCATATAGGAGTCTTGAATATTACCCTAAATGCTGACGGGATAGATTGAATGTGGTGTAATCACTCTTCACTGCTTGATGCTGTAGGCAAGAGAGAATGATGGCGTGTCGAATCACAGACTGATGTGGAATGAGATCAAGGACGATTTAGTGCCTGCTCAACTTTGGTTGGAGTTAGTTCTCCAGAGAATGATGAGCGTGTTGCATACTCGGGTGTAGCAGGAGAATGAAAACTGATTTCAAACTTACAGATGTAGTCTTTTGTAATGAAGGTGATTAGTAAGGGATATGCCGAACCTTCTCTTCTCTTCAGACATAGGTTTTGCGGTGGGTTTTTTTTGTTTTTTGTTGTATTTTCTGTTATGTTGTTTTTTGAGTTTTTGTTGTTTATTTGCTTGTTTGATTTTTGCTCAAAGGTAGCTCCAATACAGGAAGACTAGGTCATTAACTCAGTGTATTGGTTGAAGATTTTTTGTTTTAAAATCATTTCTGATATCAAGTACTTTATAGCACTGAGAGTGGAGACCAGTGGTAAGCATGTGGGAGCCTTGGGATTGATCTCCAGCACTGCAAACTACTTTAGTATTTATGGAAGCCACACGCGTATTTATGAGTAGACATACACCCACACGTGTAGCCACACACACTGGGAGATGAACACGGGCTCCTGGTAATCTCAGTCAAGACCACCTGCAGTACCAATCATGTGAATGTCCTTCATAGTTTTTAAAGAAACTAACAGTAATGTTTGCATCTTTAAAGATAATTTAAGAGTAAAAAATGTGCACGTTAAGACTGCTATTCTTTGTACTGTTCAATTTTTCATGATATTTAGCCACTGTTGGACCTTTGTCATATTCCAGACCATGGCCGTCATTCTGCTTTGTAGAGAACCAAGAAAGGTTACCATCTTCTCTCTATGAGAGATATTTAAGCTTGTGTATAAACCATCACACCATTTTCAAGCATCTAGCTTTTAAATCTCAATTGTTTAAGGAAAGCACCCATTTCTCACGCGGGATGCTTTTAGATGACTAGTTGATACCATAGTCCTTTGCCCAGCACAGAAGCTTTGGATAACTCTTTAAAAATATGAAAACACAGAGGTATCCTTGGCTAATCTTAGATGACTACTCAGGGCCTGCCAGGATCATGTTATATTAGCCTGATATTATGTTCTCCCTTTGCTGGAATGAGATTTGGGAAACTGTTAAGGAAATAGTCATTTGGAAACTCTCACTTCACTGGAAGATCAAGTCGTTCAGTAAGTTAACTTGACACGGTTGTCTCCTTCAGTTCATGGAGGACGGCCCTTTGGAAGGACCTTTGAGATTATTGTGTGGTTCTGTCATGATAACTGTCTCCCCCTCCTCAGCTGTGTGGACTAGAGCTTTATATTTATTTATTTATATGAAGCCTAGTGCAGCGCATTTGCCACTCAGTTTCCTTTAGAGTGGAGCCTACTCTTAGGCTCACACTCCTGGCTTGCAACAGGTATTTTTTCACTGTGTGAAATTTACCAGAAGCCCAATGCTGAACACACATGCGGAGTAATAGGCAACTATTCCAGAAAAGAAGAAAGAGTCAAGGGAATTGGTTATGCTGAGGACTTCTTTTTGTGGTTGGTATAAGAAGATGTGAGCAGTTCCAGCAGGAGCCCAGGGAAGGGTGGAGAAACATTATGAGACATGAGTAACAAGTCCTCAGAGCAGTGGCTGGTGCTTCAGCTGTAGAAGTGTGAAATGCAGGCAGGGAAAGGTCGCCTGTGGAGAGCACAGGGTGTCCTTGGCATCAGTCTTATGAGAGATTTAATCAGATACTTCAGCTGAACTTGGATATACACAGCTGAAGATCATTCTGTTCTCAGCAGGGTCCTGGGGACTAAGAAGGAATCATCCAAAAATAAAATAAATAAAATAAAATAAAATAAATAAAAATCTTTCTAATTGGTAGTCCAAAACCAAATGGTCATCTGTTTTGATGACCATTGGGTAATACAATGAAGATACACAAGTAACATTATACAGACCAAGCAGATTATAGTTATGATATATATCTACATAAATATACATATATGCATGCAACAACAATTAAGAAAAATGAGGCCATGAATTTGAAAAGGAACACGAATGGGTCTATGAGAAGGTTTGGAAAAAGGAGAGGGAAGGGGAAATTATGTAATTATTATATTTTTAAAATAAAAAAAATCATATAAATAAAGGTTCCCAAGAGGCCAGGCAAGCATTGAGGCTTTGATCGGACTAAGGGAGGGAAAGCAACATAATATAGGAGTGATGGGCAATCATCTCCTGGAGTATCTGGCACAGTTCCTCCCTTCCCACCCACCATCGTCCTGTCCACATTCCTAAGAAAGAGGGCTACAGTGCTTTTCTATGAACCTCTGAAAGCTGGTGCAGGAGAATGTCTGAAGACGTGGGGGTCCTTCTGGTGCTTACATGTGACAGTCCTTCTGCATCCTAAAATGATCATTGCAGATATGCTGCACACGGCAGCACTCTCTGGAAGCTCTAGAATGGTGGTGCAGGTAAACAATTAAATCAGAAATTCGGTCAGATGGGACAGTCTGTGTGAAGGTGCAGTGCCTTGGGAGGTCTTACAGTGAGCGGTCATCTCAGGTGAGAACAGCAAAGGCCATCTCTAAAGAGTTTCTCAGCACATCTGATATCCAACCCACATCATTCTTGTGTAGGTCATGGTGGTGATAAATCTCCTGTGTGGTGCAGGCTATACCTCAACACTCTACTCATACAAACCAGGTGTCGCCTGCACCAACCCCAAATGGCTGCAGCATCACCATGTTCCACTGAGGAAAACTTCCCTCCTGATGGAGAGCTGTGATCTCCTTCGAGGTCACATGTAAATTGTCCTGAAGAGTGCTGGAGCACACTTAGGTGATGTTAACAAGCACATGAAATCAGAGGTGACTTTGTGTAGGATTATTATTGTCCAAGTTAACAGACACAGTATCCTGCATGGATTCCCCTCCCCTCTCCCTCCCGGCTCTTGATTTTATGGCAGGAGTAGGTAGTCTATTTTGTGAGACCTCTAGACTCTTTACAAAGCCTACATATCTTTCACTTTGTATCTCATGACCTGTAGCCTCCCATTGTCACCTAAGCTGAATTGGCAGCAGCCATATTTTATTCTTTTACATTATCATGTTATTCCTTCACATTGTCTATATCAGTGAGGTTATACAAGTTTTCTTTTAATTCTGGCTGCTTATTTCTCTTACACAGTGTTCTTCAGTTGGCTTCATGGTATTGCAAGGGGTGCTGCCCACTTTCTTATTGTTGAGTTGATCTTTGTGAAGGGTGTTTGACAGTTGACAGACTCACAGAAGAAGTCTCCCAGCACTTCTTATGTGAGAGACTCTCCTACATTCTTTGTGTTCTCCTGTTGCCCTTAGGAACAGCAGTTGAATGTGTGCATTAAGATTTGTTTCTGGCTCTCCCTTCCATCCAAGTGGTCTATGTGTTCTTTATTGTTTTTAAATTACTGTTTCTCTGTAATGTACTTGGAAATATGACATATCTGACTTTGTTTTTCTTTCCTAGAGATAATTTGGCTATTTGGGGTTGTCATCTACTTTCTTGTGACCTAGTGTGTCACAGGACAAAAGTTTGCAACCTCAATATCCTCCATTATTGGATCATTGTTCCTTTGTTGATCATATGAAAATTATAGCATTAAGCTTTGCTGGTTGAAAATGTATTAGATGAGGACTGGAGACATGGCTCAGTGGTTAGGAGCACTTGTTGCTTTACCAGAGGACCGGGATTCAGATTTCCACCGACTGGGTCACAGTCACCTGTAATATTGTTCCTAGGGGATTCAGTGTCCTCTTCTAGACTCTGTGGGCACCAGGCACACAGGATGCACAGACATAGATGCAGACAAAGCATCCACTCACACAAAACTAAACATGAAAAAGACCAAAAGTAAATATGTTATTCAATTCTACATGCCATGATATAGAATCATTGTTTAGAAGGATACAGTAGGAGTGAATAAAAACCCTGCACTAATAAGTGAGCAACAGTGTAGATTGCTGGAACATCCATGTATATCAGACACAGTGCCAGGGTTACAAATGCACATATTCATTCATTTATACAGTCATTCATTCATGGAATCATTCATTCATTCATTCATTCCCTTCAATCAGTCAGTCAGGCAGGCAGGCGGTAATTTTCTTTGATAGTTATTTTCCAGCTACTGCAGTGAGTGACGGACATACAATCCTGAGTGAGTTATGCAGCCTCATTTGCATGAGTCAACTGTTACTGTTGAAGGCAGAACAGCATTAACAGTGTGAACAAACTTTTGTAATATACATGATACATTATTTCATGTAACCATAACCAAAATTGCTTGAAACAAATTATTATTACTATATTTTTTTAACAGATAAGTAAGCTGAGACTCACAGAAGTGTATATTTCAGAGCAGGAGACAGAGCCGGCTCATGATAGAGTTGATCTGTGGAGACATGATATGGAACTAAAGGCTTTGAGTTCAGCATTGACCATTGATGACATTATTCTTGTTTGTTAAACTTGACAGGAAAAGGAACTAGTTAAGTATGCAAAAGCGTTTCATACTAATCATAGGCTAGACTTCAGAATCATCTTTGGTTTTCTCTGTCTCTGGCATGCTTTCATATAATCTTGTTCATGTGTTTATAAGACGTATCCACCTTGACAGTTTATGCCTATCATATGTCCATCGTTTACCAGTGTGCTACCAGTTAAACTGGAGGCTTAGAGGAAACTCACTTTTATGAGATACAAAGGTAAGAGCACATGTTTCAATAGCCATGGTGTATCTGAAATGAAGGTAGGACAAGTTTGTCACCCTCTGTACCATAAAGGCAGTAACAATGTTTATTATTATTTTTGTGATAAACATTGATACTTATTTTTATATTTGGCCTGTCCTCTACTACAGAGTTGCTCCTAGAAGGACAGACACAGGTAGCATGGATGTCGTCAAGTGAACAAGAGGAGCTAGCAAGAAATACTTTACAAGGGTTTGGATAGAGAGGAGAAAAGGCTCTTTCTGCGGTGTTGAATTTCAAATATTTTTAGTTGAAGAATCAGGGTCAAGAGGGGCGTTCTTACTCATCACAGGAACACAGTTCTTTCTATTTTTCCCCCCAAAGAAACCAAACCATTTCTCAGTGTTGTATGGCAGATGGCAGCAGCTGTGAGTGGGACTCCAGGATGGGTGAACTGACAAGATCCATGGTGCAGAAGGAGGCCGAGGAGGACCCAGGGCTCAACGTTGTGATTGCCATCTGCTTGAGCCTGGATTCAGATCTATAACAAGCTAACAAATAGATCAAACGAAGGAACAAAGGTAACAACATAGAATGCCATGGCATGCATGTAGACCTTGGATTTCAAAGCTCTTCTTTACTTTTGAACAAGAAAGTTCAGATCGGCAAGACTGAAGAGCAGCCAGGCTAAAGTCTTGGAACAAATAGCTGAGTTATAGTCCAAAGAAAAGCGACATTATTTCTAATCCAGAGACATTCAGTCTATAGAAGAGAAAAATAGGAATGGAATACTGGATAAAAGGGAATTGAATAATGAAATAGATGATTTAGGATTACTTGAAGAAGGCTGTGAACAATGTCTTAATCCATTTTCTTCATCAGATATATTGAATTGTCTTTTGCTACTGTGCAGGTCAAAGGCTATGGGAAGCTTTAACACCAGTTTGGGTAAAGGCTTCATTTTGGTGGGCTTCTCAGACTGGCCAGAACTAGAACTCATCTTCTTTATTTATATTTTGATTTTTTATTCCCTAACTCTCTTTGGCAACACCACCATCATTGCTCTCTCTCAAGTTGATCTTCGATTGCACACTCCCATGTACTTCTTCCTCTCCCACCTCTCCTTCCTGGACCTCTGCTTCACAACTAGCACTGTGCCCCAGCTCCTGATCAACCTCCATGGACTGGACAGGACCATCAGCTATGGAGGGTGTGTGGCCCAGCTCTTCATATCTCTTGCTCTGGGATCCACTGAAAGTGTGCTCCTGGTGGTGATGGCTTTTGACCGCTATGCCGCCGTGTGTCGTCCACTGTACTACATGACCATCATGCACCCCGTTCTCTGCCAGGCATTGGCTATTGCTTCCTGGGCAGCAGGTTTCTTGAACTCTCTGATTCAAACAGGCCTTATGATGGCCATGCCACTCTGTGGACACCGACTGAACCACTTCTTCTGTGAGATGCCTGTCTTCCTCAAGTTGGCCTGTGAAGACACAGAAGGAACGGAGACCAAGATGTTTGTGTCCAGAGTAGTGATTGTGGCAGTGCCTGCCATGCTCATTCTAGGCTCCTATGCACAGATTGCTAGGGCAGTGCTGAAGGTCAAGTCAGTGGCTGCACGCAGAAAGGCTGCTGGGACCTGTGGTTCCCACCTCCTGGTGGTATCCCTGTTCTATGGCTCAGCCACCTACACATACTTACAACCCAAGGACAGCTATTCTGAGAGCAAGGGGAAGTTTGTGGCCCTGTTTTATACTATCATCACCCCCATGCTCAACCCTCTGATTTATACCCTGAGGAACAAGGACGTAAAGGGGGCTCTGTGGAAGGTGCTAAGAAGAGCTGCAGCCACAGGGTAGGAAGGAAAAGCTGGTCAGTAAAACATTTCATATTCTGAAGTCCAGAGGGTTTCAGTGGAGAGGGGAGTTGGGTGTCAAACAATTATGATAAGTTATGTACGTGCATGAAATTGTTAATGCATACAAAAATAGAATACAAGACAAACAAACCAACTCCAGTCCTGGCATGGCAAGATGGCTCAGCGGATAAAGGCAGTTGCTTTCAAGCCTGAGGATCTGAGTTTGATGCTTGGATTCCACATGGTGGAGGAGACAGTCAAGTCCTCCATCCTCCATACGTGTGTGTGTGTGTGTGTGGTGTGTGTGTAAGAAATAAATAATAAAACTTAAAACATTCCCCAGCAGACATAGGCTTTAGTGGCTTCCTTGTTTGGGTTTTGGAGTGGGGATCTTCTCTCTGGGTTACTGTCTGTCATCGCTGCTCAGCAAGGATAATGCAGACACAGATACAACTTTGCACAGGAGGAGACTGGGAGCGGTGTATTGTGTGGACCTGTGGAAGTGGGCTGGGTTCGTGGCAAGTCTGAGTGTCAGAGGATTTTGAATTTTGAATGGCAAAATCAAAGTCAGATCCCCATGTTGTGTCATAGAGTGGACACTGTGACGCAAGGCAGAGGGCTTGAGTTCACTCTGATTATCTCTCCTTTTTGTGTTTTCAGTTTTAATTCAATATCCATACATTCAGATACTATACTTGAATCAAATCTAACCCAGTCCCTTCTTTTAATTTCTCCCCTGTCCCTCAGTACCACTTTGCTCTCACCACCTTTTGCCCTTTATTAGACTTTATAACCCACTGAGTCTGTAGGGCTACCTGAATGTGTACACGGTTGTGCAGCCTCAGCTCCAAGTGGGACTTTGACATCCCCCACTCTCCTAATGTATCCTGACCCTGTCTAATGTCAGTCATAACCGAGGCCCTGTTTTTAAGCCTCTTACATGCGTGCTTTCCATTCTTGCGTGGAAGAGACAAGCTGATCATGAGCAGCGCTGCTTCATGGAGCATGTGGATGTGAGCCATGTTAGTTTTCCTTCTTGGAGAAGAAGGCAGAATGATTTTCTGCTGCAGTAAAGCAACATAGCAAAGCTCTCCCAGCAGAAGTGTATCTGTTTTGCCAACTGGTGAGATTCCTTCCCTGTCAGCTATGTGAACAGGGAAAAAGGAGTATACAAAATTTCAGAAACTCAATAATTAATACAAATCTATATGCAAGATTAGTAAACTAAAGAAAAAATTAAAAAATTGATATTTTATGTATTCCCAGATTCAAAAATTAATACAGAAAAACTATATTTGTAAGAAAATAAGCAATGAAAATTTAAAAGAATCAAGGTAAAATGCTACTATTTATCATTTGTCCAGGTATCTAAAAGTTGATTTGGGGTTCCATTTCACCTCTCTTCATCTGTTTTATTTAACTACCAGAATTCCATCAAATTGCTTACTTCAATGCATTTAAATGGTGGTTTTATGTGTAAAAGTTCAGTTGTCTTTGTTAATAAACTTTTATAAATGTAATGAATTTTGTGTTAACTGAATCCTGTTTTACCATGTGTTTGCACTAATTTTGTTTGCATTTGGAACTTATTTTGCATACCTATCATTAATCCTTTCTGTGCATCATGAGTTTTGTTATATTTACATTTTGTGTCATTTTTTTCATTAATGAGAAAAACACAGTCTTCACTTCAAAAGGTGTTCTGTGACTTTTCCTGGGCAGATGTCAGAAAACATCTCTTAACCTAAGATAGAGCAACAAATCAAAGAAGTTATTTTACCCAACTCTACCGTAGCAAACCAGGGAGCTGATTTATTGTTACTCACAGGATGGGGGATGACTCAAATGCAGCTGCAGTACCAAGAAGCCCGCCCCAGTATAGGTGGTGACTCAGGAAAGCCACAATCCTGGGCCACTCTGCATTACTTGCAGGTATCTCAACAAATCAGAGTCTCTTCTCTGAAGTAGTTGTTTCTGCTTGTGTAAACTTGGGGAAGGCCCTTGTGATTCTTTTCAGTTTCAGGAACATTTTGAGATTTGTGAGTTTTGTTTACTTTCTGAGCCTTAAGGAACTTCCCTCTACCTTCCAAGAGGGAACTGTCCAATATAGAGGAAATAACTACAGAAAGACTCTGCCTCTTCTTTTAGTAGTATATTACTACTGTGCCCTCTTCTCCAAAGGACTATGAACCTTGAAGGGGGTAATATGATTGTTTGATAGTTTTTCTCCATCTATGACTTAGTATTGATCCGCTATGTCACAGTCATAATCACATCATTTCAGAAACTTGGGCATTTATGAATCTGCTTCATACTCCTTATTGCAAAAGAGAAGTCTCCCTTCATGAACAATTGAAGCAAATAGTAGCAGTGGTCTATAAGTACAGACACACACACACACACACACACACACACACACACATACACACACACACCATTATTAAAATGTAATTTGATACTCACATTCTATTACTTAAGAAAATACTAGCAGTAGCTTCTCCACTGAAACCTCTGACCTCCTTTGTCTGGATTATAGTACATTTGAGGCTCCTGCTGTGAGGTGACCTCCAATTCAACTGAAAAGCAGCTCACCTATAACATTTGTGCCACTGTTGCACCCATGAGCACAGGTTACATTTTTGTAATATATAAATGGAGTCCATAGCTGAATGCAACTGTTGGTGACAATTCTCCTCCAAAAGCCAGTGTGATGCCTTCTATCATTACAAAAGGCAACTAACAGCGAGGAAGCTACCAGTTTTGTTCTAGCTTTATTTTTCAATGTCTGACAGCCAAAGGCATTGATATTTTCAGCAATGAAGACTTACTGTTTATTTCTAGCATCCACCAAAACCATTAGCAATAGTATAATCTATGAGGTTTCAAGGACCTTCCCTGCAAAGTCATAGAGAAGTACCTCACTTTCCTTTTTGGAATTTTTACTCTCAAACCTTAAATTTTCTGTGAGTTTCTTCTTTCAGTCACCTGTGGTGTTTTTGTTTGGGTCTGTAAGTGCTATCAATAGAGTTCTTACAGATTCTTTTACTAATCTGTGAGATGCTCAAGAGTTTAGCAAGATGTAAAGAACCCATTTTAGAGAGAGTGAACAGGATCTCTGAAGGCCCACCATTGTCCATTTTAAATAAGTACCAGTTGGTGTTGAGCATCCAGTGGGATATTTAAAAAGGAAATGATAGCGAAGTGCATTACAGTACAAACAGATTTCATGACTTTTCAAATCATTTAATTATTGGGAAGAGAAGCATAGAGAGAAGACACCACCCCATCAACTGTCTCTTCCTGGTGTATCTGCCTGATACAAGGCTATTGTGCACTGCAGTTCCCATGATCCTCTTGGAGGTCTAGCTTGTGATACTCAGGCTGATTCAGGCCCAAGGGCAGCATTCTGACCTGGTATGCCTGCTTCTAGAGGTAGACCCTCAGATCTGACAGGCTACAGGATAACCCTCTGGCCCTTCAATTCCATTGGCTGCTGAAATGGCCCTAGACTGGGCAAACAATCTGTGACTGTTGTTTCCTTCATTCTATATGCTCTGGAATACCTGTGCATATTAGGACAGGTTTAGTATTTTTCCTGTGGTTTGTTGTCAGTATTTAAATTCTTCCAGAAACTCACTACACAGGATAAGACTAGGCAGTCCATTTGACATACAATAATTAAAAAAAAAAAATAATGCTTTTAATTTTTAAATTTGTTGTGGACAAAACCAGGGTATAAAATAAGAACTACTAATTTATGAAGAAGAATTTGTGTATGAGCAATACAAACCATCAGATTTTTAACTAAGAAAATGTTTATTTGGAAAGACAATCCCCATGCACAGGAACAAACTTAGATGAAAATTCCATGGCAAGAAGATATTCAGATTATGGTGAACATGGTTGACTTAAGTGAGACCTGGTATATGGTTTGATGGATAGGCTGATTAGACTTGGGTCAACATTGGGAAAGTATGCAGAGTATGGTAACATAGATTTTCACAAGCCATATAACAAGGTGTGGTTTGAGGACCTGGATGGTCACCTTGAATTGGGCAGTGTATGGGGATAGAAAGAGCTGAGTAGAGCAGATATGGAAGCAGTCAGTTAATTATAATATGCTCAGGGGCCCCAGAGGTCTCCAAGGCCACACTTGAGTAAATAATCATGTTTCCACTTTGATTAAAGAGGCCAGGCAATGTCCCAGGGGCAAGCATAGTACAGTCTGCCTTAAGGTCAGATTGGATGATATAGCAGCTCCTGTCTAGGGTGATTTGATTATGGTGATGAGCCAGAGAACATCTCCTGTTCTCCTCTGCCTCTTAGTTATGGGCCTCAGCAGTTGAGCCTGCTGGTGGTGGTGGCCTCAGATATGCGTGATTTCTTCAGGGTCATAGCTGAGATTCAGCCTTCAGTACCACAGATGCAGATGGGACCAAAGAGAAACAGACCTTTCTCACACACTTCTAAATGATACCAGTGTGGTCTGGTTTTCATATTATCTAGAAGCCAGAAGGATTGAAGGAAGTCAACAGAATTGTTTTCTTTCCAGGACTGTGGTGAGTACTGACTGAGTAGGATACTCTGGAATCATGGTCCCTTCTGAAAGTCAATTTCTTTGAGGAATTTCTACAGTCTAAGATGCAGAGCAAATTGTAGACACCAGAACCAGGCAACAGAGCCTGAACCATGGTCAGAGCTGATGAAAGTAAATGAAGACCTGTTTATTAGAGAGGCAGAGGATGGGAGAGGATTCTTACTTAAAACATACAGTGTCCTGTATGGATTCCCCCTCCCCCTCTCTCTATCCCCTGTTGCTTTACTTCCCCTCTCTTAATTTTGTGGCAGGGATAGTCTATTCTGTGAGACCTCTAGACACTTAAAAAAAACCTACATATCTTTCACTTTGTATCCCATGACCTGTAACCTCTCATTGTCATCTAAGCTGCATTTGCAGTAGCCTTATTTTATTCTCTTATATTATCATATTATTCTTTCATGTTGTGTGCACCATTGAGGTTATACAAGTTTTTTTTTTTTTTTTTTTTCCAATTCTGGCTACTTACTTCTCTTACAAAGTGTCCCTTTGTTGGCTCCATGATGTTTCAGGGGCTGCTGCCTGCTTTATTGTTGTTGAGCTAAACTTTGTGAAGGGTGTTTGACAATGGTAGTCTCATCTTTGCTGTGTGAATACATAGTACAGTCTGCCTTAAGGTCAGATTGGATGATATAGCAGCTTCTTATGTGAGAGACTCGCCTACATCCTTTGTGTCCTCCTGTTGCCCTTGGGAACAGCAGTTGAATGTGTGCATTAAAATTTCTTTCTGGCTCTCCCTTCCATCCAAGTGGTCTATGTGTTCTTTATTGTTTTTAAAATTACTGTTTCTCTGTAATGAACTTGGAAGTATGACATATCTGACTTTATTTTTCTTTCCTAGAGATTATTTGGCTATTTGGGTTTGCCATCTACTTTCTTGTGACCTAGTAAAAAGTTTAGAACCTTGGCATCTTCCATTATTACAATTATCCAGCTGTGATTGAGACAGATAAAATGATCCAAGAGTAGAGTGCTGTTAATGTTAACAGTAAGCCTCGAGTGTAAACGTACACACACTTTTAAAAAGTAGTTTCTTACTGTAAATTTTTATTTTTTGAGATTTTCATAAATAAGTAATGAACCTATATCATTTCCATCTCTCCTTTACTCTGACTTTTTCCATGCCCACACTCCCTCTCAAACTCATGACCTCTCATCTTTAATTACTGTTTTACACATGGGCATACACTCTACTGGGTTTATTTAGTGTTCCTTGTAAATATGTGGTAAAGAGACTTTTTCATGTTTGTTTTTATTTTAAATAGGAAAGATGCTAGATGCTGGAGAAATTAAAATCCCCAATAGAGAGCTGTTAGACCCTTCCCTGGTCCCTAGCTTCCTTGAGAAGAGGACATCCTCTTGGTGGCTCCTGTCAGAATTCCCTCATGGCCACTGGTGGTGAAGGCCCAGAGCACTAAGCTTCCTCTCACAGGATTGATAGTCATAGGTGGGATTCTTTCCTCCTTTTCATTTTTTCCTCACATAATATATCCTGATTATAGATTTTCTCTCCTTCTACTCCTCTGAGCTCCTCCTCAACCCCTCCCATCCTCCTCATTCTGTCTCTCATTAGAAAATAAACAGGCTTCTCAAGGATAAGAGTAGAGTAGAGAGTAGAGTAGAGTAGAATAAGATAAAGCAAAAACAAACACATCAAAATAGGATAGAAAAAACAAGCAGAAGGAAAAGAGCCCAAGAAAAGCACAAGAAATTGATATAGACAGAGACCTGCTTGTTTACACACTTAGGAATCCCTTAAAAATACTAACTTGGAAGCCAAAATATATATGCAAAGGACCTGTCTGGTACAAAGCTAGAAAAAATTTGTATTCATCAAATAAAATAAAAATATAAAATAAGATTTAAAAATGTTCTGGCAAGACATTGTGAGGCAGGGAACTTCCTAATATGCTGTTGAATTCGTTTCCTGTCAGCCATCTACTGCTGGGCATGCAGCCTATATTTAATAGTTTGTTTCCCCAGTGAGACTCCCTTGGAGAAAATGAAATTTTCATTTGCAGGTGGCTATCAGTTGAGGATGGCTTGGGCAGGGTGGGGGGGGATTCCTACCCTAGAAGCTATAAGGCGAGCTTCTAAAGCTTAAAATCCCTAGTTTATTAGGGTTTGGGTGATAAGCTTCTGGGTCTGTCAGTTTAGGTCCTGGCTCCTTGTGAGTATTGCCAGTCCTGGGTAGAGCATCTAGCTAGCTAGCACCAAATACTGAAAATTAAGCTTCACGCCCCTGCTTCAACATTATCCCAACCTGTCATTCATGAAAATGATCGTCACTGATCTAAAGCCCTGAGTTTTACCATATTGGATCATTGTTCCTTTGTTGATCATATGAAAATTATAGCACTAAGCTTTGCTGGTTGAAAATGTATTAGATGAGGACTGGAGACATGGCTCAGTGATTAGGAGCATTTGTTGCTTTACCAGAGGACCGGGATTCAGATTTCCACCGACTGGGTCACAGTCACCTGTAATATTGTTCCTAGGGGATTCAGTGTCCTCTTCTAGACTCTGTGGGCACCAGGCACACAGGATGCACAGACATAGACGCAGACAAAGCATCCACTCACACAAAACTAAACATGAAAAAGACCAAAAGTAAATATGTTATTCAATTCTACATGCCATGATATAAAATCATTGTTTAGAAGGATACAGTAGGAGTGAATAAAAACCCTGCCTAATAAGTGAGCAACAGTGAGATTGCGAACATCCATGTATATCAGACACAGTTCAGGGTTACAAATGCACACATTCATTCATTTATACACTCATGCATGCATGCATTCATTCACTCAGTCAGTCAGTCAGGCAGGCAGGCAGGCAGGCAGGCAGGCAGGCAGTAATTTTCTTTGACAGTTATTTTCCAGCTACTGCAATGAGTGACGGACATACAATCCTGAGTGAGTTATGCAGCCTCATTTGCATGAGTTAACTGTTAGTGTTGAAGGCAGAACAGCGTTAACAATGAGAACAAACAAACTTTTGTAATATACATGGTATGTTATTTCATTTAACCATAACCAAAATTGCTTGAAACAAATTATTATTACTATATTTTTTTACAGATAAGTAAGCTGAGACTCACAGAAGTGTATATTTCAGAGCAGGAGACAGAGCTGGCTCATGATAGAGTTGATCTGTGGGGACATGATATGGAACTAAAGGCTTTGAGTTCAGCATTGACCATTGATGACATTATTCTTGTTTGTTAAACTTGACAGGAAAAGGAACTAGTTAAGTATGCAAAAGCATTTCATACTAATCATAGGCTAGACTTCAGAATCATCTTTGGTTTTCTCTGTCTCTGGCATGCTTTCATATAATCTTGTTCATATGTTTATAAGACGTATCCACCTTGAGAGTTTATGCCTATCATATGTCCATCGTTTACCAGTGTGTTAGCAGTTAAACTGGAGGTTTAGAGGAAACTCACTTTTAAGAGATACAAAGGTAAAAGCACACGTTTCAATAGCCATGGTGTATCTGAAATGAAGGTAGGACAAGTTTGTCACCCTCTGTACCATAAAGGCAGTAGCAATGTTTATTATTATTTTTGTGATAAACATTGATACTTATTTTTATATTTGGCCTGTCCTCTACTATAGAGTTGCTCCTACAGACACAGGTAGCATGGATGTCATCAAGTGAACAGGAGGAGCTAGCAAGAAATTCTTTAACGACGGTTTGGATAGAGAGGAGAAAAGGCTCTTTTTGTGGCGTTGAATTGCAGACATTTTTAGTTGAAGAATCAGGGTCAAGAGGGGCGTTCTTTTTACTTGTCACAGGAACACAGTTCTTTCTATTTTCCCCCCAAAGAAACGAAACCATTTCTCAGTGTTGTATGGCAGATGGCAGCAGCTGTGAGTGGGACTCCAGGATGGGTGAACTGACAAGATCCATGGTGCAGAAGGAGGCCGAGGAGGACCCAGGGCTCAACGTTGTGATTGCCATCTGCTTGAGCCTGGATTCAGATCTATAACAAGCTAACAAATAGATCAAACGAAGGAACAAAGGTAACAACATAGAATGCCATGGCATGCATGTAGACCTTGGATTTCAAAGCTCTTCTTTACTTTTGAACAAGAAAGTTCAGATCGGCAAGACTGAAGAGCAGCCAGGCTAAAGTCTTGGAACAAATAGCTGAGTTATAGTCCAAAGAAAAGTGACATTATTCCTAATTCAGAGACATTCAATCTATAGAAGAGAAAAATAGGAATGGAATACTGAATAAAATAAAATTGAATAATGAAATAGATGATTTAGGATTACTTGAAGAAGGCTGTGAACAATGTCTTAATCCATTTTCTTCATCAGATATATTGAATTGTCTTTTGCTACTGTGCAGGTCAAAGGCTATGGGAAGCTTCAACACCAGTTTGGGTAAAGGCTTCATTTTGGTGGGCTTCTCAGACTGGCCTCAATTAGAACTCATCTTCTTTAGTTATATTTTGATTTTCTACTCCTTAACTCTCTTTGGCAACATCACCATCATTGTTCTGTCACAACTGGACCTTCGATTGCACACTCCCATGTATTTCTTCCTCTCCCACCTCTCCTTCCTAGACCTTTGCTACACCACCAGCACAGTGCCCCAGCTCCTGATCAATATTGAGGGACATGACCATACCATCACCTATGGAAGGTGTGTGGCCCAGCTGTTCAGTGTCCTTGCCCTGGGTTCCACAGAGAGTATGCTTCTAGTGGTGATGGCCTTTGATCGCTATGCAGCTGTGTGTCGCCCACTCCTCTACACAACCGTTATGCACCCTCTTCTGTGCCAGGCTCTGGCTATCTCATCATGGGTAGCAGGCCTTGTGAACTCTCTGATCCAGACAGGTCTCATGATGGCTATGCCTCTCTGCAGGTATAGACTGAATCACTTCTTCTGTGAGATGCCTGTGTTCCTCAAGTTGGCTTGCAAGGATACAGCTGGAACAGAGGCCAAAATGTTTGTGGCAAGAGCTATAATCTTGGTTTTCCCCGCCACACTGATTCTAGGATCTTATGCACACATTGCCAGGGCTATATTGAAGGTCAAGTCAATATCTGGCCGCAGAAAAGCTTTTGGGACTTGTGGATCACACCTCCTCGTGGTTTCTATGTTTTATGGCTCAACCATCTATACATACTTGCAGCCAAATGACAGTTATTCTGAGAATGAGGGAAAGTTTGTTGCCCTTTTTTATACTATTGTCACTCCCATGCTCAACCCTCTGATTTATACCCTGAGGAACAAAGATGTAAAAGGGGCTCTGTGGAAGGTGCTAGGAGAGGCACAGATTCCAGGTAGTAAAAAACAAAACAACAAAACAAAAAAAAAAAACAAAAAACAAACAAACAACAAACCATTTTGTTTCTAAATGGCTCCAGGATAATTTAGTCCATAGGTCTCTAGGAAATAATCCTTCTGGGCTTGTGAAGAAGAAAAGTTTCACTGGAAAAGACAGTGACATAAGAAAAGATAACATGGGGTAAAATGATCAAAATTCAGATATACATTTATGAAGCTATCAAAAATAATAAGTGTGTCCTCAGTAAGCACCAGGGCTTGCTACCTTCCTTGTGGGAAGTTGGAAGCAAGGAGCTCCTATGATTCATTTTAAGTCACTGTCTGGTCATCTCTCAGCAGTGGGTAAGTGCTGATTGCTGCACAGCTTTCCAAAAAAAAAAAAAAAAACAAACAAACAAACAAAAAACAAAAAACAAAAAACAAAAAACAAAAAACAAAAACAAAAACAAAACAAAACAAAAACTGAGTGAAGAAGAGTGCACTGTGAGTGAGTTGTGGGGAGTGAGGTCCAGAGTGAGAGAATTAATTCTGAATGGCTCTTCACAACGTCAGATCTTAACATGATGTCACATAGTTGGTGGTAATGATCCAAGGCAAAGGACACAAGTTCACTGTTGCTGTTTCTAAGTTTTGGTAATCCTGTCAGATTCTTGCTGTATCAGAGTCTGCTTCAGAAGTTTCTATCAGTGTTTACTCTTCCGTGACAGTTGGGGAAAATAATCAGATTGTGAACAGAGCTGTTTCATAGAGTATGTGACTTTCGGACATGGGTTCATTTACTTAAATGGAGAAACCTCCCAGCCTGCCTCTAGTGACACATCTCCTCCCATAAGACCTTCCCATCCTTCTAAAAGAGTTTCATCAACTGGAGACCATGCATTCAAATATATGTACCAATGGGGGCTGTTCTCATTCAGACTACTGTACCTTTCCACTGATGGTCTTGGTCTGTGTGCTGAAAAGCCCAAGACTTTGCTATCACATATATTTGTGCTTATACCTTGTTGGAGCTCTAAGTGGTCCAAGCATCTACTTTACCTTAGTTTCCTTTTCAGTAAAATGAGCATTATATTAATCACTATCAGCATTTGATGTATAGTGTATGTGCAATACATTTTCTCATTTCCTGTTCTTCTTATTAAATACTAAATAAAGTAGTTTAGAGTATCTTTTCTCAAACACACACACAGTGGAGAGGGTGAGTGTAATCAGATTGTTTTATCTTCTTGCCTGGAATTGTCAATGATTAAGTTTAATAAGCAAGCTCTATCAATATGATATATCTTTCGGGATTGAAGCTCTCCACCTCCTCTCTCCTAGGATTTGACTCTGAAAAACTCGAGAAACTCTTTCACATAAGTACTTGAGCTGTGTACACACATGTTCCTTGCCTCATTTTCTGAGAAAAAGCAATATGAAAAACTATTCTGTGACTCCTTTCTCAAAGCATAATAGTCAAACTGCAGAATTTTGATGTCATGAAATTCTATACAGCAATTAGGAAGAAAACTGTCTCAGGGGACAGCCACTTTTGCTTACTGCTCATTTCTTCTATTTTATCTGCATTGGGATATATTTTAGGAGTGAGTGGGAAAGATTTTCATTCTCAGAACAGAAGGTATCTCATTTTAATCATGGCTTGCCCTACTTACTAATTTCTTGTCACAGACAACTTTCAGCGTGAGTCTGTGCTTAAGAATCTAAAGTGTTGGTAGGGCTTCATATCTTTCCCTTCCCCCTCTCCTTCTTCTTCTCCTTCTCCTCCTTCTTCTTCTTCTCCTCCCCTCCCCTCCCCCTCCCCTCCCCTCCTCCACCTCCTCCTACTCCTCCTTCTCCTCCTCCTCCTCCCCCTCCCCTCCCCCTCCTCCTCCTCCTCTTCCTCTCTCTCTCTTTCTCTCTCTCTCTCTCTCTCTCTCTCTCTCTCTCTCTCTCTCTCTCTCTCTCTGTCAGAAAAGCTATCTCACTCTATATAGGACATACTCCTGCCTCTGCCTCCCAAATGCCAGTCCCACTCAGATTGGACTTTCTACTATGAAGCTTGCTCATCTTGGGCAAAGAAAGGTTAACAGAATGTAACACAAGAAAATAAGTTTGATTTAATGTCATCATTAATGATTACAATCTATGAGCAATTTGGGGGTGTGAGCTTATCCTTTAACGGCTGAGCCATTTCTCCAGCCTAATCTTAGAGCATTTTTAATTTAAATTTTCATACACCATATGTTTAAATGATTTATTTATTATTGTTTGTGCATTGGTGTTTTGCCTCTATGTAGGTTTGTGTAAGGGTGTTGGATCCCCTAGAACTGGAGTTACAGAGAGTTGCAAGCTGTCATGTGGTTGCTGGAGATTGAACCTGGGTTCTTGGGAAGGACAGCCAGTTTTCTTATAATTTTGGTTGTGAGCCTAACCTTTAACAGCTGAGCCATCTCTCCAGCCTACAACCAGTTTTCTTAACCACTGAGCCATCTCTCTGTCCTCTCTCCCATACAATATATTTTGGCCATATTCCTTTCCCTCTCCTAACTCCTCCCAGGTCTTCACCACCTTTTTTTAAAAAATACTTTGAAGAAAAGGATTTATTTTTTTTTTATGTGCATTGGTGTTTTGTCTGCATGTTTATCTGTGTGAGAGTGTTGGATCCAGTGGAATTGGAGTTAGTTACAGACAGTTATAAACTGCCATGTGGGTGCTGGGAATTGAACTCAGGACCTCTGGAAGAGCAGCTAGTGCTCTTAATTGCTGAGCCATCTCTCCAGCCCACTCCCTACCTCTTACTAACCTGTGTTCTTTCTCTCTTTAAGCAAAGCAAAACAAAACCCCAAATCAAATAAACCAACCAACCAAACAAACAAAATTAAGACAAAAATATGAAAATAAACCAAAACAAAAGTGTATACATAACACACACACACACACCCATATAGTCTGTTTAATGTTGGCAAACTATTCCCTAGCTTAGGGCAGGCCTTAGAATGTGGTTGATATACCCAGTGACACCCCACTGGGAAAACTGATTTCCCCTTTCTCAGGAGGCATCAATTGCAAATAGCATCTTAGTTAACGGTGGGGCTTTGGACTGATACACATATGAACTCATATAGCCTGTGACAGCACGCACAGGATCCACACAAGTTCAAACCAGCCAAACTCCCTGAGGAGAGGTAGACACAGTCCCACCCCTAACCAAGGTGCTGGAGCATCTTTGACCAATGTTCTTCTCATTTGTTTTCAATTCAAATATGAAAATAATGAAAGATAATAAGGAAGCATACTTTACTGTTACTCGGTAGTAATTGTGCACAGGTGGAAGTGTATCTCACAGTATTAAACTGAACTTTAAATCTCAGCCAGCATCCCAAGCAGAGTGCTCAGCCCCAATTTACCTGCAAAAGAGCGTTCCTGGAAATGCACGGAGTCAATTTCCCTCAGATGACCTGAGAGACTTCCAGAATACTCCTGAGAAGGGTGCCACCAGATAGATATTCCTCTGGCGAATCATGCAAATGGGACTTGTGACTTTCCGGCCTTCCACAGGCTGCTCTTGAACGGTGTCTATCAAATGGAGCTATTGCGCTCCTCAAAATACTGCCCCCTCTGACTGTATGTGCTGATTGTAATACAAACACTCTACCCATTAGGCATTCTGAAAATCTATTGTACCACAGCACTTTCTATTGATGGCCTTCACTGCCCTTATCTTCCAGCTCCTGTGCATGTACCCCAGATGCAAATCAGACTGCATGAAACACTGTAGCCATAACGATTTTTAGCAGTGAAAGTGGAGTGTGGATTTACAGGTTGTGCTAGGGCTGGGGCTATGAACTGTTCAAACCCTCGCAAGCAATTCGTAGTCAACAGTTTTTCACTCTGTTCCTGCTTGGATAGTGTTCAGTCCCAACCAAAACAGCCTTGCTGTACTCAGTTCAGGAGCCAATGACCTGATATTTATTTGTCTCTGTATAGGTGATGGAGTTTGCTGTCGAAGATTCATTGGGTGTAACCTTAGTAACAGGGATAGCTGCTAGCGCATCCCAGGAGGCAGATACAACTTTGTGACATGTTCTTTGCTTTTGCAGATCTTGTACATAGTTTTTGTCTTGTCTTTTTATTCTTTGATTGAAAATAGATTTTTTTCCTCACATAATATATCCTGATTACAGTTTCCCCTCTCTCTATTCCTATTCTCTATTCCTCCCAATTCCTCTCCACTTCCCCGCCCATCCAGATCCACCCCTTCTCTGTCTCCCATTAGAAAATGAACAGACTTCTATGGGATAATAATAAAATATAATAAGATAAAACAAAAACTAACACACAAGAATCAAACAAAACAAACACATGGGGAAAAAGAGCTCAAGAGATGGCACACGAAACAGAGACTCATTCATTCATGCACTCAGGAATCCCAAGAAAACACTAAACTGAAAGCCATAATATATATGCAAAAGATCTGTGAGAGAAAAAATACATACATACATACATACATAATAAGATAGAAATTAAAAATAAGGTAAAATTAAAAAAAAAAAATCACTCTGGCACTACACTAGAAAACAGGAAACCTCCAAAGATGCTATTGAGTTCATTTCCTGGTTGGCCATCTACTTCCTGGCATGCAGCCTTCCCTTAAGAGTAGTTAGTTTCCCCAGTGAGACTCCTTTGGAGGAAACTGAGTTTTCATTTGCAAATGGTTATCAATTGGACACAGCTTCTGGGTTAGGGGTGAGGGTATGTGTTTACTTCTTTCAGCTCTAGGACACCATCTGGTGCAGACCCTTGAGTACATGCTGCCTTGGTCTTTGTGAGTTACCCTATGCATCTATCTTCTTGATGTAAAAGGCTTTGTCTCTTTGGTGTCCTCCATCCCATCTGGATCTTTCACTCTGTGTGCCTCCTCTTCTTCAGGGCTCCCTGAGCCCTAAAGGGAGGGATTCATTGGAGATATCCTGTTTATGGTTGCGTTGCTCACAAGTTTATGAAAATGCACCCGCTTTTGTCAACCCAGATTCCTACTGGCCATCATTTTTGTTGGACAATTGTGACATGCTTCATTCCAGCACTGTTGGTGTGATACTTTTTCATGATGGGGACATTGTTCCTTACTGAGTGAGTCTTAGCTTAAATGACATGTGTTTTGTCTTCAAAACTCAATGTGAAACAAATTCAGAACCAACTAGGAACCAAACTAAGGCTTTATCTAGTATTTCAGGAAAATGTTTACATGAAAGCAATCCCCCTTTGGCAATCAGTGTGTTATTCATGGCTCTTGTATAGAATATTGCATTAGCACAGTACTTCTAACCCTCTAGGTTAACTTAACTTTCATCTCAGTAGCTAGCCTAGGCACCATTTGGAAGGCTCAGTCTGTGTCTACACATTGGCAAGCTGTGGTCCTACTGCTGTTGGATGACTTTGAATGTTGGAGAAACTGTACCAAAACACAGTCAGACAGTCACAACTGCTGGATATGCTTAGTAGGCAAATACCATACTAGTCAACTAACGATAATGGTCCAGTTATCTTCAACAACTGTGGAGGCTGAACTAACAAGGATAATATGAAATGTATTAGGATTTTAGTTAGGTGTGGAAGGGAAGTAGGGTGGTGGAGGATTCAAACTAGCATTAGATTCATTTAGAAATATACCATGGTGGGAAAGAATCTGGGAGGAGAAAGTTAGGCTATTGCTAATATCCATAGAATTTAGAGGTTGTTAAAGCTATGTAAAGTTGTTGTTGTAAAGTATAAAGAGGAGGAGATAAGAAAGATGGAAAAAGGAAGAGGTTGGAAGGAGAGGGAAAGTATAGGAATTATGCATAAGAAAAACAGTAGTGAGTACCAGTTGACATTGTGAAGAAACATGCAGAACAATCCTAAAACATACATGAAAAATTCACAAACAAAAGCAAAACAAATATATATATATATATATATATATATATGTATTATATATATATGATGTTAGAGAAGGAAAAATACTAAAAGTGACAAAATTAAACATGTAAGCAAACAACAGAAAGAGCAAGGTATAAAACGTACATTATGTTAAAAATATCTCATCAGTCATTATTTCTTCCTGTTAAATTTTAATTCCTTAAACTACAATTAAAACTTAAGCTCACAGAACTCATGCACTAAAATGTGTACATTATTTTTATATATCAATTGTACTACATGAAGTTGAGTCTTTTGAAACAACACAACCTCAGTCTCTGAAAAGCTGCTATGTGTGTGGAAGATGAGTTTCCCTGTGGCAGTGAAGGTAAGAATGGAGAAGAAGGCCTTGAAGCTCAAAGGACAGTTTCTGATGGAAGAAAGCCGTGTAAGGGCATGGTTCTCCCTGAGACATTAAATCATGTTGCGTGACCACATTTGCACACAGATTCAGAGAAGTTCTATGAGTTGGACAAGGACTTCAGAGTTTGCTTCCAAGTCTGATAGGTTGTCCTAGATTCTCCAGACTTTCTCTTCTGTCCTTTCCTTAAAGAATTCAGGATAGGAAGCAGAGGATAAATGTGTCTGCTTCCAAACTTGACATGACATCTCCAGGACCCATATGCCAGAAAGATTGAATGCACTCTTGAGAATTGTTCTTTGTCCTCCAATCCAGCGCGAGCACACACACACACACACACACACACACACACTCACACAAACACTCACACATGCATGTGCACACACACACTCACAATGCACTCACACACACACAAACACACACTCACACAAACACACACACACATGCATGTGCACACACATACTCACAATGCACTCACACACACAAACACACACACACTCACACAAACACACATGCATGTGCACACACACACACACAAACACATAAACACTAAAGAAAGAAAGAAATGTAGTAAATAATTTAAAATCTCAGGATTGAAAATCAGATGGCCTAAAGGCTGGAGGCTGAAGTATCCAAAAAGAGAGGTAGTTCACTGGAGACATAGCATGCTCCTTCAAAGAGAGAGGCAGTGGCTGTTCAGCTTCTATTAATTTCACTGACACAGTTTGGGGCTAGTATTTCCTGATCTTTGGAATTAGTTGCGGATACTGAATAATAATCAGCTATTTTTAAACAGTATATGGGGAATAGGAAAAACCAAGGCCTGTGATTCAGATCTTGGGAAGACCGTTGGTTAATTTTAATTGCCTCATTGGGGCCTACAGGTCTCTAGAGACTTAGCTCATAAAAAAAAAAAAATAAACTCTCCCTTTTGTGAATTTTAAAGGGGCAGTGCCCATAGGACAGAATCGAAGGGCTCAGTTTTAGGGACGATAGTTGATGTGGTAGTAAAACAGCCACCTGGTCCAACTTAGCCTGAGTGAGGTAGTACAGGGGCAGTGGAGGTTCTTCTCCCTAAATTATGAATCTCAGCGACCTCCACAGCTCAAGGAAGAAACCACTCATTCTCACAACCTCTCCCGGACAGTAACTGTCTCTCAAGCTCTCCACCTTACAGATGGAGTAAGATCCAAGTGGCTTTCCCTAACTGGTGGATGACAACAGTGTCATGGAGTGCTCACCTCACCTTTGATGCCAAGAGAATCCAGAAAGGTAAGAGCATAGGGTATTATGGGTGAGAGATGACTTGGTGGCGTTTCAGCTCCCACAAACAAAACCAGAAAGCACCAGGCATGACATGAGGCAGTTATGCACGGTTCGGTTGTGTCCTTGGTTTGAGTGTGGAAAGGTGGAACTCAGGCAACTTTACATTAATTGAATCTTTCTCTGTCCTCCCACTCAAATATACACAGCAGGTTGCACAATAATTTTACCAACTTTCCAGTAGCATTAAATTAGGGAACTTGCTAAACATCTTGGTTTCCCTCATTAAGTGTAAAGAGTGGCTTAATAGCGTTTTTTATTTTTTTTGCAAAATTTTGCTTCTGCGATGCCAGGGCAATAACATGCAAAACAAGGCACATGTGTCATAGCTAGGCGACAAGGAGTAGAGGCAAAGTTAGAGCTGCTGATGATACATCAAGAAAGGAGCTTTCAGTTCACACCAAAGTAGAAAAGAGTTCTCCCAAGAAGCAAGAGTGTTAAACTCAGACACTGACACTTGGGATTAGATGACCGTGTGTGTGTGATGGTACATTGTAAAAGACACGGCACCACTCCTGGCCTCAACACTCAACAGAAATGTTTGTACATGTGGGAGAATCTTCCAGAATGAATGACTTCATCTCTGATTGAGAAATGCTATTTATTGTACATGGAGTAGCTTGTAAGGTGTGCTCACAAAAAATATCAGTGTAGAGGCTGATGACTAATTTTCTGGTCCAGTGGCCAGCATAACTGAGAAGTGCTTCCCTGAGATGAAGCACACAGGAGAAGTGGGTTGTTTTGTTTTTTAAATAAAGGGAAAGAGTTTCATGTTGGATATGCTGGGGTCCAGGGAGCTTCCAAGTGAAACTGACAGGCAAGTAGATGTCAGCTAACACAGAGGTTTTGTTATCATTAATGGTCAAGGAGATAGCTGGAATTTTATCAGTAACTCATTATTCACAGATCTCAAAAGGAAGAGGCATGGTGTACATGTCTCCACAGCGCGATGTGCCAGAGCTTGATAGAAAGAAAGGAAGTTGAGGGGAGATGGAGACAAAAGCCACAGACCACAAGACAGTGTACAAACCTTAGATACTGTGGTTTTGAATAATTTCAGCATCCCGTATGACATGAATAATTTTCTAGTCTTGTGTTAGGGTGGAAAGCACTGTTAGACCTCAGCAAAGGAGCTGGAAGGAATGTTGACTCTGATTGTTTTCAGGAGATGTTTCTTACAAGAAAGTACTTTGCTATCTGTGAGAATTTCTGTACCTAAAAGGGGAAGTCCCTTTATGGTCAGTCAGTCCCCAAAGTATCAAAACATCAGAAATACATAAAATAAAAAGATTGAAATAAATAAACAGTGGTAGCCTGGAATGCAGACAATAGATAGGGATGGAGACATATTTGAGTATAATCAAGAGTGAATTTGACTCAAGCCCTGAAATGGGTGGTCTTTTCCAGGAAGAGCTTATAACATGGGAATACAAGAGGCTCGATGATGTACAAGTAAAGAAGACTGTGACAGAGGATGATAGGGAAGGATGAAGACATCCAGTAAGGGAGGGGAAATGACTGAACAGCAGGGGACAGCTACTCAACATGTCAGATGCCATAAGGATGAGAAGTAGCAGAGGGTGACCAAGGAAACTGGGATGAGGGGGAAATGGTGTAGGGAAATCATGGCCACAAAGGAAAGAAAGGCTACAGGTGGTGAGGAGTGGAAAGAGGGTATCATCACTTAAGCACTGGTCTGAGATTCCCTGCCAGAGAGTCAAGGAACAGATGACACAAGCAGCTGAAGAAATGACTTTCAGCTTTCCCTCCAGGTGTGAAAGGAGGTCCTTAGTAGAGTTTTGTCTAGTCTTGATAAGACTCAACAGTCAACGGGCATCTGTGCTGAGCCTTCGGCGAGTACATTCCCAGGCCGTCTAGTTTTCTAATATGTGGGCTTCAGGTTTTCATGCTGAGTCTCATCTGTCTTATACTTCAAGATTTGAAGCTCAGTTCTTTTTTTTTTCACTGTTTAATATTATCTTAAATCATCACTTTGTTAAGGTTTCTAAGCTTTGATTCATTTGTAATCATATTAATATTAATCACAGCTATATTCATGAACATCATCACGTATAAATAGAATAGAAGTGGTTAAAATGTAAAAACGTTATTTCACCGAGTTAGAAACAATGAATGTTTATTCCCTTTGTGTCACCCAGGGAACACATTTCTATGACCTTTGTGTGGTCTCATAGAGGAGAATGAATTTATTAATTCATTTAACAATATTTGTTGAGTTCTGTTCATTCCCTTGACGCTCTGTTTGGAGATAGGGCTTCAGCAGGTAACGAAGCAGGCCCTGTTGCATGATCAAGATTCATGGGACAGACAGACAAAGGCTACAAGACCCAGAAAGACAAGCGCTTCATGATCTTTCTCATGTGGAAGATAAAGACACCAAACTAAATGTAGAACGCTGGTCACCAAGTTTGGAAAGGTGGGTGTAAAATGTGAATAAGAGGAGGCTGGGTTCTGTGAGTGTATATTCTGTGCATGTGTTGAATTACCTCACAGGACCCAGTTATATGCATAATTTATACATGTCAATAAAAATTAAGTCATTAAAATATATAATAAAATATTTGAAAAACTTCATGTAGAATATTCTTAATAGCTTGAAGACCATATGATGACATTCATTCCTTTTTAAAGCCTCGTTTTAATCTGTTTCATGATAGCTAAACCATGACTCACAGAAGTGAATGAAGTGAATTTGTCTGAACAAGTGACTCAGCTGGTCAAGGCTAGAGCTGATCCCCAGGGACATGCACCATACCATTCTAAGACGATGGCCATGCAAAGGCCAACTATGACATTATATACTTGTAAGTATGCATATAAAAAAAACTCACAACAATGACACCTCTGGTATCATCACAAAGGCCTAATAAATGTGTGTTACATTAATAAATAACTGACATATTAATTTATCTACATAGGAATTAATATTTATTGTACCATTCATGCTTCTCTATCTTTTCCACAACAGTGTCAAAGATGCAGTCCAAATGACTTCCTGGTATCCTTGACTCCTTAGCCTTCTAGTTCATCAGACTTAGCAAGAGAAGAAGGACTGGGCAGCTGATCACGAGCAGAGCTTGTGGGACTGCCGTTCTGGTCACAGCCATGGAGGAAATGGGCAGTGGAGGCAAAATTATGATTTCATCCTGGTTAGTCCTGAGTCTTAATCTATACAAAGCACTCTGTCCAGTGAACCAAAAAAGAGCCAAAGTAACTGATAGGGACTAATAATGCTATATTTTACTCTTTATATTTTTCAAAGAAATTTTAATGTTGCCTGTTCCTGGGTTAGATCTTAACACCAGTGTGGGGAGGTAGGAAAGATGCTATCTCTGCTGCCAGAGGCATCCATGGGATTGTGAGAACTGGATGAAGTTCAGGACACATACAGAGCAGGGTAATAGGTCAAACAAAAGACAATACCACAGTTCCGTGATTTCCAGGCTGAAGAGAAAAACAGTAAGAATTGAAGACAACTGAACTAGCAAGGCAGAGTAGAAAAAGCTTGATTTTGGAGTATTTCGAGATTATCTGGAACAATGCTCTGATCGGTCTTCTTCGTAGCAGACATTGAATTGTGTTCTGTGATTGGAGCACGTGAAAGGCTATGGGAAGTTTCAACACGAGTTTCATACATGGTTTCCTCTTGGTGGGTTTCTCTGATTTCCCTCAACTGGAACTCCTTCTTTCTGTCCTCATTTCCATTTTTCTACTCCCTAACTCTCTTCGGCAACTCCACTATCATCATTCTTTCACAACTGGATGCTCGACTTCAAACGCCCATGTACTTCTTCCTCTGCCATCTCTCCTTCCTGGACCTCTGTTACACCACTAGCATTGTGCCCCAGCTTCTGATTAACCTCCAGGGATATGATAGAACCATCAGCTATGGAGGGTGTGTGGCCCAGCTCTTCCTTTTCCTTGCTCTGGCCTCCACAGAGAGTGTGCTCCTGGTGGTGATGGCCTTTGACCGCTACGCTGCTGTGTGCCGTCCACTGCATTACACGACCATCATGCACCCGGTTCTCTGCCTCTCACTGGCTATTGTTTCGTGGGTAGGAGGATTCATGAACTCTCTGATTCAGACGAGCCTCATGATGGCGATGCCTCTTTGTGGACACCAACTGAACCACTTCTTCTGTGAGATGCCTATTCTCCTGAAGTTGGCCTGTGAGGACACAGAAGGAACAGAAGCCAAGATGTTTGTGGCCCGAGTTGTAATCTTGATATTTCCAGTAACACTAATTCTGGGCTCCTATGCAAACATTGCTCAGGCGGTGCTGAAGACCAAGTCAATGGCAGGATGCAAAAAGGCTCTGGGGACTTGTGGGTCCCACCTCCTGGTAGTTTCTATGTTTTATGGTGCAGCCATCTACACATACTTACAACCCAAGGGCAGCTATTCTGAGAGCAAAGGGAAGTTCGTTGCCCTTTTTTATACTATCATCACCCCCATGCTCAATCCTCTGATTTATACCCTGAGGAACAAGGATGTGAAGGGGGCTTTGTGGAAGGTACTAGGGAGAGCCACCGATGTGAGATAGAAGAGCAAAGGTTCAGCACAATTTGGTTTAATAATTTTGGGTTAAACACTTGTCTTGTCCTTGCAAAGCAGTTAGTTAGTACAAAATAAGGGTCGACAGAACTCATGGGCTTGGGACTTCCTTGCTTTGCAGTTGGAAGTGGAGATCTCTTGAAATGCTTTGTAGTTCAGTGTCTATAGTGCATATGAAATAAGGACTGAGAGCTGATTTGTACTGTGGTGCTTGGAAAATGGATATTGCCTCCTCTTGTAGAAAGAGGAGGCAGTTTCTAAGCAAGCCTGGGAGGCAGAGGAGCATTATCCTGATGGCAGTACCTTCCAGAGTCCTAGCATGGTGCAGTGCAGAATGCCCTACGATACAAGTCAGGACAAGCATTAATGCCTGTGCTTTGAAGTCTTTCCATCTTGTCTATGTCCCTTCACATTTCGGTAACCCTTTTTAAGGTCTATTGAAGTGGATACCCTTCTATGATATTTGGAGAACATAAGGAAATAATAATTACTGGTGTATCATGGAGCACATAGAGGCCAGATATGAATGTTGCTTTTCTACTTGAGGTAGCATGCCTCAATTATTAGGGAGGCATTCTGTAATGAGGTCGCAGGGGCAGTGAGGCATTATGGTTTCCTAAGCTGCACAATGCACCTTGGAAATGCTGCTTGGTGTTGGGACATGACAATGTTCACAAAAGAGAAGAGACTAGAGAAATCAGAGAATAAATTAAACATCATCTTAATTAGTATACATTACTGCTTTGTCTGGCTCATTCTTTCCAAAGTTCTAGATTCTTCTGAATCACCTATTCTTACGTCAGAGGTCAAATAGTGTACCTTTACAGAGTTGTCTAGTCTATGGTAACTGTTCTCATTTCTAGAAATCTTAATGTAAGAGTTCTCTATAAGCTTGAGCCTTGTGCCTATAAAACAGTCTATTCTGTTACATTTAATTATCTCAGTGAGGAATGTAGGCTAATTTCTACCTCATATTAGTTATATCTATCAAGAGACCAAATGCTAGATAATTATTTTGTGTTTTTGTTTTCAGGTTGCCCAGATACTAAATAGAAAGTCATCATTTAAATATGCCCTATTTTGCTCTAAATTTTATCCAGCTAGCTGCTACCTAAGATTCTATATTTTATATTTACTAGCTCAGAGAACTAGCCAATATTGTACATATATAAATGTGTTTTTCTCTTAATTTTGTTTATCAAGGTCTAAATAATTCAAGCATCTGTATAACCTAATAGAAAAAAGTATTTATTTCAATGCAGAATAGAATTTAATGAAATTGTTTTGTGGTTATTATGTTTTATTATTAAGCTTGCAGAGAACATAGCAATTCAATTATACTAGTAGAAACATATTTCATATTCAAGAAATCTGAAGAAGCCACTAGTGTATTTGGGCACACAGTCGTCCATGGCTTTCCACAAATTTAATCTTATGAAAAGGAAATTGCATTTCCATGGAAACCTACACCCCTTAGGATCTTCTCATCCAGGACAGTAGCTAATTGGTTATCAGAGAGCATGGCTCCCCAAGCCACTCCAGAGTCAGTTAGTGATTCCCAAGTCTCTCTACTATGATAGAGCTAGTTAGAGAAAACGTTCTTGCATTCAGTAGAATATTAACATACCTTTTGCCATTTCTTTTTGTTTTTTTTTTTTATGCTTAGCTTGTAAGTTTTTAAATAAAATTGCATGTATTTGAGGATCATAGATGGATATTATGGCTTTCATAGAGGAAGTAAGATCACCAGTATCTAAAACAGATTAATGTACCTTTCATCTTACAAGATACTTTTAATCTCTTTTTGGATTAGAGAAGAGAAGATCTGATTACTAACAATTACTTATTGGACACAAATATCTCACATAATACAATTTTATTAACTAGATAACTGCTTTGTAATCAGATATCTAGACTCTCCCACCTTAGATATCAAAAATTTTGTATCCTTTGAGCCACATCTCCTGATTTCCTCTCAGTTCACTACACATCATTGGCTCTGTTTTATTCTCTCTGTATTTGATTATTGTGTGAACTTTCCATGAAAAGCCTATTTTTATTCACCCAAATAAAGAAAGCAATGATAAACCAAAGAAGTAATTTCACCCACATGCAAATTAGTGAACCAGTGATGTTTGTTGGCATTAATTACAGAAGCTTGGGTGACTCAAAGGAAGCTGTGTTGCTGGAGAATTCACTCAAGCATGGGTGCCAGCTAGTGAAAGTCATGCCACTGGAGTTCCCTGTGCATCATTTAGACAGATATACTATTGAGAAGTCTCTTCCTGAGAAATTATTGTTTCAAAAATCTTGGAGAGGACCCTGTGAGTCATGTAAGTTTCATGAGCCTCTGAGTCTTGTGAGTTTCTTCTAAGTTTTATAAGCCTGGTGAAATTTCTGTCTTCTTCCTGTAGAGGAAACAACTACACAACATTAACTTAAAAAAACAACTATGGTTAAGCAAGCTAATGTTTTTCTTTCTATTTTATTTCACTTACTATAAAGTTCTTTTAGCTTATCATATAGTAGCATACAACAAAGTCTTTTTCTGAAACTCAATCATATTTCCTTACAAATGCACATCATAGTTTCTTAATCCATCAGACTACTGGTGGATAGTAGGGTTGTTTCCGCATCGTGACTGTGATGAGCTAAGGAACAGAGAGCATGATTGCAGACATCTTGAAAAGGTGGAAATTTCATTTGCTTTCATCAACCCAGAAGAAAGATTTCCAGATTCTCTGATGGCTATATTTTATATTTTATTGTGTGTACATGCTTTAAATTAAAATAATTCTTTTAAAATACATATTAAGTATTTGCCTGCATATATTCTTGTGTACCATGTGTGTGTGTAGTCACCATGGAGTCCAATAAAGGGCATCGAACACCCTGAAATTGGGGTTACAGATGTTTGTGAGTCACCATGGGTGACTGAGTGCCGGGAATCAAACCCAGCTCCTCTGTAAGACCAGAAAGTGCTCCTAACCAGTGAGCAATCCATCCAGCCACATTTTAAATTGCCTAAGGAATTATCTTTTTATTCTCCCCAATGTCTGTATCAATCTACATTCCCAGGTACCAGGTACAAGTTTCCACTTTTTTCCATACTGTCTTATCCTTTACAAATATCCATCCTAGAGAGTAACATCAAAGAGTAATTTCAATATTATTTCCTGGTAATTACTAACAGTGAACAGAGTTTATTTGTTTACTGGACAATGCTTAATGTCTTCTGTGGAGTAAAGGCTTTGAGTTGGCCCATCCTAACACCTATCCCATCTATGAACTGCTAGAGTACATGGAGGAGCCCATCTTGCAGAATCTCCATGAGACAGAGCAACAACAGAATATCTGAGAGGAGTCCTAGCAAGGATCCAGTATTGGTAGTGTGGCAGAATCCAGAGGCCTTGACCCAAACCAATGACTCACTTGATTTATGGCAAAGTGCAGTTGTCCATGCACTTTTTTAAAACCCTTTTTTAAAACTTTAACTTTTTATTGGTTCTTTATGAATTTCACATCATGCACCCCAATTCCACTCATCTTCCTGTCCCTTCATACCTGCCCTCTGCCCTTGCAACCTCCCACTCAAAGGGAAAATAAAAGTTGTGGAAGCTGTAGTGTGTGCCACAGCATGTTCCACAGTATATTGTTTCGTCCAAACTTTTTACTTGCAAGTGTTCATTGCAATGAGGCATTGATCTGGTTCAAGGCCTATGGCTTCTTCTACACTATCAATACTGGATCCTCACTGGGACTCCTCTTAGATATTCTGTTGTTTGGATCTGTAGGACTGGTTCCTTCATGCTCCCCTGCTGTTTGTAGATGGGGTAGATGTTGGAGTGGGCTAATTCAGAATCCTGGATCTGGGCTTGGTTGTTGGTTCTATTGTTGTTGCCCATCTGGGGTGAACAGTTGTTCATTTATGTCCTCTCTAGGAAAGCCATGCACATAACCACTCTAAACTATTTCTGTAAAGCTGTGGCTAGTGTGGAAAACTAGAACCACTCTATTGTCTAGCCACCTCCATTCTGGGTATATGTCAAAAGGAAACCATTATCTCTCGAAAATATGAAAATATGTCACCAATATATGATAAGTAAAAATATCAGATAAATGAGCAAATTAAATATAGGATCTATTTAAATGAAGTATTACTCAGCATTATAAAAAGAACCTTCTCATTTATGATACTGATTAATCTAAAAAGGTGTACTACATGAAATAAGCCAGACATAGAAAGAGAAACACCATATGATATCATTTATATGTGCAAAGTCAAACTTATAGAAGACAGAAATGTGCTTATGAAGGAGGGGCTGGGGGCAACAGGGATGATATTTTTATTAGTATTTTATTTTTATTTTATGCACATTGGTATTTTGCTTCATGTATGTCTGTGTGAGGGTGTTGGGTCCCATAGAACTGGAGTTATAAACAGTTGTGATCTGCCATGTGGGTGCTGGGAATTGAACCCAGGTCTTCTGGAATAGCAGACAGTGCTCTTAACCTCTGAGCCATTTCTCCAGTACCAAGAGATGATACTGATCTAAGTTCTGGTATGTATTTGTATACAAGTATATTTAATTATTGATGTTAACATATTTTGCTGTTGTTTTGGCAGAGGGGTTCACAACAGAAGAAATTTGTTCTAGTTTTTCTTGACACAGAATGGTAACTGAAGCAAACCATTCTGTTTTCTCCAAAGTACAGGGTTTTCTGAGGTGTGAGATGAGGGAACAGCCTTGCATAGGTCCAAGTCCCAGGAAAATAATGACTCTTACCAAAAAAATGTGCCCTATGGATTTAATACCTGTACCTGTCAGGTTTTAAACATGTACAAACTATGGGAATATTTTCTCAAACTGCCCAAAGATGTTCTAAAATCTATATTTATTAGGTTAGTAGGCTGCAAACACAATTTTCTCACCAACAATTTAGAAATGGTACTGAAAATAGGGAGACAGAAAGTCATGTACATGTTACATGCCTTGAAAAATGTTGAAATGTCATATTCAACACACTTTGGTGAGGCAAAAATGAAAGCAAAATACCCCCAACAATTTTGTTTTTGCTAGAGTAACTACACTGATTTCTCTATTGTTACTACATGTGTATAGGTGTTATTAAAACTGACAAAACGTCAGGCATAGTGAAGGCCTGTGGATTTTATACCATTCCTGAGATTCCTGGTACCGTCCCTCAGAGCTTCTCCTGATTTGAAAGACCTGTCTTAAATACCATAGCTCCCTCTAGTGGTTGGAAGTCTCTGTGAGGCAGTGCTGTCTAGGTGGATGCCCTACCCTGCCAGGATCCTCAGGGCTTCTCTATCCAGCAGTAGCTCTGAAATTCCTAACCATCCCTTGACCCTTGGAAGCATGACATTCATTTCACAAGATTAATTTTTACCACAATAAAATGAAACATTTTAAAATATGTTTTTAGATTTTTTTATTGGATTATTTTCTTTATTTACATTTCAAATGTTATCCCCTTTCCCAGTTCACCCCACCCCCCTGAAACCTCCTGTCCCATCCTCCCTCCCCCTGATTCTATGAGGGTGTTCTCAGACCTACCCACCTACTCCCGCCTCCCTGCCCTTGGATTGCCCTATAATGGGGCATCAAGCCTTCACAGGACCAAGGGCCTCTTCTCCCATTGAATCCTGACAAGGTCATCCTCTGCTACATATGTGTCTGGAGCCATGGGTCCTTCCATGTGTACTCTTTGGTTGGTAGTTTAGTCCCTGGGAGCTCTGGGGGTCTGGTTGGTTGATATTGTTGTTCTTCCTATGGGGTTGCAAACCCTTTCAGCTCCTTTAGTCCTTTCTCTAGCTCCTCCACTGGGGACCCCGTGCTCAGTCCAATATTTGGTTGCGAGCATCCGCCTCTGTATTTGTCACGCTCTGGCAAAGCCCCTCAGGAGACAGCTATATCAGGCTCCTGTCAGCATGTACTTCTTGGCACGTCCAGTAGTGTCTGCATTTGGTGACTGTGTATGGGATGGATCCCCAGGTGAGGCAGTCTCTGGACGACCCCTCCTTCAGTCTCTGCTCTACACTTTGTCTCCATATTTGCTCCCATAAGTATTTTGTTCCCCCTTCTAAGAAGGACCAAAGCATCCACAGTTTGGTCATTTTTCTTCTTAAGCTTCATATGGTCTGTGAATTATATCTTGGGCATTCCCAGCTTTAGGGCTAATATCTACTTATCAGTGAGTGTATACCATGTGTGTTCTTTTGTGATTGAGTTATCTCACTCAGGATGATATTTTCTAGTTCCATCCATTTGCCTAAGAATTTCATGAACTCATTGTTTATCATTTCAAAGAACCAATTTTGTTGTTTTCTCAAGACAGGGTCTCATGACGTAACTCTAGTTGTCCTGGAATTATTATGTAGACCAAACTGGCCCTAAACTCACAAAGATCCCCCAGCATCTATCTCCCATGTGATGGGGTTAAAGGCATGCACCACTATGCCCAACTACAAAAGCAATTAATTAATTAATTAATTAATTAATTATATTTGTTTTACATACTTACTGAAGTTTCCTTGCCCTCCTCTCCTCCCAGCTCCTTCCCCATCCACTCTTCCTCTTCAGAAACAAGTTTTGATTGATTCTATGTGTTATTCTTTGAGCTTCTAGTTTATTCATTTCTTCCCTATTCTTTATTATTTCTGCTGTCTACTGAATGTAGCCTAACTTCTGTTTTTCTAGAACAATCATCAGTGGGTTATTTGTCTGAGAGATCTCTGACTTTTCAATGAAAGTATTTATTGCTATAAACATTCCTCTACAAGACAACACATTCTTATCTGTATCCTAGAGGTTCTAGTAAGTTGTATTTTTAATTTGATTCTATGAATTTTAAATTTTTCTCCTGACTTTTACACTGTTTCTACAATTATGTATTCTTCGCTCTCTAATTATTTACATAGTTTCTATTGTATTTTCTAATTTTATTTTACTGTGCTCCAATGAAATATAAGGAACTATTTTAATTCTTTTATATTTGTTCAGGCTTGCTTTGTGGTCTCTAATGGTTTATTTATTTATTATTTATTTATTTATTTATTATTTTGTGTGCATGAGTGTTTTACTTTTATGTACGTCTGTGTACCTACAGGGTATCTACAGGGTTAGGTTTAGGGTTGGGCTTAGGGTCAGGTTAGGCTTCAGTACCCTGAAGGCCAGAAGAGGACATTAGATACTCTGGAGTATAGAGTATGTTAGATGCCATATGGGTGCTGGGAATTGACTTTGGGTCCTTTGTAAAAGCAGACAGTGCTTTTATCTACTGAGCCATCTCTCTAATTTCTATTGGGATCTATTTTTTGACACTATTCTTTGACCACTGAGAAAAATGTGAATTATGCATCTGTGGGAGAGTGTTCTATAGATAAAATAATCCAATTGATTCAAGTCATAGTTTAGCTCTGAAACTTCCTTGTTGATTTTCAGTTAGATCTATCTAAAGGGGATGGTGGGTGTAGTAGACGTTATTATTTAAGTCCCAAATTTGTTGCTGTAAGTCTCTTACCCGAAGGAGACCAGTAAAGGAAGACACAACTCAATAATTATAGTATAAATAGCACACCTAGATTGGGCAGATTTACCACTACACTACTCTAATCCCCAGCTATGAGATCCCTTATAACTTGTGGTTCATCCAGGCCGCGTCCTTGTCCTCCGAGCTTTGGCTCCTCCGTCATCGGCTTCCTTCTACCGCCAGCTTCCTTCTGCTTCCTCCTGCTTGTCCTTCTACTTCTTCTGCCTCTGCTTCTACTTAATCCTTTTATATCGAATTCCTCTCACTCTCTTTTCCCCTAAGCCTTTTTCTCCGCCTCCCATTCTACTGCCCAATCTCTGGCTCTAGCCTTTATTTTACAGGTTTTAATTGGACAGAAGGTTTACAAGACATCACCTGTGTACAGATTCAATCATCCTCTGCAGCCCTTCCCAGAAGGGTGGAACTAGGATCAAAATACAAGGCTGGGGCTATCCACAACATTGATTCAATCCTCCTCTGGAGCCCCTCCCAGGAGGGTGGAACTAGGATCAAAATACAAGGCTGAGGCTATCCACAACAGGTGGGGCTTTGAATTCTTCCACTTTTACTTTATCTGGTCCAATCTGATCTATCAATCCTTTAACATTTGATTTATAAAACTGGCCACTCTGACAGTCAGAGTATAGATATTTACAACTGTTGTATCTTCCAGACAAATTGTTCTCTTTATTAATACCAGTGCTCTTCTTTACACTTCTGAGTAGTTTTTATTTTAAGTCTATGTCATCATATATAAGTGCAGCTATTCAAGCTTGCTGCTTGGTTGTATTTAATCGGCATTTTGATTGCTATCCTTTGACTCAGCATGTTGCTGCCAGTAAGCTCCATTTCTTAGAGATAAGAGAACTCTCTGACCACTGAATCCACTTCTCTGCCTTCTTTATGTCTTTTCTTACTTCATTCACAGGCTTATCTGAATGCTTTATTGAATCATAGTTTCTCTTATAAAGTAAGATTCTGAAATGTTTCACTGGTATTTCAGCTACCTCGTTATCTTTGGTTTCTGCTACTGAAGATTTGTGAGCGCCTGGGTGTGGTGTAATGGCTTTTCCTCTCATATCTTTTGTGTTTCTTTGTTGAGTTTGGTTATCTGTTGGGATGAATTCCTTTCCTGCTTATTCTGCCACCCCCCCTTGTGTTTGTTTTGCTTTATATATGTACTGCGCAATGATCTTCACTTGGCTTTATGCTCCCCACTGCAACTTAGAGGGAAGCTGACTGCAGTAACAAATACAATGATTTGACAACAATCCTGTGTTGGTTTGCATTGGAAAACAGCATTATTTCACTTGTGTTTCTGAACACTTTCAGAAACAATACCAGAGGGTACTGTTTTCAAAAAATGTGTTTTTATAGAGTTTTATATATCAATAAGGAGATAATAAAAGGAGGAAAGAAAGAGAGGAGTAAATGTAAACGTTCAGCTAAGAATAGGTTAGAGGCATGAGAGAGAGTAGAGAAGGCATTGTATACTAGACTCAGAGGAAGAAAGGGCAACCATAGCTACTCAGGTGAGATGCAGGGTGAAATATAATGAACAATAAAAACACAGAAGTATACATGAAAATATAAGAAATTAAAACAAAATGTATTAGTTATTTCTCCTGGTGTTGTGATAAGAATATCCTGACAAACTCAAATTTAAAGGAGGAAGGTTTTATTTGGGTCACAGTTTGAGGGTAAAATTCATCATGGTGGCAGTAGTGGGAGGTGGTTTGTCACACTGAATATAATATAATATAATATAATATAATATAATATAATATAATATAATATAATATAAAATAAATATATATGTATAATATAATATAATATAATATAATATAATATAATATAATATAATATAATATAATATAATATAAAAATCCATCATGGTAGTGGGAACAGGAGTTGGTTGGCCACATTGCATCCACATTCAAGGATCAGGGAGTAATAATTCCCAGCAGTCGGCTCTCTTCAATCTCACTGAACTTGAGGCCAGTGCTAAGACTGAGTTGTTGTGGGACAGGGTCCAGGCACTACTTTTCTTTCATAAGTCAGTGAAAAAAAAAAAAAAGTCCTCTCTTACTCTTAAAAACACTCTCACAACTGTACATGGTATTTTGTGCCATTTACATTGAATGTACAATAAGTAAGATCCAGTAATAATATTTCAAGTATTTTGAATTCTTCCCTTCATGGTTTTATGGCCCTCTGGATGAAAGGAAGAATTATTGCACTTATCACTTTTAACCTAATGATCTCAGATGATGCCTGTCTCTCCTTAGGCTGTGAACATCCTTGGAGTCAGAGACAGTATTTTTCACTGAAAAGATGGTGCCGTTGATCTCCCATCACACACCTCAAATTCATAACCACTAATACTCAAACAGTGGGACTTTATAGTTCTCATTTACATTACTCTACTGATAAGGAAACTGAGATTGACACATGTCAAGAAAGCTTCTGAGTCAGTACTCAGTTTGTAGTAAGAGATCTAATTTCCTCAGTGGTTACAGATTAACATTAATTGTCAGTTTTATTCCCACACTATGTAAAACAGCTTAAGTGTTCAATAAAAACCTCTGGAATACACTAACAAAATATAGTGTTCTTTATTTATAGGACTAAAATGAATGCTAAAACATTAAGCATTATGTGTGATCTAAATATAAATGATCAAGCTTTTCATGACAGAAGTTAGATAACTGGATCAATGATAAACACAGACAAGAACATGAGCATGATGTAAAGTTTCTAGAAAAGGAAACGCTTTCATTATGTATTGAAGGTGGGACTGACTGGTGAAGAGCTAGCTGTCAAGATTGGGGTTGGAGTAGAGGGAGTGTGAGAAACCCAAGCAGATTATAGGCACAATTGTGGAACTGTATTCTGAAGTTCTGGCTCCAGCAGCTTGATTTGGTCAGAGTTTGGGGAACTGGGGGAACTAAGGACTGTAAGACAGATCTTGGGGACCCAGTCAGTTGATTATAATCACTACATTGGAAACTACAGGTCTCCACAGCTACATTTAGAAAAAATTCTTACATAGGCGCCTCTTGATTCATTATAATTGCCATACTGGGGCTCAGAGATCTCTAAGGCCACACTTGATAAACACTTTTTTTTCCTGTGGAATCTCTCAGTGGATTATAATTGCTACTACAGGGGCCAACCAGACGCCTCTAGAGCCACATGTTGTAAACAATAGTTGTATGCTGCTGTTATGGAGATGGGGCAACATCCCCAGGGAATGTGTGATGCACTGAATCTTAGAGTCATGAGGTGGTTTGACAGAGTACCAGCTCCTTCCTGTTCTCAGTTGGGGCAAGTGTAGGGTGCACAGCAAGGATGCCACTACCTTCTAAGTCATGACTCACAGCACTGTCTCTGCTGGGATAGAAGGTATGTGATCATGATTTCTCAAGGCCCTTATCCATGGTCGCTGCCACGAAATAAAAGACCACGAAAGGCTTGTCTTCCTTGAACATCTCTGGTTATAGACAGATCCAATTTGATTTCCTATTGACTTTGAAGCCAATAGAATCAAGAATGCTGATGCAGTAGTTAGAGTTATAGACAGATCCAATTTGGTCTCCTATTGACTTTGAAGCCAATAGAATCAAAGGTGGTAATGCAGTAGTTACCTTTGCTGTGGGTAAGTGCTGACTGAATAGGCTACTTTATCTTCAAATTTAAAAACTAGTAAAATCAATATTCTGTTACAAAACTGGCATTAAGTTCCACTCCTGCTAATTATCTCACTGAGGCATAGAAAAATAAAGATTTGCCGAAGGTTTTACTAATGATATTCTTTCTACCATCTACACATCCATCCACACATCCTAAGGATTCATGGCACATCAAAAACATCCTCACCTTCATCTCTTTTTCTACAGCTGCATAAAATTAGGACAAATATCCCTTTAATAAAGTGTGAATATTCATTTAGAATAATCTTAAGTCCTTTCTGAAGTCTGACTCCTGAATGGTCAAGGCACTAATATACAAAGTAAACCGTAGACATCGATGCTAGGAGACAAAAAATGGAGGTGTGGTTGCAGGTGCTGTTGATAAATCAAGGGAGACTTGTAGGAAGAGTGTGGAGCAGAGGTAAACCCATTCTAGATCATGTGTAGTGCCAGGAAAAACAGGCACCATGTTAAGTAATTTAGACTATGAATGTCCAGTGAAATGAATTGGCCCAAACCTTGGTTATCTGATTTTACACTAAAAATGTTGTGAATTTTGGCTATTTAGGGATCTTGAACACAGCATTCAAAGCTTATGCCGTAGGATGGGATAACAGTCTTACTTCCAGTGAGACAGAAATAGTATCTCTATTACGGGATGAATGAGTTTGTAGAAAAGGTAGGAATAGAAATTGAGTACAAGGATGCTTTGATGCCTTGGAGGTTTGATATGGAGCTAATCTCCCAAACACTGAGAGAGCCACACATGTAGCCTTAATGAAACAACCTGAAATTAGATTCAAATTTTAATTCATATAGCACAGCAATGAACATGACTAGAAGGAACTTACGGGATCTCTGCCTTTGCTCCAATGAGATACAATTTTATCTCTTGAATGCTGTTCTATAGGCTAATGATATCATTAAATTAGTGGAGTCATGTGGAAAATGTAATATTAAATGTTATTGTGCAAATTTAAACATGCTTTCTGATTAAAAAACAACGCACTGCAAAGCAGATCATGCATGGACAGATGCATTCACAACTCAGAAACAAACACAGGACTGAGCACAGATGCTCACAAACGGGCACATAACAAAATGTTTTATGTTTGCCAAGTAGGTCGGTAGTAGAAGATAAGCCTTCAAAGTTAACTTATATTGGGAGAATAAATATGGAAAATGGCTGAGTGGATGTTTCTAAATATTCTAGTTAGTTCAACCATGTATATATGTATGTGATGTATATGTGTATATGTATACACACATATATACATGTATGTATGTATGTATGTATGTATGTATGGCTGGATATAGATGTTTGGCTATATATATGCTCCGTGAAAGGAATGGAAGAAAGCTCTCTGAAATACAAGGAAGGTCCTATAGCTACACCCAGTGGTGTATAAATTATAGCCTCAAGGACAGTACATAGAGAAGAAGGTAAGCTGTGCTGAACACCAAAACACTACAGTCAGTGTTGACATAGCATTAATGTGACCCTTTGGGTGGCTATAGATGTTTGGTTATGTAGATTGCCCTGTTATCAGCAGAACCATGGGGTTTATGAAGCAGCACACATCCTTAAAAGAAATGGCTCACTTAAAGCATTAAAGTGGGGAACCAAGGACCTCCCTTAGGCAAATAAAAGCCAGTATGCTAGAATAAGAATAGAAGAAAACTTGACTTTTGGTGCTACACAGGACTGAAACTCTCTCTTCAAACACCAGATCACAAGGGAGAAAAAGGTCAGCCCCCAAGAAGGAAGGACTGCTTCCACATCAAGTGTTCTGAACAAGACAGAAATTACTGCATGGTTTTGTGTCTCTCCGAGGATCTGGTAGTGCACCTGAGCAGGTGAGTGATTCAAGTCTCAGGAGTATTCTGAGAACTATCATTATATTGGGCACTAAGACTGCAAACTTGAGTAAATCAGTTCACTGATGTGATTTTGTCAGGGAAACCACAGAATATGGTGCATGGGCCTGAGTGAAAGTAGATTGTGTGCATTAGCAAGAAAAAAGATGATGTAGGTGATGGACAGTGGAGTAAAAGACAGAAGTCCACACTAGAAGAACTGGAAGTAAGAGATGGGTGATTAGAATGAAGAAATACTGTGAGTGAGGAAATGAGGTAGGGGTTTTGTTAAGTGAGTTTGTGGCTTGAGGTACTGTACAGAGGAGTTATAAAAATGATAAAGTATTTGAACAGTTTCTTTCTGGGTCCTTTAACTTGAGAACCTGCCTTCAACTTTGACCAGAAAACCTCGTAGATTCTCAAGTCAAAGGAGTCAGGAAGAAACCATGTTTGTGCTGAGCATGAGCCCATGAAAATCAGTTGTCTGCCATCACCATATTTGTGGGACTTTTTCTTCTTTGTGTGAAACAATCTGATATTGGTCACACTTAGTTTTGTGTCTTGTGGACTGGACAGCTCCCACATGTCAGTTGTGTACCCAGAAGTGGCTACTATCAAAGTCAAGACTCCTGGGTGCATTGGAGTATAGGGGAAACATATATGGCACAGAGCTCTGCACTAGAAGGAGGGGAGCAGAGGGGACCTGGCACTTTGCCTGTCAGGTCCCACTCAGCAGGGAATCATGCAGTGAGAGGGGGGAGGCTGCAGAAATAAACTCCTGGATCCATGCTCAAAGTTCTTAGTCCCGTTGCTAACAAACCACATAGGGCACTCCAGAAACTGAGCAGGCCACTGCTAACAGACTGCACAGTCATGCCCACATGATGAGGCATGCTCCTTACAGGTGCTGACCACTGTGTCTGCACAACCCAAACTGGCTGCTCAATGTTCTTGATGTTTCTGTGTCCAACTCTCCCTTGTTGGAGTAATGGTTTTGTGTACTGTGTATTCAAATGCTGATTTCCAGAGATCTAGTTGCTGTCCAGATTTTGGTATTATCATTACTATGAAGCATCTCCCGACTCAAGGTTTTGTAAAAACATCGTTCTCCATCACCTTCTGGTTGGTTAAATGAAGAGCTGAACAGCCAATAGTTGGGATGGGGAGGAAAAGGTAGGACTACCGGGTTGAGGGAGGGACCAGAGAGTCACAATCAGACATGAATAAAGAAGGAGGTGTCAGAGAGAGACTAATATGGCATGTAATGGGACATGTGGCTGGGAAGTAGGCCAGGCCAACACTGTCGGGTTAGAATAGCTGAGTATCTTCCCAGCTATAGTGCCCGAAGTTCTTAATAAATATTCAGAGCAAGGGTGGATATAGAAAAGCCCATACTTTCAAACTTCCTCTCTCCACTATTCCCTCTTGATGCTGTCTTCCATTTAAACACCATGGGGCTCTGACTTCCAACTGTTACTTGTTTCTTAGCTCACAAAGCAGCTTGATCTCACACAGGCGCCTTCTCAAGATGGCACTCAGTTAAAGCTCTCTGAGATACAGGGAGTACTCAAACAGACTTGCTTTCCAGTGTTACCTGGATTCCCAGAATAGTTACCATCACACCAACTCCCCCAGCGCATTTACAGCTTGTGGGAATTATGGGATTGCCCTCTGGCTAAAACCAAGAGTGTGTTTTCACCAGGGCTAGATGGCTTCCCTTGTGGCTTTGGCCTTCTCCACTTCCCCCTGGCTACTAGGTGAGGCTGGAGCAATGTTCTGCACTTTTCACTCTGTGGCTTTTCTGATTCTCTACTTCTTAGCTCCCCTTTGTTCTACATGATTCCTGATGCTTTTCCTCTGTCACTCTTTGGAATCAAGCCAGTTCTTCTGTGTTCTCAGTCATATGGAAAGTTTACAAACCTCTTTCTTCAGAAGTCATCTTTTTACCGTATTAAATAAGTAAGTAAATATCAAGATTTCAGCATGATACCCTCTATGCACATTTGACCCATGCAGTGGTAAAACTAAACTTGGTTTTTTCCTCTTCAATACCATCTTACTGACAATAGTGTCAATACTGACAGTTGACAACGTTGACAAATTGACTATAGTGGCTTATGTATTCACGTTTCATTACATTCAGATCCTTTTGAGTTATGATTTCAGAATTTTTAATATGAATGAGGTCTCATTCATTTGAAAAGTCATCAGCATATCTGAATGTTATTATAACCAGCAATAAAAGTATAGATCATGGATGGCTAAGAATTCTTATATGACTAAATTGTATGTAGGACAGATGTATTCTTATTTTCTGCCTCATAGAAAACAAACATTTCTGGGGCACTTGCATATTACCAGGCTTGGAGCCAAGGTATATAATGGATCTATTAATTGATTTAATAGTGTTTGTTGGGAGCCTTACCTGCCTTGAGAACAGCACTGGAGCATGGAAATGCAGCACTGACTAAATTAAGCAGACCCGGTTGGAAAGTACTTGCAGAATAGTGGTATAGACAGATTATGTTCAAAGCATATGCAGTATGATTTTGTCATTTAAGGATGTGTCCGAAATTAATCTCCACCAAAATCTTGTGAACAAGATTTTTTGTTGATTAAGTGAGCCGAGACTCTTGGAACAGATGATAGGTAAATAGGAAAAGCAATGCTCAGGGTCTGATGGCAGATTTGTTATATGAGTGTGCCTAAGGTGGCCATTCAAATCCATCTTAGCTATATACCACCTATATTGTAACATTTTGTCTTTATTGCTTACCATTCAGGCATAGAACCTGAATACCTTCCTGGAAGCATTGCTCAGCACTGAAGCATCAATGCCCCTCCTCCACATCAGAATCAATGCAGAGGGAACATGCCAGCATCCCAAAACTGTTCCCAGTGAACACCAGTGAGACTTCAGTTGGATTTCAGTTTCTTGTCTTGATTTCCGATTATCTTTCTTATCACTTATTTGATTTCATTTTTTTTTAGCACAGAAATATCAACACTGAAATCTACTTTTATGCACTTCCCAAGGCTACAATTTACTACAATGCAGTTGTAGCTTAATCTTCTGAGTAGAGAACATGGATTTGTAAGAGGTTGAAATGAAGAGCTCAAATTTTCATGTTGACATCTACTGCAAGCCATGAATAAAAATAATTATCAACTTGACAGCCTCTCATATGTCATAAAGAAGAACATTAATATTTGAAAACTCACTCTGTTCTCTCTCACCCAAGATCTCATAGCTCAGAGAAAGACACAGACACACAAAAGACTTCTTGTGCATGGCAAGCACTGGAGCAGAGCCATTACAAAGAGTTTGTTCTAGAGAGGAAAAAATAACTCTTCCTGGGAAGGCCAGAGATGGATTTCCTAACTGCAGTTTTTAAGTGAAATATATTTGGGAAATAGTGACTTGCAAAAAAAAAAAAAAAATTGTTGCAAACCAGTCACCACCAAATTGATTCTGAACTTTTCTCAATCCTTTGCAACAGATGCTGCCAATTGTGGGAGGTTTTCCAGGGTTGGCACACTGACAGCACCCGGAGTGATGGCTGGAAACTGATAAGTGCTCAGAGGAGGGGCTCATGACGACAGCCTTGTTAGTCTTCAGTCTTTATCTGCAGAAATACTCCACCTTCTAGAAAGAGAAGAGGAGCAATCAAAGCAGCAGAAAGGGAAACACTAATGCTACATTTTACATTCTGTTTTACCTCTTTATTTTGTAACTTTAGGGGGCCATACACTACATAAATGCTCCATTAGTCAGTCACACCCAAAGGTCCACATTGGATCCTAAAGGCCATCTCCATGTTGATGTATTTGGATATTAACCTCATGCTGTGAGAAAGGTGATAGTTACATCACCCTTAGACAAGGAGACCTAGGATTGCTGTCAAAAGAATCCTCCCAAATGCTTGAGTGGTAAGAATAAAATTAGAGAACATAGAAGGAGGACCAGAGTTCAAACAAAATGTATTCACTCCTATCCTAGTGATTTCCTGTCTAAAGAGGAAAAGAGAAAAAATATGGGAAAAGTGGAATTGAGTAGTAAAATGTGATGTGTGATTCTGGAATGTTTAGGGAATCATGGGGATAATGTTTTAACATACACTGCTCATCAGAGGCTTTGCATTAGGTCCTCTCTTTGCTCAAGTGAAAGGCAATGGGAACTTTCAATTCCAGTTTATGGGAAGGCTTCATATTGGTAGGCTTCTCTGATTTCCCTCAACTGGAAGTTTTCCTCTTTGTCTTTATTCTAGTCTTTTACCTGCTAACTCTCTTCGGCAACACCACCATCATTGCTCTCTCACGGCTGGATGTCAGATTGCACACACCCATGTACTTTTTCCTCTCCCATCTTTCTTTCCTGGACCTGTGCTACACCACAAGCACCGTACCGCAGCTTCTCATTAACCTCTGTGGGTTTGATAGGACCATCAGCTATGGAGGCTGTGTGGCTCAGCTCCTCATTTTCCTTGCCTTGGTCTCCACAGAGTGTCTGCTCCTGGGGGTCATGGCCTTTGACCGCTATGCTGCTGTGTGCCGTCCACTACACTACACGACCATTATGCACCCTCAGCTGTGTCAGGGACTGGCCATCTCCTCCTGGGTATCTGGCCTTGTGAACTCTGTGATTCAGACAGGACTTGTTATGGCCATGCCCCTCTGTAGTCATCGGCTGAATCACTTCTTCTGTGAGATGCCCATATTCCTGAAATTGGCTTGTGAAGACACTAATGGAACGGAGGTCAAGATGTTTGTGGCCCGAACAATAATCTTGATCTTTCCTGCTGCACTGATTCTGGGCTCCTATGGACACATTGCCAGGGCAATTCTGAGAATCAAGTCAATGGCTGGACGCAGAAAGGCCTTTGGGACTTGTGGGTCCCACCTCATTGTAGTTTCTCTGTTTTATGGTTCAGGCATATACACTTACCTCCAACCCATCCACAGATATTCAGAGAATGAGGGAAAGTTTGTTGCTGTTTTTTATACTATACTCACCCCTATTCTCAACCCTTTAATATATACTCTGAGGAACAAGGATGTGAAGGGGGCTCTGTGGAAGGTACTTGGGAAAACACAAACTTAGTGTAAGAGGAGGAAGCGAGACCATTGTCTGTGATATCACTCATAATCTGAAACCCACCTTTGAGGGACACTAGCCCTCAGGGTCCCAGAATCATCTTCTGAGAATTTGAAGTGGGAGGAGTCTCTTGGAGTGATTTCTAGGTTAGTGTATAAGGTCCTTGTCTAAGAGAGGAGGGGCTGATCTATTTGGCTACTTTACAAAAGAATATTAAGGAAGGCTTGCATTTAAACTGTAAGCAAAGTAGAGATAGGCCCTATGCATTTATAAAAATGAAGGAAGGCTTAATTATATATGACATCACCTTATCCAATGTCATTGATTCCCAGTGTGATATCATGTAGATGACCCTTCACTCAAAGACATAGAGAATGAATTCACAACTGGTTTTCCAAATAATTACCATGCTAGCTATATTCCCGAACACCGTAGGTTCTGTTTCTACATTTCCTGATAGTAGTTACCCCACTGACCTTCCATTGGCTCAAGTTATGTGGAAAGATAAGGAACCGTGCCCTGTGGCAGAGTTGTAGATATGAAAGGTTGTGCCGTTAGGATACTTATACCCAAAGAAGCACCAGAGTCTCACCAGCTGCATCGGGAAACCATGCCAGGAGGCTCAGTACCACGAAAAGTCTTTCATGTAAGAAGAAAGAGACCAGAGAAGACATGAGAATAAATAAAATGATCCATGAATGAGAGCTATACAAAAGAAGAAAGAAGAAAACAAAACCAGAAGGTTTCTGATTCAGGCAGATCAAGAAAATTCAAAGAGACAATGGGTTCTTGACATTGTACCATGGTCATTCTCCCCATATATTTGACAGTTTGCTTTACATTTATCTATCTATCTATCTATCTATCTATCTATCTATCTATCTATCTATCTATCTATCTATCTCTATTTACCTACCTATCTATCTACCTATTTATGTGTTCACATGCGTGTGTGTGTGTGTGTGTGTGTAAGTGCACTGAAGCACACATGTGGAAATCAGAGAACAGTTTACAAAAGTCAGTTCTCACCTTGCCCTGTGTGGAGCCCTAGCCCTCAGCCCTCTTGCTGGCCTCTTTCCATGTGTTTAGAGGATGTTTTCTGTCAAAGTGTCTATGTCCTCCTAACTAAGCTTCTAAGTTTTACTCTCAGATACTATATTGATTCAAAGAATATGAAAAAGCAGATCTTAAAGCTTTAAGATTACATAGGAAAATATTTTATTTCGCTTCATCTTGGAGGTAGTTTATATTTTTCAATTAAAAAAATATAAAATGAGAATCCATAAGAAGAGTAGAGTCCCTAATATTTTGTAGCTATTTGACTGAGTATAGTGCACAGATTAATAAAAAGGTTGACTAACAAGAGAAAGCCCATAGACATTTAATAAAATTTTATATACATTAGGATCTTCATAAAACAGTAAAATCCTAAGAAAATCACCTGAGAAAATTGCTTTTATAGGTTTTGAAACAGAGAGTAAATAACATATAAAGGAATAATAAAGTAAATGCATTTCTCAAATAGTGTAGGGATGTCTCTAAGAGGTATACTAGGGATGGGGAAGTCAAGCCTTGTGTAAGATAATCATTACTTAAATCATTTATTTATTTATTTGGATGTATTAAAGTCTTATCTCCTACTATCTTGTGGCTAAATCTTTTTCCCGCATGTTAGGGGTGTGATGTCAAGTCTTCACAAAGAATCTCATTTGTTTGTTTGTTTGTTGGTTGGTTGGTTTTAGGAAACAGCAATCTAAAGACCCCTTTCTGAAATTTTGTTTTCTCTAATTATTTCAGTTTGAAATAATCAAGATTCTTCCTAGACAGCATTTTTGGCACAGCTCAGTCTCAACTCCTTTAATATTTATGAAGCCCATAACAATATTGCAATAGACAAATCTGTAAAAATTACATCTGGGTAATTGGAATATCTATAACCTCAAACATGTATCATTTCTTTGAATTGTGAACATTCAGAATCCCCTCTACTTGCTATTTTGAAGGACACAAATGTTGTAAGCCATAGTTAAGTTTCCATGTAGGGAGAAGACATTGTTCTCCCCCTGCAATAGAACCCCCAGACCTATGAACCATCTCTCCCCTTTCTCCCAGAGACATAGTTTGTTGTTGTAGTTGTCACTGTGATTCCTTAAACATGAAGGATGGATTAGGATTGGAGGCATGAGTAAATGCTATCTATCTATCATCCATTATCACCTATCATTTATTATCTATCTATCATCTATCTATCTCATTCATAAATAAAGGAAAAAACTAAAACAAGCTGCAAATGAGGACTTACAATGTACACAATTGTAGACTTAAATTTTTTAAAACCTAATTTTAACAAGAGTTCTTAAATGCTTTGACCTCCATTCTAGCCTACCAGAGGTAGTGGAAAGGAAAGGTTAATACAGCAAAGGGAGGTGTTTAGAAATAGTTCTTTAAACCCAGATGTCCTTCAACAGAGGAATGGATACAAAAAAATGTGGTACATTTACACAATGGAATATTACTCAGCTATTAAAAACAATGAATTTGATAAATTCTTATGTAAATAGATGGAACTAGAAAATATCATCCTGAGTGAAGTAACCCAATCACAAAAGAACATACATGGTATTCACTCACTGATTATTGGATTTTAGTCCAGAAGCTTGAAATACCCGAGATTCAACTCACAGACCACATAAAGCTCATGAAGAATGACGACCAAGTGGTGGTGGGGGGCTTCAGTCCTTCTTAGAAGAAGCAACAAAATACTCAAGGGAGCAGATATGGAGACAAAGTACAGGACAGAAACTGAAGGAGGGGCCATTTGCAGACCATTCCAACTGGGTATCCATCCCATGTGCAGTCACCGAAGGTAGATGTTGATGTGGATGTCAGGAAGTACATGCTGACAGGAGCCTGATATAGCTGTCTCCTTAGAGGTCTGCAAGAGTATGACATATTCAGAGGCAGATGCTCACAGCTAACCATTAAACTGATCATGGGGTTCCCAACAGAGAACATAGAGTGAAGACTGAAGGAGTTGAGAGGATTCGTGACACCATGAGGAAAGCAACAATATCAACCAACCAGAGCCCCCAGGGTCTAAACCACCAGCCTGGGAGCGCTTAGGGAGGGACCCATGGCTCCAGCTATATATGCAAGGGAGCTATTTATAAGGGGGAGAAGAGATCCTTGGTCCCATGAAGGCTGGAATCGTGGGGGTGGTATTCGAGGGTGGGAGGTGAGGTACGGGGGAGGGTGGGTGGGAGTACACCATCATAGAGGCAAGAGGAGGGGGGGAAGGGATAGGGAGCTCCTGGGAGGGAGAGGGGAAAAGGGGGTAAGGGGAAAACATCTGAAATGTAAATAAAATTTCCAATTAAAAAAATAATAAAAAAAAAAGAAAGTTCTTTAAAGCAAATCCAATCTGCCATGTCATAATGTCAGTACTTCAGTTCACACAAAACAGCAGTGCAGCTCAACCCACTGGCAAACACCATTCATGAATCAGCAACAGCAGTTTGAGAGGCTCTGCCAATGGGCCTTAGTCCAGGGAAGCAGCAAGAAGCCACCAGAATACCACCATGACACTAGATAGTTTCATACAATCTCACTAGCAAGCACTTAAGGGTATATTTTTTGATGGTTCTGAGCATTGAATTTTTATAACACTGTACTAGATTCACTAATGCTGGGATACAATCTCACTCCTTAAAGTGTATTTAAGATGAGGTAAGTAGATACATTCAAGCAATTTATTGTTTTTTTACATTCAAGCAATTTAGAGTATATTTAAAAAAAATCATCTAAGATCTCATAATATCCTCTTAATATTTTGTTAACATTTCATCTCTTTTCTATGCACCCTTACACACCAGTAGATATGTCCTTGTTTTTATTAATATTTACTTCTTCCCAATCACTGTATACATTATTTTTTTAATTTTGGTTTTGGCTAATATTTTTGAAAGGCTATGAAACTATTTTTTAATAAATTCATATTTCACAAAAAAATAAATTCCATTTTTATAAAAGAATACATATACAAAAAAACCAGACAGAAATATGCCAAATTTAAAATCATGGTAGAAAGGCATATTCAGTGTGATTTATATTTTTAATTCTTTTTTTATCGGATATTTTATTTACATTTCAGATGTTATCTCCTTATCCCATTTCCCACCCCCCTCCTGCCCAGGAACCCCCTATCACATCCCCCTTCCTCCTGCTTCTATGAGGATGTGTCCTCACCTCCCCCCCCACTCCGACCTCCCCACCCTCGAATTCCCCCACAGTCCTGCCTGTCTCTGTACCAATACTATGCAGTTTTTAATCACTGTTGATCCTTGTACAGCTTGAGGTCAGGGATGGTGATTCCTCCAGAAGTTCTTTTATTGTTGAGAATAGTTTTTGCTATCTTGGGTCTTTTGTTATTCCAAATGAATTTGAGAATTGCTCTTTCTAACTCTGTGAAGAATGGATTTGGGATTTTAATGGAGATTTCATTGAATCTATAGATTGCTTTTGGCAAGACGGCCATTTTTACTATAATATTAATCCTGCCAATCCATGAGCATGGGAGATCTTTCCATCTTCTGAGATCTTCTTCAATTTCTTTCTTCAGAGACTTGAAGTTCTTGTCATACAGATCTTTCACTAGCTTGGTTAGAATCACACCAAGGTATTTTATATTATTTGTGACTATTATGAAGGGTGTCATTTCCCTAATTTCTTTTTCAGCCTGTTTATTTTTCCCATAGAGGAAGGTTACTGATTTGTTTGAGTTGATTTTATAACCAGACACTTTGCTGAAGTTGTTTATCAGGTTTAGGAGTTCTCTGGTGGAAGTTCTGGGGTCACTTAAGTATACTATCATATCATCTGCAAATAGTGATATTTTTACTTCTTCCTTTCCTATTTGTATCCCTTTGACTTCTTTTTGCTGTCTAATTGGTCTAGCTATGACTTCAAGTACTATATTGAATAGGTAGGGAGAGAGTAGACAGCCTTGTCTAGCCCCTGATTTTAGTGAAATTGCTTCAAGTTTCTCTCCATTTAGTTTGATGTTGGCTACTGGTTTGCTGTATATTGCTTTTACTATGTTTAGGTATGGGCCTTGAATTCCTGTTCTTTCCAACATTTTTACCATGAAGGGATGTTGAATTTTGTCAAATGCTTTCTCAGCATCTAGTGAGATGATCATGTGGTTTTTTTCTTTGAGTTTGTTTATATAGTGGATTACTTTGATGGATTTCCAAACATTGAACTATCCCTGCATTCCTGGGATAAAGCCCACTTGATCATGATGGATGACTGTTTTGATGTGTTCTTGGATTCGGTTTGCTAGAATTTTATTGAGTATTTTTGCATCGATATTCATAAGGGAGATTGATCTGAAGTTCTCTTTCTTTTTTGGGTATTTGTGAGGTTTAGGTATGAGTGTGATTGTAGCTTTATAGAATGAATTAGGTAGTGTTCCTTCTGTTTCTATTTTGTGGAACAGTTTGAAGAGGGTTTTGGCTAATATTAATTTTACATCTTAATTTGGTTCAATATGCTAGTTCAACATGTGAATATAAATGAACGTATAAAATCCTGCCTCTATCAATACTCCTCTCCATTCTTAACCAACTCTAGTAATCACTAATTTTCTTTCAGGCTAATGTTTTCAAGATCTACCTATGAGGGAATGTCTGGTGCTTCTCCTTCTACATCTGGTTTACCTAACATAGTACCCTCCAATTCAGCAATTTTGCTCAAATGATGGAATTTCATTCTTGTTTATAGACAAGTAACATTAAATTATGCATATATGGACCATTTTCTTATTCATCCACTCATTGATAGGCATGCAGAGTGATTCTGCATTATGACTAGTGTGAATCATGTCACAACAAACACAGTAAGCATGTATCTCTATGGAATGCTGATTCAGTTCCTTGGGATATACACCCAGAAATGGGACATCTGGATTGCATGATAGATCAGTTATAATTCCAGTCTTTAGAAGAACATGCACACCATTCTATATAATGTCTGAACCAAACTACATTCCTACCAACTGTCAGTTTTCCTTCTTCTCTGTGTCCTCATCAATAATTGATGGTTTGCTTGTTTTGGTAATGGCCATTCAAGCTAGAGTGAGATGGTATCTCATTGTGATTTTGATTCAAATTTTCCTGGTACTTAACAAAACCAAACTTTTGGAAACACATATTTTCATCTCTTATGTACCTGCCAGTTCAAAGTATTTTCATACTTCATATTTCCCAAAAGAAAGTCTGAAGTAATAGATATTCAACTTGGTGAACAGACTAAAATCCATTGAATTGTAGATTTCAATTTGTCATTGTACATGACATCACTAAATGGTCATGTTGTCAAACTACCTTATCTTTAAATGTTTTTTATTGATTGGCTTAGATACCTCTCAGTCCCAGATCTAGGGATTTGAATTAGCCCACCCAACATCTACCCCACTGATGAACTGTTAGAGTGCATGAAGGGGATGATCCTACAGATCCAAAACTACTGATCTCCAGGATACCTTGCAACAACAGGATATATGAAAGGAGTCTCAGCGAGGTTTCAATATTGATAGAGTAGCAGAAACCAGAGGCCTCCTACTAGACCAAGGAGTCACTGCCATGAAAATATGCAAGCAAAAAAGTATGAGCAAAGGGTATACTGTGGGACACACTGTGGCAGACTACAACTTCCGCAATAATTTTTCCTCTGTTGTGAGGAAGTTGCAAGGGTTAAGGGCAGGTATGAGAGGAGGGGAAGATGAGTGGGATTGTGGCATGATGTGAAATTCATAAAGAACCAAAAAGAAGTTTAAAATATTTCCTATATTAAGTACAATAGTGTTAAATATATATAATATATAATTTTAGAATGCATTGACAAAATTTCTTTTTTAGCTTTGTTGTGGATAAAATTAATATTCATGTATCAAATGTCGCAGAAATGTAAAACATAAAAGGTTTTATCCTGAAAATAGATATTTAGCTGGATTGATGGTTCATATAAATAGAATACACGAGCACTATTTGAAGAGTCCAGAGATTTAAATGAGTGGGGAGCCTATGCTTGCTCCCAAGTGAATCTTGGAATGTATTCTGGTGGGTCAAGGGCTAATAGAACTAGGGAATTAGGGAATTAGGGAAGTGTGAGGAATCTCAGAGTCAGGTGAGTAGGAGGAGGTGTGCTGAGGATGTTGAATACAACCATGCTTGGGGAACAGAGGGAATTGAGAACTACAAGGTGGATCATAGAAGGCCTATTAGTTTAGTATAATTGCCACAACGGGACCCAGGGATCTCCAAGGCCACACTTTGCAAATAATTTTTTCTTTGCTGCTTTCATGGGCCTTGGCAATGTCCCCAGGGCATTTGTAATGCACTAACAACAGTGCCGTGGGGTGATTTGGTAATATACCGGATCCTTCCAATTCTCAGTTAATCAACAAAGGAAGCATGGAGTGCACTGCAAGGATGCCATGGGCTTTGGCAATTTCTTTTCTTGTGCAGAACTCTGGGAAATGATGATTTCCAGAACAGGACCTTTTTAATCCAAGACCTCTACTTTAGGAAAGAATTCAGGACCACAGAAGGACATATACACCTTGCACATCCCTATATGTAAATGATCCCAAGTGAGTCTCACTTCTCCACTGAAGCCAATAGAATTCAGTCTGATAACGTGATGGTTTCCTTTCCTAGTAATTAGGTAAGTACTGACCAGGTGAGTTACTCTAACTTCACAGATTAAAAATCAAGATAAAAATATCCCATTACACAAGCAAGGCTGGCCTCCACTCTGATGGTTGACTGACTTGAGGACATTGAAGTTATGATTTATTTCTGATAATCTTTCCTTCTCTGTCACCTGTCTACTTACTTCACTAGACACAGCATGCCAAAATATTCCAGCTTGTATGCATTTATCTCCCAATACACAGAGAATAAATATTTTTCTAATGTGAAGAAGAAATGTCAATTTAAAATAATTTAAAATTCTTTTCTAAAACCCAAATCTGAAAAATCCAAGGCTCTAATAAGCAAGTAACTTGTACATATTAGAACCAGGAGATAAGAATAAGAGTGTGGCCAGTTGACAATAATACATCAAGGAAAATTTGTTGTAAGAATATAGACAGAGGGAAGGAATGTACTCTAAATGAAACAATGCTATGTATGACTCATACAAGTTAAAACAATTCATTAATTTATCCTTGAAATGCCTAATACTGTACCTGGATTTAAACCTTGGTTACCTGGTATGATGCTAAAACATTGGTTCTCAACCTGTGGGTTTGACACCTTTGGAATCAAATGACCCTCATTGGAAAACACAGATATTTGTATTACAATTTATATCCATAGCGAAATTACACTTATGAAGTAACAATGAAAGAATTTTATGGTTGGGAGTCACCACAACATGAAGAACTGTATTAAAGAGTCACAGCCTTAGGAAGGTTTCGAACCACTGCTGTGGAAGTTGTGATATGCCGAATGTTTAAGAGTCTTGAAGATCACTGTGAAAACCTGTGATATAGAATGGGTTGCTTCATGGTTTCTAGTGTGAATGAAATATGGTCCAGATCAAAGAGTGACCATCTGCAGATGAACATACAGATGGTGATGGGGAATTGGCAGAGGGATGTTTTGGTGATAAGGTTTAATAGTAAATCAGCTTCCCAAAACTTAATGAGAAAGCTACACCTACAGCAGGCACAAAAGGAAGATATAAGTTAAATCCAAATTACACAATGTACACCGCCAACACTGAAGATGATTAAGGAATAATTTTTGGAACTTCTGATTAGATATAAAATAACATTTTTATTTAAATGTGATTCTAATAAATATATATTAAGTCAGTGGGTAAATGAAGTAGTACTACGTGGTTTTGGGAAATAAACATGGTTCCTCATCAGTGAATTCATCATTAATTGAGTAGTAGACACACATGTGCATACACATACACAAGGAAGTCGCTGACATTTGTATTACAGAAAATCAAGTATGGAAGTGTCAAAATACAAAAATGTCTTGTATTTGAGGGGAAAATAAAGAATAGTGATTAAGTTTTTAAAGGTGATTTTATATTGTTTGAAAAACAAACATTAGGGATGTGTGGTATGCTTCAAACCTGCTTCAAGCCATTACAGCCAACCATTTGGTTAATGTAAAAATGTGTTTTGACCTATACTGAGAGATGAGCTTATGGTCTCTGAGTGAGAAGACAGATACGAAGGTGGAAGATAGCTGCCATTTAGAGATAGCTCCATTTCAGACAACTTCCTTTTTAAGTTTACTCCTGGCTGACCCGCAGTCTCACCTCTTGTAAACTTCAGCAATTTATCTGAGTTCTGGCTTTTTGCAAAGAAGAAAGCAAATTGGACATCTTTGCCATCTGGTAGATCTTTAGATATGAGCAAAAGTTATCATGGTTGTCTTATGATGTCTTTTTCTAATCTAGAAAAGTTAATTTAAAAATATCTGCTTCTCAAGCAGTGTGCTTGCCTGATTATTGATTGAACTGTCCTTTAATCCGTTAAGTGTGAAGTTGTAAAAGGATAATTCCTAAAGAGTGGCACCTGAGGTGAAGATCTGTATCATAAGGACTAAGTTGTCTGCACTTAACATAATTCCATTTGTTCATGGAGATAAAGAATTTGCGTCATAAGAAATTGAAGGTTTATAAATTGTCCTTTGCATTGAGGAATGTTGAGCTTGGAAATCTTTGAATTTTATGATCACTGTGCTCAATACGAGGAGGACTGTCAATGGAAGGTCTGTATCCATTGACAAGTAGATCCATGTCTCACCTGTATACATTGGCTCCCCCATAGGAAGGCTTAGTGCTGCCCAATGTCTTGGTCAGTGTGGTCCTGTCAAATGGAATAGGAGATGTAGACTAGGTACAATAAGTCAGAGTGCAATCTTTGGTTTCATGTGTAAATGAGTTTTCACAAGTGTTCTTGTCACATGAAAAAGATTCAATAAGATTTGTGTTCACATTTTCCAGATGTGGACATAATGAGGCAGAGTTCATCACCAAAGTTAACAAAAGAGTAGAGAAACCTTTTAAGAGAGGTTGGAGATGTATTATAAACATGATTTTTTTCCTGAGTGACAGACATGTGGGCAGTGCAGGAGAGACAGATTTTAAGCCATGTGAACACTGAGAAGGACTAGTTTTAGGAGAACCAGCATGGGTGTTGTGGTTTTCTAGCTCAGCCCATTCTTTACATGTTCCTGTAGTCTTTATTACACATTCCCCAGGGAACTATACACAAGGTGGCACATAAGTGTCTTTGTCTTGATCAGAGGGGAGAATGTGGATATGATGGAAGGGGCATTAAAAAAGACTAGACCTTAAGGTAACATGGCATTGGTATCCTTTTATACAACAGATTGTAGATTTTAAAGAGTCCAGATTCCAAGGTAGTAGGGATACCTCCATATCCTTGTGCCCAGCTGCACTAAAGCTGCCACTAGGCTTTGTGCTTTGGTAAGATCTACCTTAGCAGAGTTGAATCAAGTGTGTTTCTACAGCTGCAGGAACCTACTGGATGTTTTGTGTGCCAATCACTATTCCTGACCCTAACACTGTAAAGAAAAATAATCTAGATCAATTTATCAGTCTTTTTTAGTAATAAAAAGTGAAATAGAGTTAATTTGTATCCTAATTGGATGCCCAAAACAAAAATGTAATGAATTAATGACATTAGTAAGAAAATTGTTGACTTGATAAATCAAGTTGTTGAACACTACTACAATGATGAAAGTAGAGTTTAAACGTGGGGAAATAATGATACAAACAAGTGTGGATGTGGAGATAACTATGAGGCTACATGAAGAAAGTTCTTTTTGAGATTCTATCCAGGAACACATCTGTCAGATTATGCAGGATTCTGAAAGAATTAGCCTTAGGATTTCCCCTAAAATGTAAAGTGGTCACAGATCTGTCCCACCATTTGTATCTAGTCTCATAAAGCACTGGCAAATTCCATCACTCAAATTAGCACTATTGCCTTAGGCTAGGTTTGGTCACTATACTCTGTGTCATTCTTTTCTCCTTTAAAAAGAAAGGACTAATGAGGCTGGTAAGATGACTTCGTGAGTAAAGTGCGAGACCTTGTCTCAAAAAGTAAATGCAGAGTGACTGACATCTGGCCTCCAAACACACCACACACACACACACACACACACACACACACACACACACACACACACAAGGGCACTTGTACACACATTCGCACAAACTCTCACACAGGGGCATGTCAAGTTTTCAGTTTGTTTTCTTATATTCTATATCTGTGTAGGTTATGTTTGAAGCTAAGTTTAAATTTCTCTGTTTCTTGTTCTTTTGTGTACGACAGTGATCACTTACTGTTCATAACTTCATGACTCCTTGTTTCATTATATTGAAATCATTTTTGGAAATGACACCAACATTATATAAAATTAATAACCATTAATTATACTAAGTTTTTGAAACACTGCAGATATTTCAAGCATTTTTTAAAAACTGCATTAATGAAAGCATAAAGCAGGAATATTGGCAACCTTTTTGCTAGTAAATGATAAACAACACATATGAGATAATACCTTCATATGTGTTCTACCTTCCTGTTGCTCAGAAACCAAGTGTAAGCTATTTCCTGCCCACTAAACATGTTGCTTGGGCACAGAAAGCATTCACTAATCCATTCTTTGGTGTGTGATGAGAGACCTTTCTTTCCAAGGGACTGCATTTGACATGGTATAAAATGCTAAATAAGTTAAGTATCCCTTTCATGTTCCTCAAAGAAGAGCATTGCAGTGATTAAGTGAACTTACTGCTCTGTGGGAGGACCTGAATAGAGTTTCCAACACCCATGTTTGAGGGACTCACAATTTCCTGTTGGTCCAACTCCAGGGAGATCCAACACACTCCTTTGGACTTCTTGAGTAACTGTACTCATATGCATATGTCCCGCATACACATAACTAAAATATATATAAATCTCCTTTTTTAAAGAATGGAAGAGAGATAGACAACTGTCCAAAATATTGATCATGTACTCTTGTCATTTCTGAATTTATAAGACCACTCAATGTTAATCAAGATCTCACAATCTTCTGAAAATTTTGTTTTATATCTAAGACTCACAGAAGCAAATCTTCAGAACAGGTGACATGTTAAGTGACAGAAGTTATATGTAGGAATCTGATTATGGACTTCATCAGCTGATATGTGGCTACCACTTTGTATTTATAATTCACATTTTCCCATCTTTCCTACAAAAGGCTTCAAGTACAATACACAAACACTTTCCTGGAATCACAAGGAGCATGGGGGACCTTCTATTAAATATAAGACAATGCTAATTTGTCAAATTTTCTCATATTGAACACAGGTGAACTTTCCATTCATTCTTTCTTTTACTCTTACCTGATAAACTTCCTTATGTTCTATTTTAATTTTTAATGGCATTTTATTTTCAGTTATGTGTATGTGTGTTGGGTGGGTGTATGATCTTTGGTGCAGCTGGAGGCCAGAATCATAGGATATCCTTGAATCTGAAATTATAATCAGTTGTGACCCACCTAACAAAAATGTTGGCAACAAAACTCTAGTATCACAAGAGCAGTACAACACTTAGCCTCTGAGCTATCTCTCCATTTGCCCCTGCCCCATTTTGATTTCTACCATAAGAAACCTCACCCTTGAAATAAAACAAACTTTTATGTGTATCCCACTGGCATATTAAAGGTTATTCCTATTAACTCTCAGGGTTCCTCATGGAAATGGATTTTCATAAGATTTGAATATAGAATCAAACATTTCTATCAACAAAAGTTATAGAACATCTACTAAATGATTTGAACAGAAGTAGCACTAGGTACCTCTTATACTCCATGAGGTAAGACACTGTTTTTTTAAGACTGCAATTTATTTGGCACATTTATGTCTACATGTCAAGAACAGCTTGCTTACAATTAGAATTTCTGCATATAGTTCTTTGATAAATAGTTACAAATAATTAAGGTATAAGAGCAATCATAGATGTTTGGAGCAGAGTTTTTGAAAAAGCTCATAGTGAAAATGATACATCTATAGAACAACTCCTGTGCCTAAGGCTCTGGGAACAATGTGGTGGAAGAGAGAGCAGAAGGAATATAAGACCCAGAGACTTATCAAGTTTGCTTTGAGACTGTGTTAGAAGTTATGCCCTAAAAGTCTCAACAGTATGACTTCTTCACCAGGAGATGAATGAGGACAACAGTAGACTAACACAGATGGGGAAACCCACAAGGCCTCAACCCTACACAAAGAACTATAACTAAGGAATGCTGACAGTGGGAGAAAAAGCCTTCCCTGGGGAATAACGTAGCGATCGTTTATCCAATAGCAAGCGGTCAACTCTGAATACATACATACGGGTGACACTACAGCCTGAGCAGGCTATACTGAGAAGTATATACACATATACATATATGCATGGAACACCAATTAATGAGAAAAGAAGTCATCAATTTGAAAAAAGAGGCCATGAATTTAAATGAGAGCAAGGAGAGGTATGAGAGAGGAAAAGGAGGAAGTTGTATAATTATATTATAATCGCAAAAATAAAAGAAATTTAAAAAGAAATCTAAAAGTTAAGAAAATTGATTCTCCAAGTTAAAAAAAAAATTGACGGTCATTCCTTCAAATTTTAAAAACTTACTGTGTTCTCTTCCACCCAAGAACTCACAGGTCATTGACATGGAAGAGGTTTTCACAGAGTGTAAACATTTCTAGAGAGAACATTGTATGAAAAAGTTTTGGCCTGAGGGCAGAAAATAGATTTCTGGTAATTTCAGGAATGAATTAATCAGAGGATAAAACAGTATTTTTTTCTGCCATGCTTGTTCATGATACAGAACATAGGTAATATTTTTTTTATCTAAAGGGATCTAACCTCCTTCAGCCCTTTGTAGCAGATGGCAGTTGTGTGAGTGTGGAGCCCAGAACAGGTGTAATGACAGCGTTGGCTATGCAGGAAGAAGCTGAGGAATACCAGAGGGCAAATTTGTGATCTCAGCCTGTTTATCTTTTAATCTTCATCTACTGAAAAACCCTGTCACATAGACCAAGATGATGAGCAAAATAAACCACAGGTGGTACACATTAGGTTTTATTAATTGACTGATAGTATTTTTTCAGAACTTAAACTGAGGGAGTTGCATGTGCTGGACAAGTGCTCAAGCCATGAGCTGCATCTGCAACCCCATGCTAGATTTTCTTTTTTAATGAGAATACTTCATTTTATTAGTAACTTTTTTAAAAATGTTAATCAAAGGCTTTATAAGTTTGGTAATGCTCAACAAAAAGATGCCCATACAATCAGAAGTGTAACCCAATAACCCAACCTAGATATACCAACTATCTTTGACTGGTGGAGACACGCACCTCCCTGTTCCCCCCACCTCTGTCTCTCCTCTCCTAGCTCCTTCTCTCCTTCTCCTCTTCCTCTCCTTATTCCTCCACCTTAGCTCCTCCTACATACCACACTTCCTGTTAAAATAAAACTTTTTTCTCAAAATACAATTAGAGCATAACTATACCAATTTGTATCAGTAAGATACAAGATAGACCTAATACCAGTCCATCATTTTGTTGACTAACCAAAACCTCTGTCATCTCTCCTAACTAAAAGACTTAGTTTTGAACTTGGCTTTTTTCTTGTCTTTAGAATGAATGTCATCTGAAAACCATCCTCTCAAATCTTTTCTCTCAAAGTAATAGCCTGGATTCCCATTACTGCTTTTGGATCCATATCTCGGTGTTGTGATTCTAGCATACATCATCTCTCCTTACAGACATGGAAACATTGAGTCCACAGGGTTTGAGTGGTCTCAATAAAATCATGACAAAAATCATCAGAACTAGAACTCAAGCAAAGAGGAAATCATAGATATCTCATATCTAAAGATGAGAAAAGACAGATAACTGGATATGTGGAACTAAATAGCAAAATGGAAAATACAACCTATGAATTTGTAGTATTTAGGATATAATTTGGAAAGCCACACTGCTTGTTGGAAGCATTGCGTTGTTTATGGTTTGCAGTGGTCAAAGGTGATGGGAACCTTCAATTACAGTTCAAACGGGACCTTCTTTTTGGTGGGATTCTCAGATTGGCCTCACCTGGAACTTGTCTTTTTGTCTTCATAGCAATTTTCTACTCCCTCACTCTCTTAGGCAACTCTTCCATCATTGCTCTCTCTCGACTGGACCTTCGACTGCAAACACCCATGTACTTCTTTCTCTCCCACCTCTCCTTCCTGGACCTCTGCTACACCACCAGCACCGTGCCTCAGCTTCTCATAAATCTTCATGGTCTAGACAGGACCATCAGTTATGGAAGGTGTGTGGCCCAGCTCCTTATTTTTCTTGCCCTGGCATCTACAGAGTGCATGCTATTGGGGGTCATGGCCTTTGACCGCTATGCTGCTGTGTGCCGTCCACTGCACTACACAACCATCATGCACCCTCAGCTGTGTCATGCACTGGCCATCTCCTGTTGGGTAGGGGGCCTTGTGAATTCTCTGATTCAGACAGGCCTAATGATGGCCATGCCTCTCTGTGGCCATCGACTGAATCACTTCTTCTGTGAGATGCCCATATTCCTAAAGTTGGCTTGTGAGGAAACAAAAAGAACAGAGGCCAAGATGTTTGTGGCTCGAACAATAGTCTTGGTCTGCCCTGCAACACTTATCCTGGGTTCCTATGCTCAAATCACCAGGGCGGTACTGAAGGTCAAGTCAACCGCTGGACGCAGAAAAGCTTTTGGGACTTGTGGATCCCACATTCTGGTGGTCTCTCTGTTCTATGGTTCAGCCATTTACACATACCTTCAACCTACTCACACCTATTCTGAAAGCGAGGGAAAGTTTGTTGCCCTTTTTTATACTATAGTCACCCCCATGCTCAACCCTCTGATTTATACCCTGAGGAACAAGGATGTGAAGGGGGCTCTTTGGAAGGTGCTAGGGAGAGGCACAGACCCTGAGTAAGATGAAGAAGGACAGGGATTTTTTTTTTTTGTTATAGCTTTCATATTCTGGTCTAGGACCATTGGTCACTAGCAAAAAGTCTTCAGTAGACCTCAGAGTTTTAGTGTCTTCCTATTGGGTAGGTGGCACTGGTTGAAGTTCTTTCTGTATCAGTGCCAGAGAATGAAAATTGGCTTATATCACAACATTCTAAAGAAGGCTTGGGAAGATAGTGTGTTCTAGCTCCATGCAGAGTCTACTGACTGGTGAGCATTCTCAGAGTGAGAAAAGACTCATAAGTGTGCTAGCATCTTTTCCTAAAAGTCTCTGACTCCCTATGGAGAGGAGGAGGCACTGAATCTTAGTGCAAAGTACATGAGTTCACTGCTATGTGTTTTAGTGGGAAATGTGAGATCCATTTTCATACTCAGAATCTAAAGAATTAGCTCTTAATTTGGCCTTCCCTAGCTACTCATTTCTTAAGCATAGATAACTTCTTATTACATGTTTGTGGTTTTACTGTGTGTGATAAAAGCATGTCAGGAAAGTTACACAAATTCTGCCCCAAACAATGAAAGTATTTCACTGAGTTGGTGACAAATGAAAGAAATTTGATTTTATGATTGTAATCTTAGTAACATTTGATCAACGTCTTTGTATGTCAGTTGCTTTTTTTATTGTTGTGACCAAATTACCAGACAACTTAAATAGAGATTTATTTTTCTTCTGGCTTCGGGAGGTTCAGTCTATCGTGATGGGGAAAGCACAAAACAGCCAAGCAGTTTCACATCATGGTTGGGTAGGAAGCAGAGGGGAGTAAAATGCAGGTACTCTACTGGCTTTCTCCCTTTTCCCTTTTATTCTCTCTAAGCCTATAGTCCATAAATCTTGCCACATGCATTCGCCTCAGGCAATCCTTTCTAGAACTGTATTCACAGACACATCCAAAGACCTGTCTCAAATTTGATTCCTTGGTGATTCTAAATCCAGTCAAGTTGTCAAAGAAGAACAATCATTATAAGTTAACCAGTCAACATGAAACCCAAACATATCACTTTGAAGTTATAGCATTCCACTTACGATTCCATCAAAAATTTCACATCGGTTTTATCAGGAAAAATTCATTCAGCCTGTTTTCATGAGTCCCGTTAGTCTTAATAACTAGAGAATTGTTTAAAAGGTCAAGTTCATATTCTCCTGTCAGACTCAATGCAAAGTCTTGACTATGAGCCATTGTAAACATTGAAAAAGAATTGATAATCCTGCAGTGGTGACACGTGCCTTTAATCCCAGGCAGAGGAGGACCTGATCTACAGAGTGAGTTCCAGGACATTCAAAAGCTACACAGAGAAATTCTGTCTTGAAAGTGAAAGCAAATGCAAAAACAACAACAAAAAATGAGTTTATATACTTCCAACATACAATAACAAAATGTATACAAAACATTTGTAAAAAATGTATACAACATACAAAAATGAACATTCTTCTTCTAAAGTGGGGAGATGGGAACGTAGAAAGAGAGATGGGTCCAAACTAAGACTGGAACAACAGCTCACACATTAAAACCTGTAGCTCAGTATCAAACACCCAAGTCACATAGTCACATGATTTGAATTCCAATGGATATGGATTTTGACAATAGATGCTCAAAATTCTCTTAGGGACGAAGTCTCTTCTTAATTTTAATTTTCTAACTCTCCTTCACCATCTCTCCCTTACCAGCCTCTAATCTGCCATCTTACCTTGAAGTTTTCCTCTTAATGAATTTCTACCATACCCAGGCATTTGTGTACACTTTCGTTAATCCCCGAACAGTGTTACAGAATAAGTCACATCATCACCTCCCTGACGGAGAAACTGAGTCTTAAACATGTTAGTAAAAATTTTCAGGATTAAAAAGCATGCAATCTAGAAAATATCATCCTGAGTGGAGTAACCCAATCACAAAAGAACATACATGGTATTCACTCACTGATTATTGGATTTTAGCCCAGAAGCCTGAAATACCCAAGATTCAACTCACAGACCACATAAAGCTCATGAAGAATGATGACCAAATAGGGGAGCCTTCAGTCCTTCTTAGAAGGAGTAACAAAATACTCAAGGGTGCAAATAAGGAGACACAGTGCAGGACAGAAACTGAAGGAGGGACAGTCTACAGACTATTCCACCTAGATATCCATCCTATGTGCAGTCACCAAAGGTAGAGGTTGATGTGGATGGCAGGATGTACACGCTGACAGGAGCCTGATATAGCTGTCTCCTTAGAGGTCTGCAAAAGTCTGACATACTCAGAGGCAGATGCTCACAGCTAACCATTAAACTGACCATGGAGTTCCCAATGGAGAAGATAGAGTGAAGGCTGAAGGAGTTGAGAGGATTCGCAACACCATGAGGAAAGCAACAATCCCAACCAACCAGAGCCCCCAGGGTCTAAGCCACCAGCCTGGGAGTGCTTAGGGAGGGTCTCAAGGCTCCAGCTATATAGGCAAGGGAGCTATATATAAGTGGGAGAAGAGATCCTTTGACCCATGAAGGCTGGACGTCGTGGGGGGGGGGATACTCGAGGGTGGGGAGGTGAGGTACAGGGGAGGGTGGGTGGGGGTACACCAATGTGGAGGCAGGAAGAGGGGGGAAGGGATAGTGAGTTCCTGGGAGGGAGGGGGGAAATGGGGTAAGGAGGAGAACATCTGAAATGTAAAAAATAAAAAATTTTTCAATAAAAAAAAAAAAAAAGCATGCAATCTACCAATCTACAGCTGTTTCTACATTATGTTATAATTCCTTAAATATTTACAGATAATTTTTATTATTAAAAATTTAACTCCTTATAAAACAACATTAATTTTCAGTATACAAGCTGGAATATATTGATGAAATGTTGTTTTTGAGTTTGTTATTGATGAAACCAGACAACAGGAAAACATAATCCGTTGGTATGTGGGGTTTGCTTTGTTTTGTTCTCTGTTATCCCAACATAAGCTAGAGCCATCTGGAAGAAAGAGCATTAACTGAATAATTGACACCATCATATTGGCCTGCAGGAAAGTCTGTGGGGGCATTTCTTGATTGGTGATTGGTGCAAGATGGCCCAACCACTGTGGGCAGTGCTCCCCTACCCCTGGCAGGCATCTTGGGTGAGATAAAAAGCAAACTAAGCAAAACACACGTAAAAGCAAGCCAGTAAGTAGCATCCCTCCATGGCTTGTGGCTTCTGCTTCTTCCTGCCTCTAGGTTCCTGCTTTGAATTCCCACACTGACTTCCTCTAATGTTGAACTAGGAGTTGTAAAATGAAATAAACTTTTCTTTCTAAATTGCTTTTGATCCTGGTGCTTTATCCCAGCAATAGAAAGTAACCTAGTACAATAGTGATACATTGTTTCTGTGTGGGAAAGATTAAAACATCAAGCTTTCCTTAAGGAAATACTTAGATCAATGGTGCATATAAACAAGACTGTGAAGATGTCTGAGGTGTGGTCAACACAGTACACTTCAGTTGAGAGAGGGGATTTGGCTTGATTGGTCAAGGATATAAGAAATGAGATGAAGGTAAATGCAGTCTGCAGAATCTCATATGGTAGATTCATAGGGCAAGAGTTCATGGTATGCGGATACTAACTAGATCAACTTCACTTGGGTATCATAGAGCATTGAAGACTGAAATTCACAACTTAGAGAGCCCATTGGTTGGTTGTAATTGCCACCCTGGGGCTCAGACATCTCCATGGCCATCCTTGCTAAACAATTTTTCTTTGCCACTACTAAGGAGTCTCTGACAATTTCCCAGGGCATGTGTGATGCACTAAGCTAAGAGGAGGTTTGGTAATATGCCAGCTCCTTCCATGTCTCATGGTAAGGGGCAAACTGGGAAGATGCAGCCACCCCCTAGGTTACGAGCACCAATGAGAAAAGTCTCCCTGGAGAGAAAATCGAGAATAATCATAAAAATAAGTAAGTTCTCCAGACAGGAACTCTCATCCAAGGTTGACACCCAACAGTAAAAATCAGCTCTACCTAGAACATCTCAAACTGCACATGGGTCACACACATCACCTTTGAAACCAAGGAAATTGATGATGGTCGTTCAACCGTTTCCTTTGCTGGAGGTCTGAGTATTGACTGGATGACTACACCAGCCTCACAACTTAAACAGCATCAAGAATAATTCTATTAGGTAACTAAGAGAATTTCCCTCTGCTCTTTGCCTGGTTCAAGGATAGAGAAATATTAAATTAAAATAAGAATGTTTTATCACTAGTCAGCTTTCTCTAAGATCCATTCTCCTATCCTCTCATTTCACTACAACAACATGTAAAAAATATTCTCCAAGTCAGAAGGTAGAGAACAGGGGGGTAGTCAACATTATTGAAGTGAAATCAAGGCAGACTGACTAGAAGATTAGACAACAACTGGGAGTTGATCTTAGATAGAGTTGACATTTTGTGTCAGGAGTTGCTGTTTAAACCACTAATTAAATGTAGTCATTGTCTATTTAACTGACTGGATTCAAATCTTGGTTATCTGGTATTATACTAGAAAGTTTTGTAGTGACACTTGGGGTGTCTGAGATAATAAAGATCACCCTAAAAACCTGTGGAACTGGAAGGGATAAGGTGTAATTTTTAGTGAGAAAGGAATATGGTCCAGATCAGAAAATAACAACTTATAGAAGAATAGATGATAATGGGGGTTAGTGGGACATTCGAGTGGCTAGAAAGGTTTGAAAGTAAGTTAACCTTTCATACAGTAACAAGAGAGTCCCACATGCAGGCATAACAGGTGAAAGAGAAATCAGATCAAAAGTTAAGAGTACATGGTTGAACAATAGAGATTCAGGAAGAAATGTGCAAATGCCCTTTGCTGAGGTAGATTGTCCCTACTTAAATGTCATTATATTGTGATCTGAAAATGCCATGCAATTAGTTGACAGCAAGCTGACAGTAGTGGTACAAGCCTATAATCCCAGAACTTAGGAGGAAAAGTCAAGAGGATGTGCGGTCAAGGTCTTCCTAGACTATTCAGTGAGTTCCTATGTTTTAAAAGGTAGTAAGACTCTGAATAAGGATATAGCATGGACACTCTCCTGATGGCTGATCTTAAGCATTATTTACAGAGCTCATGCACTGGCTCATAAGTGTGTGCATGTGCTCAGACATAAACACATATTTTAACAAAGATGGTTACTGACTATTACATTTCAGAAAGCAAACACATAAATGTCAAAATGCCTTATCTGTACCAAGGAGATTAAGAGTAGTGGATTCAACCTTTAAAAACTTGAGATCAGAAAAATAAGGAAAATCACAGCTGAGCAGGACCTCACCCAATTATTCATTTAATGCAGGAACATTTTTCTAACTTCCTGAAATGTTCAACTTTCAGAATTTGATATGGAGGCTTTGACTTTTTGAGAAGATCAATTTTTTCTAGATAGTCTATTTTTATACTTCTTTATTTAAATTTTTTTCACACTGATCCACGAGAGTGTAAAGTTATAGCAGGATAATGTTTGAGCAGCCAGTGGGTGGCTGAGATGCAAGAATGAATATTTAGAACCTGTTGCACTGGTTAACATAATTTCATTTTTTACTGAATAAAAGATGTATGCAAAATGAAAGGAAATATAAAGTGTTGAAGAGTTACTCTACTCAAATATGGACCCCAGTAAAACTTGAAGGTTATTATTCTCCTGTGTGTATAGAGAGTAGTCAGTTGGAAAAGATCTATGTCTATATATGGGTACCCTAACACCTCTGCCCCATCTTTGCTCACATGTTCTGGGCTCACATGGGAAGTACTGTCCAGTCCCTGAGCCAATAAGACAAAGGTCAAAATCAGCCTGGGTTATGAGATGTGCAACTAGGAATGATGTGTGGTATCTGCCAGAGTCCTCCGCTGGATTCATGTAAGGAGTCGCTTACAGGTGACCTTGAAAGCTGCAAAAGCCTCCCAAGACATTTTGTTTTTATGATTTCAGAACATGTACATAATCGAGAAGGCCTCAGTTAGTCACCTCAAGAAAAGAGTGAAGAAAAACTCTGAGTGACTGAGCCTTGGTGAGTCATGACTGCACCAAGTTCCTGAGTGTCAGATACATGAGCAGTGTGGACACAAGGGGGACTGAGAACTGATGGCACTGGTCTCAAGATAAATTTAGTGGGGCATTTCACATAAACATGAGCGTTGTGGTTGGGCAGATCAGTGTGCCTTCTGCAGGACTCTGGGAATTAAAGAGCAGTACATAGTCCCCAAAGATGGCGCTCATAAGCAGCCACATGCATCAAGATCTTTCAGGGGAAAGTCAATATAGAGGGTGTCAGAAAGTCTTCACCTTTGCAACTGCCTTGTATTGAGAATCTCACCTTGCACATCAGATGTCCAAATAAAAGAAAAGATTTCAAGAAATTAGGATACTATCACAGCCCACTTTTTAAGGAATACTGAAACTGCTACAAGAATGCATGCACTCCTAAGGAACTGCTGAAGAGCTGGTATGAAGAAGTACTTCGGGGGTCAAGGACCTAGGAAGGACTTTCATGTACCAATCATTATTCTAAGCACCAAAACTGAAAAGGCCTGGTGAGATAGGTTAACTTATGAATCGAATCTTCAGATATGATGACTACACCAAGTTAAATTATTATTGATCTGGTTGCAGGAGGTAGAGGGAAAATAAATGGAGGATTTAGGTCTCTCTCTACCAATAGAGGGAAAACAGTCTCATCATGGAATTTGTAGTGTGTCACATTGTGTCCCACAGTACACCCTTTGTCCACACTTCTTTGCTTACCAATGTTTGTTGCGATGACTAGTTGGTCTGGTACAAGACCTCTGGCTTCTGTTGCACAGCTGGGTTTTATTTGCCTTTTGGTCAATACATCCTAGGTCATTTTCATTCTCTACTCTTCAACTGGGTGACTTAAAAGCTTTCAATTTCATCTCTTCCATTCTATTTGTGTACAGCCTAAAATCTGAAGTTAACCTGAATTCTGCCTTACATGTATGGTGGCCATTTACTTGTCTGCATTATCTTGTTTTGTTTTGCTGAGATCTGGTAGGATTAAGACACCAGTATCTTTCCTATAATCAATCTAATTGTGTACTGTACAAATAGTAAGCTGACTACATGTCATTATAAGCATCACTGATTGACAGGGCAGAGCCCATAAAGTTCTTGTGCTACTATTGTATTGTGCGGTATGAAAATGTTCTTTCCTTGTTCAAGAAAATAAATATTGCTGGTATTTTTATGGAACCAGGCATGGTGCCAGATGTGAAATATACTCACCAATAAGTTCAACATTTGCTGAGAGCCCTTTTCCCCCAAACAGTGAATTGGGAAATTAATAATTGAAAAGACCCAAACACATGACACTTAGAACTCAGCTGTATACATCGACTGCTGGTGGAAATATATCTTATATACACATTTTTCTCATTTTAAAGGGTTTCACAGAACTTAATCCCATCAAAATCTTGTAAAATAGATTATTTCATACTTATGAGAAGTAAGCTTCCAGAACAGGTGTAGAGTCCATATGTGTGTGAGGAAAGGAGGGAGTCCATATGAGTGTGGGGGGAGGGGTAACTATGACCTTCATAAATAGCTGTACTCAACTGTCAGAGTCATTCAGAAACAGCTGTGCTCATTCAATCTGAAGAGGGGTTCATTCAGATAAACAGCTGTGCTCAACTGTCAGCGTCATTCAAAATCATCTTAGGTGTCCTAGCTACAACATGTGTGTATTTGCTTTCTCTCACAATTCACTTTTTGTTTGTATTTCCTACGGAGGCTTCGAGCATGGCAGTCAAGTACCTTCCTAGAGTCATTATTCCAGTACTAGGTCACTGGTGATAACTTCCAGTATAGTCAACTCAATGAAAAGGAAAATGTGTTAATTTGCCAAAATCGCTTGTGTGGAGCATGGGTGAAGGTTCTGTTAGTTACTAACATCTTTCTCTGCTTTCCTCTATCTGATTCAGAACTTTAAAACTATGATAACTGTCCACTTATAGTTACTTTTATCCATACCTTGCTAATATAGTTTATGAAGGTGCATTCATAGTTAATTCTCAAAGATGTAGAAGACAGATTTTCATGAAATTGGAGAATCAAATGTTTTACTCAAGTCGTTTAATATTTACTAAACGCCATGAATGAAATTAGCATTAGTGTAATGATTCTTATATACCGTAAGAGAAGACTTTAACTTTTTTTTTTTTATTGCCCATGTTCCTAAGTGCCTAGGAGCTTCTCGGCTTGGAAGAAGACAAGGAAGTGTAAAATCTTTTATTGAGTTCATTATAGGTGTCTTTGATGAGGCAGGGACAGATAAAATCCTTGTGCTACTAACTGAAAAGCGGTACATAAGTGTAGATAGAAAGTGTACAAAAAAATTTTGGCTTGAGAGGAGAAGATTCCTCTTCCAGGGAAGCTCAGAGGTGGGTTTTATCAGTGGGAGCAAAGTAGGAGCATGTTCCAGGCGTGGTGATGCATGAGAAGCCACATATGCATTGCAAGCCATTTTGTTTCCCTACAGAGACAGATCTATACTCTTCTTGGCCCTTCTGACAGAGGACAACTAAAGAAGCGAATCTTCTGGGAGTGCCACCTGGGTCGTGTATGCTCTGCAAAAGGAAGCAGATAAGTACTAGGGTCAGGTTTGTGACCTTAGCCTGGTTAATTTGGATCTTTAGCTACTTGCAGAATTCTGCTTCATAAACCAAAAAGAGGAACAAAGAAGAATAGCCCTTGTGCTATGTTTTTGTAAGGTTCATTTTATCTATGTATTTATTTTAGTTTTCTTAAGTGTTGGGGGTTGGATATGGGATCTTACATATGCTACAAAACTTCTTTTTCAGTCATCTCCACCATGAGCCCCACATCAGATTTTTAACAATATTTTTATTAATTATTTGAGAATTTCATACACTGTACTTTTAACACCTTCTCTATCCTTCTATCCAACTTTGAGATCTGACATTCTCTCTCTTCTTTCTTTCTTTCCTCCCTTCCTTCCCTCTGTCTTTCTTCCTTCCTTCCTTCATTCTTTCCTTCCTTCATTCCTTCCTTCATTCCTTCTCCTTCCTTCCATTATTTATTTATTTCTTCTCTCTCTTTGCACTTGCTCTCCATCTTGCTCTCTCCCATACAGTCTTGTTTGTGTTGCCCAACTAGTGCTGGGATCGGGGCCCAACCTGGTTTGTGAGTTCAACCTTCTAGGTCATATCACTTAATAAAACTGACTCTTTCTGTCTCCCATCAGGTATCAAATACCAACATCAGATTTCTAAATGCAATTTCAAAGTGTCTGCATTTGGATTTTACATCTTAGTGCTTTCAGGGAAGCAATATAGAATCTCTCTACTTTCAGACAAAGAGAAGCATTGGACTAAAAGGACTGAGTTGTCTGGTAAAGTCCAGACAACAAGTGCCACAATACCTTAAGCCAGTGATCTTCTATCTGAAGAAAAAAATAGAAAGAAGAATGGACAGATGAGATAGAATAGCAAACTAGAAGACAAAACATAGTTTTTGGGTATTTAGTGTTTTAACCCATACTCCTTACAGGAAACAATGAGTAGAGTTTGGTGAAAGGCTATGGGAAATTTCAACACCAGTTCACAAGAGAGTTTCCTTTTGGTGGGTTTCTCAGATTGGCCTCAACTGCAAGTCTTTCTTTTTGTCATTATTTTGTTTTTCTACTCCCTAACTATCTTTGGCAATACCACCATCATCGTTCTTGCAAGACTAGACCTTCGACTGCACAAACCTATGTACTTCTTCCTCTCCCATCTCTCCTTCCTGGACCTCTGCTATACCACCAGCACTGTGCCCCAGCTCCTGATCAACCTCCATGGACTTGACAGGACCATCAGCTATGGAGGGTGTGTGGCACAGCTCTTCATTTTCCTTGCTCTGGCCTCCACAGAATGTTTGATTTTGGTGGCAATGGCCTTCGATCGCTATGCTGCTGTGTGTCATCCACTCCACTACACCAGCATTATGCACCCCATCCTCTGCAGGGCATTGGCCATCTCCTCCTGGGTGGGAGGCCTTGTGAACTCTCTGATCCAGACAGGGCTTGTGATGGCCATGAGACTCTGTGGCCATCAAATCAATCACTTCTTCTGTGAAATGCCCATATTTCTCAAGTTGGCCTGTGAGGACACAAAAGGAACAGAAGTTAAGATGTTTGTGGCTCGAACAGTAGTCTTGGTCTGCCCTGCAGTACTGATACTAGCTTCTTACGTTCACATTGCCAGGGCTGTACTGAAAGTCAAGTCAATGGCTGGACGCAGAAAGGCTTTTGGGACTTGCGGGTCCCACCTCATGGTGGTTTCTCTCTTTTATGGCTCAGGTATTTATACATATCTTCAACCAGTCCACAGCTATTCTGAAAGCAAGGGGAAGTTTGTTGCCCTTTTTTATACTATCATCACCCCCATGTTCAACCCTCTGATTTATACCCTGAGGAACAAGGATGTGAAGGGGGCTCTGTGGAAGGTGCTAGGGAGAGGCACAGACTCTGGATAGGAGGTGAAAAGAAGAGCTTGTAACATCTCTGTGGTAGCTCTCATGTCTAGAATCCCACCTTGATCTTTCACTGATCACAGCAAACAGCTCAGTAGTTCTCAGGATTTTAGAGCCTTCCTTTTGAATACATTAAGATGCTTTGTAGGTCACTGTCTGTGGTCTTCATGCAAAACAGAGTAAGCTGTGATTTAGATCACAATTTTAAAAAAAGAATGTACTTGGGGAGCATATTCTGGCCACACTGGAAAGTTGTAATGGGCCGTAAATATTTGGGACAGTGACAGGAGATATAATTAACTGTGACATCACTTTTTACAAAATCAGTGATTCCCAACACAGGTAACACTCTGTCTAAACACATAAGTCATTAGCTTACCAGCTATTTCCTAAATAATTGTGGCACACACACACCCCCAACAGCTTAAGGCCGTCTCTAACTTTCCTGACATTTTCTACCCTTGTAGCTTCTGTTCCCAGGAAAATAAGGAAATCATGATCTGAGATATTTTACTCAGCATACAGAGCTTTGGATCTTTGTAGTGAAATTTTTGGAATTTTTGTTTCTAAACACAGAAATATTATATGAAGGTGTTTTTGTTTTAATCCCAGGTATGGGGTATGGGGCTGCTTCTGACTGTCTGTAGTAGCTAACTGATTTGTCTCATGCTCTAGCAGAGGTGTGGGGTTTTGCCAGCTGCAGATAGTTTCTGCAATCGTGTGACATTTGGAATTCTGGAGACTCTTCAGAGGGTATATAAGTGCTAGAGCCCTGAAAGGTGAGGTTGGAGGTTGGTGGTCATTGGTGGTGGGGTTGTGGTCTGTTATGCTCAAAGAAGAAACAAGAAGAGATTAAATTCAGGGATCTCTTCCTTTTCCTCTCTACCCTCTTTTTTTCTCTACTCTTTTCCTCTCCCTTTTTTCTTTCCTATCTAGTGCTACAGTGTTGAAGGGTGGGAAACAGTGCAGAAGGGTGGAAGAAAGAAGCCACAAAGTAGCAAAAGATGGCTACAGATCTTAAGTATGAATCCTTCTGAAGAAGCTTTGACAGCCTCATCCCAATACTCCAAATAGATTCAAGGCACTAACATAAAAAAAAAATTATTAGAAGAGGATATGGAGATTATATTATGGCTTTATCTTGGAGATCATTTTGATATTATGCAATTTAACTGATGCATAGTAATTGTGAATGTCATTGAGAAGTGAGTGATTTCCTGAGACCACCCCTTGGTTCTTATGTGGGTTTCTTTGGCTGAGTAGAAAACAAATTCATACAAAGCTGATTGTCAAGAGAAAAACATACAATTTTATTAGTTAGTGTATACATGAAGAGCTTAACAGGAGAGTAGCTTTCCAAGAAAAATGCTGAAACAAGTTGTTTTTAGACTTCTCAGAAAAAGAACAAATAATTTGTAAAAGACTGGCAAACAAATGGATTTCTAACAGAGAAGCAAATTCTAGAGATTTCACTAAGAGACATACCTGTAGGTACAAAAGCAAGATTAAGATGAGTATTACTTTAGTGAGATTCTTTATTCAGATTCATTACAACCCTTCATTACAGTCTTGGTGACTAAGTCAAAATTATCATTATGGCTTTCTGCTTGCAGGAAAAGGCAGACTACAAAGGCATGCCTAAAGTTTCATTTTCCCACATAATTTCAGCTTCAATAATGCCAACATTATTTCTATTTTATTTTCTATTTTGAGATAGCCTAGTCTTAAGTCCTTTAGTAATTTTTGAGTGTGGTATGATGCTTCAATAGACAGATACAGTGTACAGTGATTGTTTTTGCTAACTGGCATGTCTGTCACCACAAACATTTATTATTCTTTGTCCTGAAAACAATCATAATCATCTCAAGTAGCTGTTTTGAAATGTACAATTAAATACTGTCAACCACTGTTGTCCAATGTGCTGTAACATTTTAGGTATTATTACTCATATCAGGGCAGGTGAACCCAGCCAGTAATTTTCTGGAGTTGGTTAGTCATTGGGGTATTTAAGAGGAGATTATAAAGTTCCATTCAAGATGGGCTATCCATGAAATATTTAGATAAGGGACTAGAACAAGAAGGCATGCTGGGAGTGTACCTGCCGTATCCTGTAGGGATTGAGAAGGGTTACAATGCATGGCCAGCAACATTCCATGCTACAGAGTCTAGCCATGGGGAGTTGTAAGATTCAGGTCTGGGAAGGTTCTCTAACTATGGGTGAGAACTCCCAATGCCATGTCTCATGGTTTCACAACATAAAGGTCAAAAGAATTTTGAAAATCAGGAATGCTCAAGGCCCACATTTATAACAACTCCATCTGCTCCTGAAAATTTTGCTATCAAAGACTTAATGACTTTTAAAAATCTCTTTCTATTGTTTGAGAATTCATGTATGTGTATAATGTGTTTTGATAACTCTCCCTTCAATGCCTGCTCTGACTCCTCCCCTATTACCTTACCTCTTTCCCTTCTAATTTCATATGCTTTGTTTTTAAACCCACTCCATCTGCTTACCTGCCTTTATGGCATGTGTACAGCACCATCTGTAAGAGCACTACAGACTCTCAAGAGACATATCCTTGAGGAAAACTGACATTGGTTCCACCAGCAATTATCAATTGTCAATAGCTCCTCAGCTAGGAGTGGAGCTTCATGAACTCTCCCCCTTCTATGCTGGCACTTTGACCAATGTGATCTTGTTTAGTGAGCATGTGACCTTGGCCAGTATGACTACATGTGTACAATAACCCTCTCATGCTTGGGAAATACTATATCACTGCAGGTGTCCACTGTCTGAGACAATTTCGATCTTTCTAAACCTTCTACTGAAATGATATCTTAGTTTTGTGGGAGATGGCCTAAAATAAATGTCCCACTTAGAGCTGAGCACTCGAGTCTTTGTATGTTGAATAGCTGTGGTTCTTTGTATTTGCTGTTATTTACTGCAAAAATTTGTTTTTATTGAAGACAGACTTTTTTCCATAGGGTATTCTGACCACGGTTTCTCCTCCCTGAAACTCCTCCCAGATCCTCCCCACCTCTTCAACCACCCAAAGCCACACTTTTTGTTTCTTTCTCTCTCTCTCTCTCTCTCTCTCTCTCTCTCTCTCTCCTCTCTCTCTCTCTCTCTCTCTTTTTCTTTCACACGCACGGGCACACACACACACACATACAAGACTACAGAGAAATCCTGTAAAAACACAAAATTGAAAAGCAAGAACCTGGTAATCTTTTTTTTAAAAAACCCAAAACAAAGTATTATGAGAGATACATCCTCCAAAAGTCACTGAATTCCCTTGTTTGGCATCTATTGCTGGGCGTGGGGCTTGCCTCAAGCATGAGTTGTATACCCAGTGAGATTCCATTAGAGAAAAATAATTTTTCCTATACTGCAGTGCTTAGTGATTTTTTAAAAAGTTACTACACAATCCAAATCAAAGCAAAGAATAAAACCTTCTTATCTAAACAAAGATTCGTATGAGTCACCTGAGGGATTACATGGTTATCCTTAAAGGCTCTTCCACAGAAAACCTTGAGCAACCTTAGGCTTCATTGGCAGCCATTACAAGAGCCGAAGGCCCATCTTCCCTTCAGAAAAAGAGACTTTCCCTCATTTCTGGTTTCCCTCTTTGCAGAGATGATAAAGTCTCAAGAAACAAAACAACCAAGGTTTAAAACTTGTTGAGAACAGTTTTCTCAGTTCCCTGGTTGTCCATGGGCCCCTGTAAAATCTCCCTTTTTCTGCCTGAGTCTGCATACCACAGAAAATATTGATTTTTAAGATTGTGGATAAAAAAAGGATAAAGTAAGAAACAATGATAGATTAAATATTCGTGGTGACATAAAATATTTTGTATTTCATTTCAAGCTTTTCATCAAGGAAATAAATGTTTAATTGGCTTATGGTCACACATAGGAAAGGATAAAAGTGTTGTCTGAGGAATCCACAGGAGATGTGTGGTCAAATTCCAAATGAGATGTGGAATTTGGTCTGACTGTTGATAGGACTTAGGCCAAAGCAGAGAAAATGTGAGGATCTCAATATGGACTCTCGAGAGAGAGGAAGGTATGTTGAGAGCATGTTGAATAGAGATGTTTAGTTTGGATGCAGCATAGAGAATACACAGACCTGAGGGCTATAGGGCAGGTCTTTGAGAGTCTGCCAACTGCACATAATTGCCACATTGGGGCACAGAGGTCTCCAAGGCCATTCTTGATTAACAATGTTTTTGTCAGGAGACAATGCCCCCAGAATAGAACTGAGATGTTCATGCTCTGAGAATCAGGATGTGTGTAGATAGCATTAAAGTCCAGATGTTCTCTGATAAAGCACCAGGTCCTACCTGGTCTCACTTTGCTAGGATAAACATCGACTGCACAGGGGTATACCTCTACCTTCTATATTAATCATTAATTCTCCAGGATGGAAACCCTGTCCCAAGACCTCTACCCCATAAGGGGTATCAGTACATCAAAGAAATAAGTCTGCCTTGAACCTCTCTAGATATAGACAGTCTCAAATGTGTCTCACAAGCCAACAGAATCAAGGGCAGTAAATGAGATGGTTCTCTCTCCTGGAGCTCTAGGTGAGTAATGATTGAATGAGATACAAAGGATTCACAGTCTAAAATTTTTAAATGGCAATATTCCACTGGCCAATTGGCACTGGGTCCTACTCTCCACCTTGCTGGTTGGAGCACATACAAATGTTAAATTTATGAGAAAGCATGTTTTATTATTGATAGTCTACATTGGCATCTATCCTCCCACCTGAATATGTACAACATATTAAATTTTCAAATTTCAAAGCTAGAAAGACTTTCTGGAAGATAGACAAGGATAGGGAAACCAGTCTTAGATAGAGACACAAAATAAGCAATTTGCCAATTTAGTTTTTCATGTTAAAAAGAGGTAGCAGGATTCAAACCATGATTTTGTGGCAGTATACTGACAATGTCATCATGTTGTTTTGAGGGATTCTCAGTATTGAAGACCACCCTGATAAAACCTGTGAGACAGCATGGGATGCTGTGGTTCTAGTGAGGAGGTACAAGATCCAGGTCAGAAATATACCTGTTCCTATAGCTTAGCATGTGGGGCAGGAGGCTGATCTGGTACCTGAAAAGGTTTGATAGTAAGTTCATGGTCCAGATACTGAGGACAGAGATTCCTGTGTGGCATAGTACAAAGAAGCAGACTTAGATTTCATTGTAAAATACAGTGTACAGTGAAGGTAATCAGAAAAGAATTCCTGAGAACCTCCCACCCATCCCTTGCTCAGACAAACAATTCAATATTGCAGTTTGAATAGGATTCCACTGAAGGATGACAATATTAAATCAGTGGACTGGCATGAAACGTGTAATAACACATGCTGTTGGAAAATAACTTCAAACATGAATCCTCACCAGTAAAGTAATTACGGAGATTATGTACAGACACACTGGCCCATGCACACAGTCATGTACACACAGAAATCTGAACACAGATAACCAATGACCTTTCTGTAGCCAAAAATCAAGTACATAAATGTCAAGATTTCTTTGTGTGGCACAAAGAGATTTGGTACAAGAAATAAATTTTTAAAAGACATGCAAAACAAAGATCAGGGCTGAGACACAGTCTCCAACATCCCAGTGTATCAGCCAATGAGTGCAGGACCCTTTTGCAGTTTTCTGATGAAGTCTTCAGCTCTAAGTGAGCAGGCACCTGTCCAGGTACAGGAGAGCCCCTTCCTTTCACAGCATGTATTTTTACATCACTCCAATCTTTTTCCAGTACTGCTCACATTAAGTCACAATCAGCCTTCTTGGAAATGTCATCAGTTGGTTAAGTTTGGACCTTTTAAGAACAAAGAAAAGTGGGCTTGTTTTCTGAGTGCTGCTTGTAACGAATTTACACACTTGTTTTCTGATCTAAAAACTCTATTTTAATCACTGCTGCATATCTAGAACAGTTGCATGTTTTGTCAACCTTATTGTCCTTTGCTCTGCTATCAGAGTTTTAAAAGAACCTTGCACCAAGAACTTATTACTGTGCATTCTATCTGATGTCAGGCATCATATTTTTATTTAGGGATACAGTTGTAGGAAGGTAGTATATGGATAGTATGGAAACAGAAACCATCATGAAATGGTTACATGTCAGAAAAACATTCTCTTCTTCACTGGAATACATATTTAAGCAATATGAATTGAAATAGAAATTTTAAGTTGTCCCCTTCACTCGAGCATCTATGGCACTATTGTCCTTTATATTCATTCTTTGACTGAATATTATCTGTTATTTCTGTGTTCCCCACCTCTTATCTAAAGGCACTGGACTCCCACAGGAAACCTCAGTGCTGCCCAGTCCCTAAGCTAGTGCAACTACAATCTAATCTTTACCTGGGCTATGAGATATAGAACTAGAAATGATGGGAGGGACCCATCAGTTCATATGTAAAGAAATCTGAATCTAAGTTTGAAAGGTAGAAAAGGCTCCCAGGATATTTTCATTTTGTGACTTAGCAGTATAGATGCAGTGAGGCCAATTTGCACATCTGAGCCCAGGAAGAGTAGAGAAAAACCCTTTGAGAGATACAAAGTTGTCATTACTGCAACAAGTGGTACCTAAGTAATAGGTATACAGGGAGAGGGAGGTAAGCTTTACTAGAGAGTCACTAGCATCAGTTTCAGATGTGACTTAGAATTTCACTTCAGACAGCATAGCTGTTGATGTGAAGATCAGACCATTCTCTACAGAGCCCTGGTGATCAGAACCTCAGACCCTTTCTCACAAACAGAAACAGGCATGAGTCTTTGTGAGACAGATGAAAGTCAGTACAGTGGAGCAGAGATGGAAGAAATGTTAAGTTATAGTCACCATGGTATGGAGACGCTCACTGTATACTAGATTCCAATTACAAGACCAGATTCCATGGAAACAGAGTTATATATCTACACCCAACTGTCTATGTAAGACAGACACAATGGAAGTGCTTCATACCTAAGGACCTATTCTAATCTGGAACAAGTATATCCCTGTAGGTTTAGGGGAATATCAAGCATTCTTCTGCATTGGTCATTATATTAGATATTAATATCTTAAGTCTGAATAATGCCAACTTCCTAATCTGATTTTGTCAGGGAGACTATAAAATCTTGCATTTTTCATAGGTATATTTATAAGAAAATGGAAGACAAAAGATATTATCCAGAAAATAGTTGACATGATATATCAATGAGTCAAAGAGAGAAATCCCCACAAAGAAGCTCACTCGGATTATCTTTAGGTTTTCTCCCAAACTAAGGGATTTGTTTTTTGTTTTTGTTTTTTTTTAGGTTCTAGACTACTATTTTCTTAAATCTTAGCTAGCATTTGTTAAAATCCATTAGTCAAGGGGCACTACTTATTCACATTGACTCTTTGGACACTATTCCAGGGTCACTTTCAGGTTTTCTACTTATAACATAAATGATTGTTGAATGATCCCCTCAGTTCTATCACTGTCCAGCTGACAGTTTGAAGCTCAGTTCAACTTTGCCTATTCAGTGTTGTTTCATAGACTGTGGAAGCAGCTTAATGTCTGTATCTCTTGGTTACATTGTATTAAAGCCTTTGGGGATCTAGAATTCAGGAATTTTCAAATAATAATTCTTTTGATGTTTGTTGAATTGTAGTATGTTATGAATGTCTACATGATAGTATAAATATAATTGAGATCAGCATGTACAGCATGAGTGGCTAGCATCTAGCTATCACTAAATGAGAATAGAGCAGTGTTAATTCTTCATTATTACACAGAAAATAAATATACCTGAGATACTTGGGTGTTTCACTCACAATACCAGGGCATGAAATTCATTAATTCACTCAGCAATGTTCATTGAAAGACTTATCCCTCCAATGCTGCACTGTAAGCTGAGGGCACAATGCTAAGTTCAGCAGATCCAGTTGGATGATCTTTAAAGAATACTGGTAGAACACACAAGTGTTAAAAGTACATATAACACATCTCTCAAAATTTAAAACTGCACCACAGCACTTAATCCCCGTCAGATCTATCTTTCTTGTGCTGATTCAAGAAGCATATATACTAACATTTTATCCTTTTAATTTACATTTTTTTCCAAAAGAGGAGTATTTCCGTACTCAAATACATCACTTGCAGCATTGATCCAGCATGGTGTCATTATTGACCTTCTAATACAGCTCTAATGAAAAGCTGATGTATGGACTTGGCACAAGATCACATATTGAGCAGAGGTGAGACTTCTGTCAATCACTGATTTCTCTCTTTGTGATGAACCTTTTCAGATGTTTTTCATATTTTTACCACAAGAGCTATTAATCCTTAATGGCAAGGAATTTGATCCATATCCCACTGCTGTAAGTCATCAATGTGTGTTCATGGTTAATTATTTTTCATGAGAATATATTAAAGAGAAAAATCAGCTGTTTCACACAAAACATAGTTATTTACATCTTCTACATGCCCTAGATGAAAGTAAAAGTAACATAGTAATTCTTAATATTATTAACTTTAACATGCTATAAGGGACGACATGTCTTTTTTAACTCACTGTGTTTTAGGATACACAGAAACTCTGATCTTTTGAGGAATAAAGATGAGAAACATTTCATTGAATGCAACAAATTCTAGAGAACACTGATGCGAAGAACTTTGAACTGGAGAGAAAAGAACAACTCCTCCTGGGAAGTCTGAAGGTGGGTTGATAAGTTGATGAAAAAGTGCCATACATCTCAACTGTGATGACTCATAAAGAAAACAAATTTGTTATGAGTAATTTCCCCTTAAAATTACAGACCTCCATTCTTTTCCGTCTCTTAAGTCAGGTGACAGTGGTGTGAACAAGCCTTCCAAAATTGGCACAACCACACTGAACAGAAGGTCAAAGACATGCAGAATGGGACAACCATGTCATCTCTGCCTGCTTAGCCCTGGAACTTAATAGACAGGAATCCTGGGCTTCATAGACAGCAAAAGAAAAGACCATAGAATTCTATGTGCATTCTTGCACGTTTATATTTCATTTATTTTGTTTGATGTTTGAAGTACTTTGAATCCAAACCAAACACTCTATTGGCAAGATGAATACCAGCCCTACATTTGATCTTTAAAATGCAATTTCCTAGTTAGTACATTTGGATACAAACATCTGTTCTGTTAGCAAGGCAAGATACAAACTCTACTTTCACAAAAAGAAGTATCAGATTCAAGGGACTGACAAACGTGGCTAAAGTTCTGGAACACACAGGCAGTAGAGCTACAGTTCCAACAAATGCTCTATCATTCTAATCTACTTATCTCTATAATAATGAGAAAGTCTATTCAACAGATGTAACTGAGCAGCGACATGGAAATCAAAGTGCCTGGTTCAGAGAATATTTAGATTCGTGATCTTCATTGTGGGCACTAAGTTCACTCCTGCTCTTGTGCACATAAAAGGCTATGGATAGGTTCAATGCCACTTTAGAGGAGAGGTTCATCTTGGTGGGCTTTTCAGATTGGCCTCAGCTGGAAATCATCCTTTTTGTTTTTATTTCAATTTTCTATTCTCTAACTCTCTTTGGCAACACCACCATCATTGCTCTCTCTAGAGTTGACCTTCGATTGCACACTCCCATGTACTTCTTCCTCTCACACCTCTCCTTCCTGGACCTCTGCTTCACAACTAGCACTGTGCCCCAGCTCCTGATCAACCTCCATGGACTTGACAGGACCATCAGCTATGGAGGGTGTGTGGCCCAGCTGTTCATATATCTTGCTCTGGGATCCACTGAGTGTGTGCTCTTGGTGGTGATGGCTTTTGACCGCTATGCTGCTGTGTGTCGTCCTCTGCACTACACAACCATCATGCACCCTGTTCTCTGCCAGGCATTGGCTATTGCTTCATGGGTAGGCGGCTTCCTGAACTCTCTGATTCAAACAGGCCTCATGATGACCATCCCACTCTGTGGCCACCGACTGAATCACTTCTTCTGTGAGATGCCTGTGTTCCTCAAGTTGTCCTGCAAGGACACAGGAGAAACGGAGGCCAAGATGTTTGTGGCCAGAGCCATAATCTTGGTCTTCCCTGCAACATTAATTCTTGGCTCCTATGGACACATTGCTAGAGCAGTACTAAAGGTCAAATCAATGGCTGGACGCAGAAAAGCTTTTGGGACATGTGGGTCCCACCTCCTGGTAGTTTCTATGTTTTTATGGCGCAGCCATCTACACATACTTACAACCCAGGAGCAGTTATTCTGGAGCAAGGGGAAGTTTGTTGCCCTTTTTTATACTATCATCACCCATGCTCAATCCTCTAATTTATACCCTGAGGAACAAGGATGTGAAGGGGGCTCTGAGGAAGGTACTAGGAAGAGGCACAGACTAGGAGAAGGAGAAGCAAACAGGACCACTACAACTTTCTGTGATACATCTATCCTTAAGTCTACCCTGTTCTACCAACCCAGAAATAGCCTGCAGCAAGTCTCACAATTTGTTGCTTTCCTTTTTGAGAGCTGGAATTCCAGAACTTTTTAACTTCTTTCTCTGTTAATGCCTACAGTTCTTACAAGAAAGGAGTAAAAGTTGACTTATCTCAACATTGCACAAGAATGCAACACCCCTTTTCCAAAGCCAGTGATTCCCAAATATATGTCGTGCAGATGCTACTTTGCCCATAAGCATAGAACATGCTCAATTCAATGTTTCCTAATTAGCCCACCATCCTCTCATACCTCAGGGTTTAGGTTCTCAGGTCGCCTCTGCCGTTCTAGTCTTTTAGTCCCTGTTATTACAGAAATAAAAGGGGACTGTGGTCTGAAGTAGGTCATCCAACATGTAGAATTTTAAATACGATTTCATTTAGCTTAAAGAAAATACAAAAACCTGTAAAAACAACATCAAATAAAGCATCAGAATCTACTCAGATGGGTCACAGGTTTGTTGTTACCATGGTGAAGATAATTCCATTGACAGAGAAGAAAACAGAAATGATGAAAAAAAAAATAACATTGAGAAAGTTGTATAACAAAAAAGACAGGGTAGAGTAATGTGGGAGTAAAAAAATGAGGGAGTAAGGGCAGAGATGAGATAGTGAAGAGATGTGGAGACGGGGCAGGCTTCAGATCCTACCACACCTGTTTCTTTTCATGTACTTAAATGGGAGTTCATCAAAATTGTAGATAGCCTTGTAAATAGCTTTAAAGTTTTAGTATCTTTCAGGCTGGATAACAATCTTAATTCCTATTCCAATTGCTATTTATGTAATCTTTGAAATATTTTTATACCAATAATTGTGAGATTTAAATATACTCTTTGGTAATCCATGATTAACTAAGCTTTAAGGTTTGATTTTTAAGAAATAACTTTCCCATGTTTCTATGACATGAACCTGCGACTGGTTTTGTAACCCTAATCCAACCCATATAACTGCACTTCATGATTCTCTTCTTCTGAGAAAGGATCCCCTCCCCATCCCAAGTTTTCCCCAAGGTCGGGGTACTGAAGCTAGTGAATCACATGCTAGGAATTCACTATGTTACTGAGCTGTATGTCCAGCCAGCCTTGAGAGTCAAAGTTTTATCATAGAGGAGTGAGCTTGGAAAGGAATATAGTTGGAAGGGAAAGCAAACGTGAGCTGACAGCACATCACAACTTTCTCCCTGCTCTGTTCTGTCCTGGCTGCTGCATTCTTCTGAATTATGAACATTCTGCCACCAGTGCGAGTGTTTTTGTTCTTCCCATAACATGAGTGTATGTTCCCATTTCTAGAATCTTTTGTGTCAAAAGATCTATGCTGAAGAATGTACATTGTCACAATTAGTTCTTCAACATATTCCCTCTCTAAACCTCATTAGTTTCACTAAGTCACTGAAACTTAAGAAGTTTTGGCATGGCTTACTTTCAGTTACCTCAGCATTAATGTACTACTCTTTTATTTGGTATACAGTAAAAAAAAAAAAAAACATGTGATCACTTGAAAATAGCAAAACCCCCTATAAAACAATTGGTACAGCAGGACACATACAGCCATTTCTTTTGCCATTTATATCTTGTTAGATGGAGTTTCCATCTCCATGGAAACCTCTAACCTCTGGGTATCCATGGACCTTCCCATTAATAACAGTAACTAAAGGATTTTTAGCCACAAAAAGCAAAAAATGCACAAAAAAATAATGCAACTTGAGATAATCATATTAACATAATTAAGCCAATGTAGGACAAATATATGCTTTTTTTCATTTGCAGTTTCTAGACTTTATATAGAGTTTTGTATAAAGGTTACACATATATTTGTCTATATAATTTTAGATATTTTATGTATATAAGTTACACATAAATCATGTATAAACATTACATGTACATTGTATTTAAATGCACATCACACACAAAAATAGATAGATAGATAGATAGATAGATAGATAGATAGGTAGATATGCACATACATACAAATGATCACTCTATATATGATCATACATATATCAACAAAATGAAAACATGGTTATTAAAAACCAGAATTGACAAACCTTTGGCTAGAAAGTAAATAATGAGAACCCTAAAAGGTTAAACCTATTCCAGCTGACACTGGAAATGCAAAAAGAAAAGATTGCTATGAGAAACAATAGACCAATGAGCTGGATGACCTAGACTTAGTGGAAAGGTCCTTGAATACGTTCAACTTAACATGACTGAACCATAAAGAAATATAAAGGCTCAACAGATAAATAGCAAAATGAGATTAAATAAGTAATTTTAAAAAATCTCACCAAACAAATACCCAGTACCAGATGACTCACTGTTAAATTCTACCAAACTTAATAATGAGCCATTATTGAACCTTCCTTCATTATTCCAGAAAAAAAGAAAAGCAGAAAATTCTTCCAGATTCACTCTGTAAGCCCAGCATTAACTTGCTAACAAAACTAGATAAATACAACACTGAAACTAATAGAAGAAAAGGTGAGGAAGACCCTCGAATACCTAGGCACAGGGGGAAAGTTCCTGAACAGAACACCAATGGCTTATGCTCTAAGATCAAGAATTGACAAATGGGACTTCATAAAATTGCAAAGTTTCTGTAAGGCAAAGGACACTCAATAGGACAAAACGACAACCAACAGATTGGGAAAAGATCTTTACCAACCCCACATCCGATAGAGGACTAATATCCAATATATACAAAGAACTCAAGAAACTAGACACTAGACAACCAAATAATCCTATTAAAAAAATGGGGTACTGAACTAAACAAAGAATTCTCAACTGAGGAAATGTGAATGGCGAGAAGCACCTAAAGAAATGTTCAGCATCCTTGGTCATCAGGGAAATGCAAATCAAACAACCCTGAGATTCCACCTCACACCAGTCAGAATGGCTAAAATCAAAAAGTCAGGTGATAGTAGATGCTGGCAAGGATGTGGAGAAAGAGGAAACACTCCTCCATTGTTGGTGGGATTGCAAGATGGTGCAACCATTATGGAAAACAGTCTGGCGGTTCCTCAGAAAATTGGACATACCACTACCTGAGGACCCAGCCATACCACTCCTGGGAATATACCAGAAGATGCTCTAACACACAAAAAGGATATATGCTCCACTATGTTCATAGCAGCTTTATTTATAATAGCCAGAAACTGGAAAGAACCCAGATGCCCTTCAACAGAGAAATGGATACAAAATATGTGGTACATTTATACAATGGAATATTACTCAGCTATTAAAAACAATGAATTTGATAAATTCATATGTAAATGGATGGAACTAGAGAATATCATCCTGAGTGAAGTAACCCAATCACAAAAGAACATATATGGTATTCACTCACTGATTATTGGATTTTAGCCCAGAAGCTTGAAATACCCAAGATTCAACTCACAGACCACATAAAGCTCATGAAGAATGACGACCAAGGGGGGGGGGCTTCAGTCCTTCTTAGAAGGAGTAACAAAATACTCAAGAGAGCAAATATGGATACAAAGTGCAGGAGAGAAACTGAAGGAGGGGTCGTCTGCAGACCATTCCAACTGGGTATCCATCCCATGTGCAGTCACCAAAGGTAGAGGTTGATGTGGATGTCAGGATGTACATACTGACAGGAGCCTGATATAGCTGTCTCCCTAGAAGTCTGCAGAAGTCTGATATACTCAGAGGCAGATGCTCACAGCTAACCATCAAACTGATTCATGGGGTTCCCAATGGAGAAGATAGAGTGAAGGCTGAAGTAGTTGAAAGGATTCGTGACACCATGAGGAAAGCAACAATACCAACCAACCAAAGCCCCCAGGGTCTAAACACCAGCCTGGGAGCGCTTACGGAGGGACCCATGGCTCCAGCTATATATGCAAGGAGGCTATATATAAGTGGGAGAAGAGATCCTTGGTCCCATGAAGTCTGGACGTTGTGGGGTGGGGTATTTGAGGGTGGGGAGGTGAGGTACGGGGGAGGGTAGATGGGGGTACACCATCATAGAAGCAAGAGGAGGGGGGAAGGGATAGTGAGTTCCTAGGAGGGAGGGGGGAAAATGGGGTAAGAGGAGAACATCCGAAATGTAAATAAAATTTCCAAAAAAAAAATCTAGATAAATACAAACACACACACAATAACATAATAACACACACAACAAATAAACATAATCATAGGCCAATATCACTGATGAACATATGCACAAACATTTTCAGTACAACCTTAGCGAATCAAATCCAATGGTACATTAAAATATTTACCATGACAAAAGTATGATTCCCCAAATTGCAAGAATGGGTCAATACAAATCAGTCACATGATACACACCAATGAAACAAAGAACCAAAAAGCATATGATGATGTTCTTATTGAGTTGGCTTGTCCAACCTGGATATGAGAGTTTTTTTCTTGTCTTATTGTGTCTTATTTTGTCATATTTGATTGTTGTCTCTTGGAGGCCTGCTTTTTACTGAAGCAAAACAGAGGCGTGGATCTGGGGAAGAAGGGAAGCATTGAGGGAAGATGGAAAGAATGTAGGGAGGGGAAATTGTGGACAGGATGCAATGTAAGAGAGAAGAATCTATTTTCAAGAATAAATAATTTGAATAAAATATATGAGTTCGACAGATTAAAAAAAACCTATAAAATTCATCAGTTCTTTAAGATAAAAATATCTAAATAAATTAGCTATAGAAATGTACCCCAACATAATAAGTCATACATATTTAAGTATACATATTGGGTATTGAATGGGGAAAAAAAATCAATTTTCTCTCCAAGATCTAGAACAAGTCATTGATGGCTCCTTTTACAACTTTGACTTAACATAATACTGGATGTCTTAATGAGAGTATTCAAGCAAGGAAAAATAAATTAAAGTTCACCCAAATTAAATATGAGAACAACCAAATTGTTACTATGGGAGCATAACATCACTTTATGTAAATAAAAGCTTTAAAAGTTCATGAAAAGAACTGTGAAAAATAGTAAGTTCCTCAAAGTCACAGGATATAAACTGAACATCAAGTGGCAGAGCTGATGCAGGCTTTCTCATTGCCAAGACACTTCCCATGTGTTCTCTCTTATCTCTGCAGTGTTGGGCTACACTGTTTCTCAGGTCTGAGTCACCAAAAAAATGTGTTCACTGGGTGGCTTCCTCATGCTTTGAGGATACTGAACTAACAGTAAAGAATAAATCAGGATGTCCTCTTAAAGCATATCCAACATCAGTAAACTGCACCCTGTAACCTGAACTCCATTTTCCAGCCCACAGCATGGGCAACTGGCACCAAGGACAACCAGGTAAGACCCTACCCTAGCCCTTGCCACCAACTCCTCTTAAAACACATCCAGCACTGAACCCCTGGACTCCATTTTCTGGGCTACAACTCCAACTCCTTTTCTGAAGACCACCAGTACCAGGAATACCAGGCCACACTGGTATTAGGGACCCCAGAGGCAAGCTTAGCACCCCAAACCCTAGAGGCCATGAGGACCCCGCAGACCATAAAACCTCAGGTGAGACATTCTACTAAACTCTGCTAGTCACCAGAACCTCCGGCCACTAAGGCCAAAAGACAGAGGAAAGAGAAGCCAGGGGGTAAAATCCAAAAACCACCCCACCCAACAAAGATAAACTCAGAAATCAGCATCCAAACCTGTAATAACTGCAAAACCTACATGGATAAAGGCCAGCACAAAAGCACAGTCTACAACAACCAGAGCAATATGATTACCACCGAGTCCAGCTATCCTACAACAGCAAGCCCTGGATATCCTAACTCAGCTGAAACACAAGAAAAATGACCTTAAATCCAATATTATGAAAACAATGGAAGCCTTTAAATTGGAAATGAAAAAAAATCCCTTAAAGAAATACAGGAAAATACAATTAAATAGATGAAGGAAATTAAGAAAACAGTTCAGAAATGGAAATTGAATCAATAAAGAAAACACAAACTAAGGCAATCCTGGAGATGGAAAACCTAGGGAAGAGAACAGGAACCACAATACAAACATCACCAAAAGAATACAAGAAATACAGAGGCAGGCGGATTTCTAAGTTCGAAGCCAGCCTGGTTTACAGAGTGAGTTCCAGGACAGCCAGGGCTACACAGAGAAACCCTGTCTCAAAAAATAAAAGAATACAAGACAGAATCTCAGCTGTAGAAGATACAATAGAAGAAACCAATACATCAATCAAAGAAAATATTAAATCTAAAAATTTTCTGTTACAAAACATCCAAGAAATCTGGGACACTATTAAAAGACCAAAGCTAACAATAATAGGAATAGAAGAAGGAGAAAATTCCCAGCTCTAAGGCCCAAAAAATATTTTCATCAAAAACATAGAAGAAAAATTCCCCAACTTAAAGAAAGAGTTACCTATAAATACACAAGAAGCTTACAGAACACTAAAGAGACAAAAGGCTGCCCTGCTAGCCTCTGTGTCAGCCCTTGACACCAAGACAAAAGGCTGCCTGCCCTTGTCTCTGCTTTAACCCTTGACACTGAGTCTCGAATTCCCTTCCACGCTAGTCCCCCATGCAGAGTTAAACAGCCAGCACTGCCCGCTAGGTGCAGATGTCTTCTACCTTTGAAGGAGGTAGACAATTAATGCCCTGAAGTGATAAGGCCTCTACTCTTGAGCTATGGGAAAGAGACAACCAAGTGTTCCCAGGCAGCTGTGGCCAACTTGTAAAAATGCCTTAGCCTCTGATAATGGAATGAGTTATTTCTTCCCAGGTCACAAAGGTCCTTTTCCAGATGTATGATCCCACCTTGCTGTCTGAACAAACGTTATCTGTTTTTTAAGGATAGCATTCCTTTACCCCCTACCCAATCATGTAATGCCCCCCAGCTTGTGCATCTTCCATATATACCCGAACTCTGAGCGTCACACTCCCAACCTGAGGAGCAGGGAAGGCTGCAACCCGAGTCCAGACTCTAATAATAAAGACTCTAGTGTGTTTGAATCGGTGTCATAATCTCTGGCAGTCCCCTGGGGGATTTCGTTAACTGCGCATAACATTTTGGGGACTTATGCACCAGGATTCCCCAGTAGATCCCCAGAATCTGAGACTGTAGAGTCTAGTGCCGCTGAGTGAATGGTGAGTGTCAGTATTTCCGTACTGTCTGTGTCTGTTCTTGCTTTCAGTGTTGGAAAAGCCTCAGGGTGTCTGAATAAGCTGCAGAAGGTGACTAAGAGCAGATGCGCTGGAGGATCACCACTGCAGGGTCAGGAAGACGGTCCTGATCCCGAGGGTATATCAATTACATGTTGGTAGGGAGGAATTTGTGATACAGGAAGAGAAGCCTCGTCACAGGCTACTTTCCTCCCTGTGTCACCTCCAGTTCCTGAGGAGAGAGTATGTGAGTCCCAGTGTTTAGATTTATTTCTGGTTCCAGTCAAGACATGGCTATTTCATGTGTGTGGGTTTGCCTGCTGTGTTCCTTGTAGTGTTTGGTTTCTACCCGACTTTGATGGACGCCGCTATGGAACAGACTGATTCTCACCCTCTCGATGTTGCTTTAGCTCACTTTAAGGAAGTCAGGGCTAGAGCTCCCAATCTCTCTGTGGGTGTGAGGAAGGGGAAGATGACCACGTACTGCAGCTCAGATGGCGCAGTTTTGAAGTTGGCTGGCCACCAGAGGGGACCTTTCATCTCCCCACGGTGTTGGCCGTAGGAAGACAGTGTTCCAAAAGGCACAGGGGCACCCTGATCAGGTTGCCTATTGTAGTTTGGAAGGATTTGGTTACCAAATCCAACTGCCTTGGGTTAAGTCTTTTCTCTTCCCCCTTGCTAACGCTTCTTCACCATCAGGAACAGTGTCGTCCCTCATGGGAGTAGAATGGAAATGGGAAGTCCCCGTACCTATTTATCCCATCTTACAGGACAGTACACCTGAGGATGTCCTCTTTCCCCCACCTTACACCCAAGCTTCCACACCACGCGCAATTCCAAAGGTGCCCGCCCCAGTACTGCCCACACTTCCACCAGAGGAAGCCCCGGCACAACCTTCTGCCCCAGTAGTATCATCTTCAGAAATGGAGTGGGGGCAGTACAGGGAACTCAGATCAGGTATGGGATACCTCCTGAGGCTATAGAGCTGGAGGCAGATTCCACTGTTTTACCCCTAAGGGCCATGGGACCAGTCAACCAACTAGGGAATCAGCCCCACCATTATTGGCCCTTCCTTACTGCTGATCTTTATAATTGTAGGGAGAGAATGCCAGATTCTCTGACATCCCTAGAGAGCTCATTGGCCGGTTAGACACCATCCTTTTCACCCATCAGCCCACTTGGGATGATTGTTAGCAGCTCTTGCAGATCTCTTTACCACCGAGGAAAAGGAACACATCATTTTGGAAGCCCGAAAGAATGTTTTGGGAGCCGATAGCACTCCAATCCAGAACCCTGCTGACACAGATGATGGAGTTCCACCTAGGAGACTAGCTTGGGACTAAAATATGGGTGAAAGTAGGGAGCATCTCTGAGTCTATCACCAGTCTCTAATGGCAGGTCTCAGGGCATCCTCTCTGCAATCCACAAACTTGGCTAAGATTTATGATGTCAGACAGGAGAGTAATGAAGGCCCAGCAGCATTTCTCAAGCAGATTATAGGATGCTTTCCACCACTGATATATGCACCTAGACCCTAAACAAGCAGAGAATCCTAATACAGTAACGCTGGTGTTAATAAATCAGTCGGCATCAGACATTAGAAGGAAGTTACAGAAGTTAGAAAGATTAGGAGAAAAGTCATTGAGAGATTTAGTGGAGGTTGCAGAGAAGGTGAACCATAATAGGGAACTAAAGATGAAAAGAAGATTTAGACAGGAAAGATATTGAACAGATATTTGGCCAAAGTCCTTCTGGCCAAAAGTATTCCAGACCAGAGAGAGAAAGAGAGAGGGGGGGGAGAGAGAGAGGGGGGTAGAGAGAGAGAGAGAGAGAGAGAGAGGAAGCCCTGCATGGAAGTATTGCTGAAGAGAAAGATCCTAAAGGAGGTCATCGTCGTCAACTAATATTAGGTAAGAACCAATGTGCCTATGGTAAGGATGAAGGACACTGGGTTAAAGAATGGCCAAAGCGAAAGCCAAAGGTTAAAGCCATGGTCTCTGAGGAAGAAGATTGACGAGTTGGGGTTCAGACCTCCTCCCCCTCTCTGAGCTCAGGGTAACCCTTAGAGTGGAGGAGAAGCCTCCAGACTTCCTGATGGATAATGGAGCTCAACATTCAGTGCTCTTAAAGGCTCTTGAAAGGCCACTGTCTTCAAGAAGTCCTAGGTCCAATGGGGCACAGGCACCAAACAATATTCATAGACTACCGAAAGAACAGTGGACTTAGGAATGGGGTGGGTAACCCATTCACTCATAGTCATTCCCAAGTGTCCCTACCCTTACTGGGGAGGGATCTCCTAGCAAAAGTGAAAGGTCAGATTCGTTTTAAACCTGGGGAAGTTTGGTTAATGTCTCAGAATAGTGATCCAATACAGGTACTGACACTTAACTTGGATTCTGAGACTGAGTATAGACTATACAAGTCACCAGCCGCCCCCCGAAGAAGATTTGGATGTTTGGTTGACAAAGTTTCCCCAGGCATGGGCAGAAACTGGAGGCATGGGCTTGGTGAAACATCGACCCCTGGTGTTTGTAGAGATTAAGCTGGGGGCAGACCAGCATTTGCCAATATCCCATGTCTCAAGAAGCACAAAAGGGGATCACACCTCATATCTGAAAACTGCTGGCTCTGGGAGTCCTCAGGTCATGTCAATCAGCCTTGAGCACTCCTTTATTGCCTGTGAAGAAGCCAAATTCCAGTGACTATCACCCTGTCCAGGACCTACAAGAAGTTAACCAAAGGGTAATGGACATACACCCCTTGGTGCCTAATTCTTATTGAGCTTGTTGCCAGCAGATCTGAAATGGTATTCTGTTCTTTGTCAGCTCCTTGCTGACAGGTCCAGGCAAGAGGAGAGAGATCTCAGTCCAGCCAGGTCTCTCCAGGGCTGAGCAGAATGGTGTTAGCAGCCAAAGAAACACACCCAGCCAGGAGTATTGTTGAAGCAGGAACTCAACTTTAATGTAACAACCTCTGGTTTATAAAAACTTGGAGCATAGGGAGGAGGAGTTTTAGTGGAGTGAAATGAAAAAAGGGGGTGCGGAAGGGTGACAGAGGTATGGGGTGACTGTCAGGGACAATTGCAAAGCTCCACATTGCCAACAGCTCAGCAGAGGCAGGGCCAAACATGTCCTGTTGAGTCACCCCGGTACAGAAGTGAGTGACCAAGACAGGTCTCAAACTCAAGCAGCCAGGATTGGACTCTCCCACAAGGCCACAGAAACCGAAACCAGGCTTGGGTTTGTCCACAAGACCCAAACCAGGCCCGAAGGGAACTGGGAGTGGAAGGTGCCAAAGAAAGACCTTATCTCAGTTGCCCAGCAGGGAAATGACTCCAAAGTTTCACTGCCACAGGAAAGCAAGCTAAAGCATGGGAAGACCGGAAATCATGGGGCCTTCAGCTTCACATTGTTGGGGGTAGCAGTGCTGGATTGCTTTTTACATAGACTCTTAATAAAGCCAATTATAAACACATTGCCAGCAGCTGTAGGACCACATCAGGTTTTGACAAACCCTAAACCTGTGTTACACCATCCCCCAGGCTATTGACTACCTTAAGCCCAGTCACTCAATCACAAGGACACTCAATTCCAGAACTTTTCCTGAGACACACGAACCAGTGGACTCCCTCTGGTCAATGATGTTAAAGACCTTTCAAATTCTGAATGTCCCTCAGCCAGAACTTACCACCTCTTGTTGGTTATGTTATAATGCTAGACCTTCCTTTTATGAAGGCATTGGGTTAATAGCTGGATATAATGTGGCTGAAAGGGATTCTGTGTGTAGATGATTGCAGGAAGGTCCAGCTTTAATCCTGCAGACCATATCAGGACAAGGTACCTGTCTGAGGAAGATTCCCCTGTCACACCAACACCTCTGCAATCAAACCATTCCCATAGTTCATGCCAAATGGAATATTCCCCCAGAACAAGAATGGTGAGCTTGTTCAACAGAACTGACCCCATGTGTGCATGGAGAAGTCCTTAATTGCTCTATTCCTAAAGAGTTCTGTATTTTAGTCCAGTTAGTATTCTGTATAAATTATTGTTCAGAAAAGACAGTGTTGAGAACTCTGGTAGGGCACATTGAAGGAAAACTCATGTGGCAGAAAAGAGAATCTATCTCTTTACCCTTAGCCGTGATCTTAGGGGCAAGACTAGCCAGAGCTGGCACTGGGATAGCTACATTGAAAAGAATTATAATAGCTTAAAGGCAGACATAGAGGAAGATATCCAATGCCTAGAAAAGTCTATTTCCCACTTGGAGCATAACATGGACTCTCTAGCTGAGGTAGTGCTGCAAAATAGGAGAGGATTAGACTTAGTGTTTCTACAACAAGGAGGGCTATGTGCTGCTTTGTGTGAGGAGTGTTTCTATGTCAACCATTCTGGAGTTATTAGGTAATTATTAGCCAAGGTTAAGTGTCAGGGGCAGCCCTGCTTATACACTGAAGGCCTAAAATCAGCAATAGGCCTAAGTCAGCTTGCTAACACAAAGTCTTGGGTCTCTGTAGAAAAACACTGAACAGATAGCTATAAGATATTGTAAACAGGCAGCTTTGGTGGAAATTTACCAGCCTGAATAGGAAAAAGTAGTCATAGGTCTTGTGGATAGTCATAGACCTTGGGTAGCCTTGGTGAATAGTACCAACTTAGATAAGGACAAGTGAATCATAGACAGAGTCATAGTGGCCTGTCCCCCGAACCTTCACCCAGCTGACACTCTGTTCTGGAAGATACTGTACTCCCCTGAATACCTATGCTCCTGCATCATCCCCTTCCCCACATCCTGCATTTTTGTGTATATAACCCCTGTATGAAAAAGTAAAAATGTTGGTTTGATAAGCCTATAGATAAGCCACTGTTCTTTGTCTCCGCCTGTGTCCCCCATCCTCTCTTTCAGGTGATCTCCCTGGACCCCTGTTTACTGTCCTGCTGGATGGGGCAGTTACAGAAAGTATAGATAGATGCCAGAGAGAAAGAGAAAATTCCAAATGTTGGTACCACTCACTGTTTGATTCCTCCTCCTGGTTAACAACTCTCATCTCCACCTGAAGGGACCCTTGGTTATTCTTTTACTCCTCCATGATAGTAGAATACCTACTCCTTACTACCATGCATTATCAATAAGCTTTTTCAGTACATGAAAGAGAGATTGGGAACTATTCAGTTGTTGGTAAGGAGGTCACAGTATCAGCAAATTAGCACAGACAACCCAGATTTCAGAAAGCCCAAGATTGACCTCTAAAGTTACTAGCAGCAGAGGGACTAAAGAGGCAAAAGGCAGCCTGCTCATCTCTGGGTCAGCCCTTAGTGCCAAGAAAAAAGGCAGCCCATCCTCATCTCTGCCTTAACCCTTGGTGCTAAGTCTTGCACTCCCTTCCGTGCTAGTCCCTGGTGCAGAGTTAAACAGCCAGCACTCCCCACTCAGTGCAGATGTCTCCTGCCTTTGAAGGAGGAAGAAAATTAATGCCTCAAGAGCGATAAGGGACCCATTTTTGAGCTATGTGAAAGAGACAACCAAGTGTTCCCAGACAACTACAGCCAGCTTGTAAAAGTGCATTAGCCTCTGAAAATGGAATGAGTTATTTCTTTCTAGATCAAAAAGGTCCTTTTCCAGGTGTTGGTCCCACCTTGCTGTCCAAACAAACTTTATCAGTTTTGAAGGATAGCATTCCTTTACCCTCTACCCAATCATGTAATCCAAGACTCAAAAGCCCCAGTTTATGCATCTCCCATGTATACCCCAAAACACTAGACCCAGGTGTCACCTTCCTAACCTGCAGAGCAGGGAAGGAGTCTGGACTTGAATAATAAAGCATTACTCAAAGCATTGGAATCCGGACTTGAATAATAAAGACTCTTGTGTATTTGTATAGGTGTTACAATCTCTGATGGTCCCCTGGGGTTCCTTCCGGTTTGGGCCTGGGCGCCCAGCAGATCTCGGGCGGCAACTCTGCACCCAATCTCACAGAACCCAGAAGAAGCGTGGCTCCCAGGAGCTCTAACTCGAGCAGCTTCCTAAGCAAGGAGGCAGCAACACCTGCCCCAAACAGGGAGTAACCAGGTCCCACAGGGATCCAGGAACTCACTCCTGGCCCAGAGCACTGATTCCTTCCGGTCCGGACCAAAGCACTGAGCAGATCCTGGGCCCTAGCTCTAATCTCAGCAGCGACACCCAACCTAAACAGTTCTGACACAACCAAGAGAACAGGAAAGACAGGTTCCAGCCAGAGACAGCACAGGTAGCACCAAGGAGAACCAGATGGCAAAAGGCAAGCGCAAGAATACAAGGACCAGCAACCCAGAACACATTGTCATCATCAGAACCTAGTTCTCCCACATTAAGTCCTGAACTCCCCATATCACCAGGAAAGCAAGAGTCAGACCTAAAATCACTTTTAATGATGATGATGGAGGACTTTAAGAAGGACATAAATAACATTCTCAAAGAATCCGAGGAGAACACAGGTAAACAGGTAAAAGCCCTTAAAGAATCACAAGAGAACACAACCAAACAGGTGAAGGATTTATACAAAACCATCCAGGACATAAAAATGGAAATAGAAACAATAAAGAAATCACAAAGGGAGACTACTCTGGAGATAGAAAACCTAAGAAAGAAATCAGGAGTCATAGACGCAAGCATTACCAACAGAATACAAGAGACAGAAGAGAGAATCTCAGGTGCAGAAGATACCATAGAAAATATTGACACAACTGTCAAGGAAAACGAAAAATGCAAAAAACTCTTAACACAAAACATGCAGGAAATCCAGGACACAATGAGAAGACCAAACCTAAGGATAATAGGTATAGAAGAGAGTGAAGATTCACAACTTAAAGGGCCAGTAAATATCTTCAACAAAATCATAGAAGAAAACTTCCCTAACCTAAGGAATGAGATGCCCATAATCATTCAAGAAGCCTACAGAACACCAAATAGACTAGACCAGAAAAGAAATACCTCCTGTCACATAATAATCAAAACACAAAATGCACAAAACAAAGAAAGAATTTTAAAAGCAGTAAGAGAAAAAGGCCAAGTAACATATAAAGGCAGAACTATCAGAATTACACCAGACTTCTCACCAGAGACTATGAAAGCCAGAAGATCCTGGTCAGATGTCATGCAGACCCTAAGAGAACACAAATGCCAGCCCAGGCTACTATACCCAGCAAAACTCTCTGTTACCATAGATGGAGAAACCAAGATATTCCATGACAAAGCCAAATTTACACAATATCTTTCCACAAACCCAGCACTACAAAGAATAATAGCAGGAAAGACCCATTACAAAGAGAGCAATCATACCCTAGAAAGAGCAAGAAAGTAATCCACCTCCAACAAACCCAAAAGAAGATAGCCACACAAACAATGCCTCCCCTTTTAGCAAAAATAACAGGAAGCAACAGTCTCCTCTCCTTAATATCTCTTAATGTCAATGGACTCAATTCCCCAATAAAAAGACATAGACTAACAGACTGGATATGCAAACAGGATCCGACATTTTGCTGCATACAGGAAACCCACCTCAGTGACAAGGACAGACACTACCTTAGAGTAAAAGGCTGGAAAATAATTTTTCAAGCAAATGGTCCTAGGAAACAAGCTGGAGTAGCCATTCTAATATCGAATAAAATTGACTTTCAACTTAACATATAAAAAAGGATAAGGAAGGTCATTTCATATTTGTCAAAGGAAAAGTCAACCAACATGAACTCTCAATTCTGAACATCTATGCACCAAATGCAAGAGCACCCACTTTCATAAACGAAGCCTTACTAAAGCTCAAAGCACATATTGCACCTCACACAATAATTGTGGGAGACTTCAATACCCCACTCTCAGCACTGGACAGATCAGGGAAACGGAAACTAGACAGAAGTACAGTGAAACTAACAGAAGTTTTAAACCAAATGGACTTAACAGATATCTATAGAACATTTCACCCAAAAGCAAAAGAATATACCTTTTTCTCTGCTCCTCATGGTACCTTCTTCAAAATAGACCATATTATTGGTCACAAGACAGGCCTCAACAGATATAAAAAAATCGAAATAATCCCATGCATCCTATCAGATCACCATGGTCTAAAGCTGGTCTTCAATAACAACAACGACAATGGAAAGCCCACACTCACATGGAAACTGAACAATACTCTACTCGTTGATAATGGGGTCAGGGAAGAAATAAAGAAAGAAATTAAAGACTTTTTAGAATTTAATGAAAATGAAGACACATCATACCAAAACCTATGGGACACACTGAAGGCAGTGCTAAGAGGAAAGCTCATAGCTCTAAGTGCATACAAAAAGAAACTGGAGAGAGAACACACTAGCAGCTTGACAACACACCTGAAAGCTCTAGAACAAAAAGAAGCAAAAACACCCAAGAGGAGTAGACGGCAGGAAATAATTAAACTCAGGGCTGAAATCAACCAAATAGAAACAAAGAGAGCTATACAAAGAATCAATAAAACCAGGAGCTGGTTCTTTGAGAAAATCAACAAAATAGATAAACCCTTAGCCAGACTAATCAGAGGGCAGAGAGACAGTATCCAAATCAATAAAATCCAAACTGAAAAGGGTGACATAACAACAGAAACCGAGGAAATTCAACAAATCATCAGATCCTACTACAAAAGCCTATACTCAACAAAATTGGAAAATCTGGATGAAATGGACAATTTTCTAGACAAGTATCAGTTACCAATGTTAAATCAGGATCAGATAAACCATCTTAACAGTCCCATAACTGCGAACGAAATAGAAGCAGTCATTAAAAGTCTCCCCACCAAAAAAAGTCCAGGTCCAGATGGTTTTAGTGCAGAATTCTATCAAACCTTCAAGGAAGATCTAATACCAATTCTCTTCAAACTATTCCACAAAATAGAAACGGAAGGAACACTACCTAATTCATTCTATGAAGCCACAATTACGCTTATACTTAAACCACACAAAGATCCAACAAGAAAAGAGAACTTCAGACCAATCTCCCTTATGAATATCGATGCAAAAATACTGAATAAAATTCTCTCGAACCGAATCCAAGAACACATCAAAACACTTATCCACCATGATCAAGTAGGCTTTATCCCAGGAATGCAGGGTTGGTTCAATATACAGAAATCCATCAATGTAATCCACTACATAAATAAACTCAAAGAAAAAAAACCACATGATCATATCTCTTGACACTGAGAAAGCATTTGACAAAATTCAACACCCCTTCATGATAAAAGTCTTGGAAAAATCAGGAATTCAAGGCCCATACCTAAACATAGTAAAAGCAATATACATCAAGCCAGTAGCTAACATCAAGCTAAATGGAGAGAAACTTGAAGCAATCCCATTAAAATCAGGGACTAGACAAGGCTGCCCACTCTCCCCCTACCTGTTCAATATAGTTCTGGAAGTCCTAGCCAGAGCAATTAGGCAACAGAAGGAGATCAAAGGGATACAAATTGGAAAGGAAGAAGTCAAAGTTTCACTATTTGCAGATGACATGTTAGTATACTTAAGTGACCCTAAAACTTCCACCAGAGAGCTCCTAAACCTGATAAACAACTTTAGCAAAGTGGCTGGGTATAAAATTAACTCAAACAAATCAGTAGCATTCCTCTACACAAAGGATAAACTGGCTGAGAAAGAAATTATGGAAACGACACCATTCACAATAGTCACAAATAGTATAAAATATCTTGGGGTGAATCTAACCAAGCAAGTAAAAGACCTGTATGACAAGAACTTCAACACCCTGAAGAAAGAAATCGAAGGAGATCTCAGAAGATGGAAAGATCTCCCATGCTCATGGATTGGAAGGATTAATATAGTAAAAATGGCTATCTTGCCGAAAGCAATCTACAGATTTAATGCAATCCCTATCAAAATTCCCACTCAATTCTTTACAGAGATAGAAAGAGCAATCTTAAAATTCATTTGGAATAACAAAAAACCCAGGATAGCGAAAACTACACTCAACAATAAAAGAACTTCTGGGGGAATCTCCACCCCCGATTTCAAGCTGTACTACAAAGCAATAGTGATAAAAACGGCATGGTATTGGAACAGAGACAGTCAGGAGGATCAATGGAATAGAATAGAAGACCCAGAAATGAACCCCCATACCTATGGTCACTTGATCTTCGACAAAGGAGCTCAAACTATCCAGTGGAAAAAAGACAGCATTTTCAACAAATGGTGCTGGTCCAACTGGAGGTCAACTTGTAGAAGAATGCAAATTGATCCATACTTATCTCCTTGTACAAAGCTCAATTCCAAGTGGATCAAGGACCTCCACATAAAACCAGCTACACTGAAACTAATAGAAGAGAAAATAGGGAAAAGCCTTGATCATATGGGCACAGGGGAAAAGTTCCTGAACAGAACACCAATGGCGTATGCTCTAAGATCAAGAATTGACAAATGGGATCTCATAAAACTGCAAAGCTTCTGTAAAGCAAAGGATACGGTCAACAGGACAAAGCGGGAACCAACAGATTGGAAAAGATCTTCACCAACCTTACATCTGATAGAGGGCTAATATCCAAGGTATACAAAGAACTGAAGAAACTAGATTCCAGACCATCAAATAACCCTATTAAAAAATGGGGTAGAGAGTTGAACAAAGAACTCTCAACTGAGGAAACTCGAATGATTGAGAAACATCTAAAGAAGTGCTCAGCATCCCTAGTCATCAGGGAAATGCAAATGAAAACAACACTGAGATTCCACCTCACACCAGTCAGATTGGCTAAGATCCGAAACACAGGTGACAGCAGATGTTGGCGAGGATGTGGAGAAAGAGGAACACTCCTCCATTGTTGGTGGGATTGCAAGCTGGTACAACCACTATGGAAAGCAGTCTGGCGATACCTCAGAAAATTGAACATGGTGTTACCTGAGGAACCAGCTATACCCCTCCTGGGTATATACCCAGAAGATATTTCAACATGCAACAGGGCCACATGCTCCACTATGTTTATAGCGGCCTTATTTATAATAGCCAGAAGCTGGAAAGAACCCAGATGTCCTTCAACAGAAGTATGGATACAGAAAATGTGGTACATTTACACAATGGAGTACTACTCAGCTATTAAAAATAATGAGCTCATGAAGTTCTTAGACAAATGGATGGAGCTAGAAAATATCATCCTGAGTGAGATGACCCAATCACAAAAGAACACACATGGTATGCACTCACTGATAAGCGGATATTAGCCCCAAAAAACACAATACCTAAGATGCAACGCATAAACCTCATGAAACTCAAGAAGAAGGAGGAAGACCAAAGTGAGGGTGCTTTTGTCCTTTTTAGAATGAGTATCAAAAGATTCAACCAGAGCTCCCAGAATCTAAACCTCCAGCCTGAGAACAGACAGGGGCAAGCTGTCCTCTGAGAGGCTCTAACCAGCAGCTGACTCAGACAGATACAGACATCCAGAGCCAAACAGTGGATGGAGCTTGAGGACTCTTATAGAAGAATAGGTGGAAGGATTGTGGGCCCTAAGGAGATAGGAACTGCACAGGAAGATCAACAGAGTAAACGAACCTGAACCCTTGGAGCTCTCAGAGACTGAATCACCAACCGTGGAGCATACCTAGTCTACACAGATCTACCTCCATGGGCTGAACCTAGGCCTCCCTGCACATATGTTGTAAATGTGCAGCTTGGTTTTCATGTAGGTCTCAAACATCTGGAGTGGGGGCTATCCCAAAACATGCAGCCTGTATATGGAGTATGGTCTTCTAAAAAAAAAAAAAAAAAAAAACAAAACAGTTATTCAGTTATTCATGGAATATTATTTTTTTATAACTCTTGTATTCAGTTTGCAACTACTTCATTGAGAATTTTTGTATGTATACTCATGAGGGATACTGGACTATAATTTATATATTTTTGTTGGGTTTACACTTGATTTCACTATTTCAATATTATTTGCTTTGTGAAGGAGAAAAAAAAAAGAATTAACAATCATTGGTCATTAATATCTCTCAACATCAATGGACTCAATTCCCCCAATAAAAAGACACACGCAACACTACACCTTTCCCTTCCAATCTTATGTGTTTTGCTTTTAAACCCACTGTGTCCACTTATTTGCCTCTAGGGCATATGTGCAGCAGCATCTGTGAGACCATGTGCAGACTTTCCAGGAACATATTCTTGAGGGAATCTGATACTAGCTCTATCAACAATTATCAATTGTCAATGGTTCCTCAGCTAGGAGTGGGACTTTATGAGCCTTCCCCCTTCCATGCTGGCATTTTGGCCAATGTGATCTTCTTTAGGTTGAGCGTGTGATCTGGCCACTGTGACAACATGTGTGCAATAGCTCTGTCATACCTGGGAAATACTGTACCACTGCTGGTGTCCACTGACTGTGGTTCTTTCAGTCTTCCTAAACTTTCTCCTACAATGATAACTGAGCTTTGTGGGGAGATGGCCTAATATTAATGTCCCATTTAGAGCTGAGCACTCCAGAGTCTCTTAGTCTCTGCATGTTAAATAGCTGTGGTTCTCTGTATTTGCTGTCATCTACTGCAAAACTTTTTGTTTTTATTGAAAATACATTTTTTTCATAGGGTATTCTGACCACGGTTTCCCCTCCCAGAAACTCCTCCCAGATCCTCCCCACCTCTTCAACCACCAAAGCCACACTCTTTATTTCTCTTTCTCTCATTAGAAAATTAAATAAACAAATGAACCAGACAGAACAACACACACACACACACACACACACACACACACACACACACACACACACACACACGGTTGACTATACAGAAATTCTACACAATACTGAAAAGCAAGAGCCTGGTAAGGTTTTTTTTTAAAGGCCAAAACAAAGCATTATGAGAGAAACAACCTCCAAAATGCCACTGAGTCCACTGGGTTTGGCCATCTACTGCGAGGCATGAGGCCTGCCTAGGGCATGGTTTGTTTACCCAGTGAGTTTCCACTAGAGAAAACTAATTTTCCTATACTGCACCGTTTTGTAATTTTTCAGAAAGTTACTACACAATCCAAGTGAAGGCAGAGAAGAAAGCCTTCTTATCTAAACAAAAATTTGTATTTGTACTTGCAGTGCAGAGTCACCTGAGGGATTACATGGTTATCCTTAAAGGGGCTTCGCTGGAAAACCATGAGCAACCTTAGTCTTCAAGGGCAGAGCCATTACTAGAGCTGAAGGCTCATCTTCCTTTCCTTTAGAGGGAAAGACTTTCCCTCGTTTATGGTTTCCCTCTTTGCAGTGATGGCAAAGTCTCAAGAAACAAAAGGAAACAAGGCTTAGAACTTGTTGAGAACAGTTTCTCAGCACCCTGGTTGTCCATGGGTCCCTTTTCTGCCTGAGTCTGCATTACCACAGAAAATATAGATTTTAAGATTTATTGTGGGTAAAACAGGATAAAATAAGGAACAATGATAGATTAAATATTCGTGGTGACATGCAATATTTTATATTTCATTTCAAGCTTCTCGTCAAGGAAATAAATGTTTAATTGGCTTATGGTCACACATAGGAAAGGATAAAAGTTTTGTCTGAGGAATCCACAGGAGATGTGTGGACAAATTCCAAATGAGATGTGGAATTTGGTCTGACTGTTGATAGGACTTGGGCCTAAGCAGAGGAAATATGAGGATCTTAATATGCAGTCTCGAGAGTGAGGAAGGTATGTTGAGAGCATGTTGAATAGAGATGTTTAGTTTGGATGCAGCATAGAGAATAGACGGACTTTAGGGTTGTAGAGCAGATATTTGAGAGCCTGCCAACTGCACATAATTGCCACATGGGGGCAAGGAGGTCTCCAAGGCCATTCTTGATTAATAATGTTTTTGTCAGGAAGAATAGACAATGCCCCCAGGACAGAACTGAGATGTTCATGCTCTGAGAATCAGGATATGTGTAGATAGCCTTAAAGTCCAGATGTTCTCTGATAAAGCACCAGGTCCTACCTGGTCTCCCTTTGCTAGGATAAACATTGGCTGCACAGGGGCATACCTCTACCTTCTAGGTTAATCATGACTTCTCCGTGACAGGAGCCATGTCTCAAAACCTCTACTCCATAAAAGGTATCAGTACCTTAAAGAAATAAGTCTGCCTTGAACCTCTCTAGATATAGACAGTCTCAAATGTGTCTCACAAGCCAACAGAATCAAGGGCAGTAAATGAGATGGTTCTCTCTCCTGGAGCTCTAGGTGAGTAATGATTGAATGAGATACAAAGGATTCACAGTCTAAAATTTTTAAATGGCAATATTCCACTGGCCAATTGGCACTGGGTCCTACTCTCCACCTTGCTGGTTGGAGCACATACAAATGTTAAATTTATGAGAAAGCATGTTTTATTATTGATAGTCTACATTGGCATCTATCCTCCCACCTGAATATGTACAACATATTAAATTTTCAAATTTCAAAGCTAGAAAGACTTTCTGGAAGATAGACAAGGATAGGGAAACCAGTCTTAGATAGAGACACAAAATAAGCAATTTGCCAATTTAGTTTTTCATGTTAAAAAGAGGTAGCAGGATTCAAACCATGATTTTGTGGCAGTATACTGACAATGTCATCATGTTGTTTTGAGGGATTCTCAGTATTGAAGACCACCCTGATAAAACCTGTGAGACAGCATGGGATGCTGTGGTTCTAGTGAGGAGGTACAAGATCCAGGTCAGAAATATACCTGTTCCTATAGCTTAGCATGTGGGGCAGGAGGCTGATCTGGTACCTGAAAAGGTTTGATAGTAAGTTCATGGTCCAGATACTGAGGACAGAGATTCCTGTGTGGCATAGTAGAAAGAAGCAGACTTAGATTTCATTGTAAAATACAGTGTACAGTGAAGGTAATCTGAAAAGAATTCCTGAGAACCTCCCATCCACCCTTGCTCAGATAAACAATTCAATATTGCAGTTTGAATAGGATTCTACTGAAGGATGACAATATTAAATCAGTGGACTGGCATGAAACATGTAATAACACATGCTGTTGGAAAATAACTTCAAACATGAATCCTCACCAGTAAAGTAATTATGGAGATTATGTACAGACACACACTGGCCCATGCATACAGTCATGTACACACAGAAATCTGAACACAGATAACCAATGACCTTTCTGTAGCCAAAAATCAAGTACATAAATGTCAAGATTTCTTTGTGTGGCACAAAGAGATTTGGTACAAGAAATAAATTTTTAAAAGACATGCAAAACAAAGATCAGGGCTGGGACACAGTCTCCAACATCCCAGTGTATCAGCCAATGAGTGCAGGACCCTTTTGCAGTTTTCTGATGAAGTCTTCAGCTCTAAGTGAGCAGGCACCTGTCCAGGTACAGGAGAGCCCCTTCCTTTCACAGCATGTATTTTTACATCACTCCAATCTTTTTCAGTACTGCTCACATTAAGTCACAACCTGCCTTCTTGGAAATGTTACCCGTTGGTTAAGTTTGGACCTTTTAAGAACAAAGAAAAGTGGGCTTGTTTTCTGTGTGCTGTTTGTAACAAATTTACACACTTGTTTTCTGATCTAAAAACTCTATTTTAATCACTGCTGCATATCTAGGATATTTACATGATTTGTCAACCTTACTGTCCTTTGCTCTGCTATCAGAGTTTTAAAGCAAACTTTCAACAAGGAATTGCTTAATCCTCCACATCCTATCTGACAAGACCAGCCAGATACAGTCAGCATAGTATTGAGATTCTCACTGCACATTAGATTCTAAACATAAGACCAGATTCCAAATAAACAGGGCTGTCTCTACACCTGGCTGTCTATATAGGACAGACACAATGGCAGTGCTTCATACCTAAGGACCTATTCTAATCTGGAACAAAGTCTATCCCTGTGGGTTCAGGGTATATCAATTGCTCTCATGGATTGGTCATTAATCTAGGTACAAAAAATCTTAAGTCTGAATAATGCCAACTTCCTAATATGATTTTGTCAGGGAAATTATAAAAAGTTGCATTTTTTCCAAGGGTATATTCATAAAAAAATGGAAGACTACATATATTATCCAGAAAATAGTTGACATGATATATCAATGAGTCAAGGAGAGAAATTCCACAAAGAAGCTAGCTCTGGGCTGTATTCAGCAAGTTTGATTTGAGAACTTGCACATGAAGAAGAAATTACCTTTGGATTTCCTCACAAAATAATGGTTTTTAAGGTTCTGGACCACCATTTTATCAAATCTTAGCTTGCATTTGTTAAACTCCATTAGTCAAGTGGGCACTACTTATTCATGCTGACTCTTTGGACACTATTCCAGGGTCACTTTCTGGTTTCTACTTATAACATAAATAATTGTCAGATGGTCCCCTCAGTTCTATCACTGTCCAACTGATGTTTTTGAAACTCAGTTCAACTTTGCCTATTCAGTGCTGTTTCATACATAGACTGTGGGAGCAGCTTAAAGTCTGTACCTCTTGGTCACATTATGTTAAAGCCTTTGGGGATCTAGAATTCAGGAATTTTCAAATAATAATTCTTTTGATGTTTGTTGAATTAGTTAAATTTAATTTCTGTGTAGTAATGAAGAATTAACACTGTTCTACTCTCATTTAGTGATATGCTAGATGCTAGCCACTCGTGCTGTGCATGCTGATCTCAATTATATTTATACTATCATATTGACATACATAACACACTACAATTCAACAAAATATTTGGGTGTTTCACTCACAATGCCAGGAGAGGGAACACATTCATTAATTCATCCAGCAATGTTCATTGAAAGATTTTACCCCTCCAGTGCTGCACTGTAAGCTAAGGACACAATGCTGAGTAAGTTCAGCAGATTCAGTTGGATTGTCTTTAAAGAAAACTGGTAGAACACACAAGTGTTAAAAGTACATATAACACATCTCTCAAAATTTAAAAATACACCACAGCACTTAATCCCCATCAAATCTATCTTGTTGTGTTGATTAAAGAAGCATATATATATTAACACTTTTTTATAATTTACATTTTTTCTATTTTTTTATAAAAGGGAAGTAGTGTGGTACTCAAATACATTCCTTGCAGCATTGATCCAGCATGGTGCCATTAGTGACCTTCTAATACAGATTTAATGAAAAGGTGATTCATGAACTTGGTACAAGTTCTCATATTAAGCAGAAGTGAGACTTCTGTCAATCATTAATTTCTTTCTTTGTGATGAACTTCTTCATATATATACTTTTCATATTTTTATCACAAGAACTATTAACTCTTAATGGCAAGAAATTTTATGCATATCTCACTGCTATAATTCATCAATGTGTGTTCATGGTTAATTATATTTCATGAGAATATATTAAAGAGAAAAATCAGCTATTTCATACAAAACAAAGTTATTTACATCTTCTACATACGCTGGATGAAAGTAAAAGTAACATAGCACTTGTCAATATTATTAACATTAACATGACATAAGGGATGACATACTTTTTCTAACTCACTGTGTTTGTGGTACCCAGAAACTGAGCTTTTGAAGAAGAAAAAGAGATGAGAAATATTTTCATTGAATACAATAAATTCTAGAGAACATTGATACGAAGAACATTGAATTGGAGAGAAAAGAATAATTCCTCCTGGGAAGTCCAAAGGTGGGTTGATAAGTTGATTGAAAACATGCCATATGAGCTTGAGAGACGGCTCTTCAGTTAAGAGCACTGACTGCTCTTCCAGAGTTCCTGAAGTTTCAATTTTCAGCAACCACATAGTAACTCACAACCATCTGTAATGGGATCTGATAGCCTCCTCTGGTGTGTCTGAAGACACCTACAGTGTACTCATATACACAAAATAAATAAATCTTTTTTTAAAAAAGGTGTCATGCATCACAAGAATGATAACTCATAAAGAGAAACAAATTTGTTATAAGTAATTTCCCCTTAAAATTTGAAAGATTTACTCTTCTCAGTTTTTTAAGTCGGGGCAGTGGTGTGAACAAGGTCTTGCAGATTGATGCACAAACCACATACACTGATCAGAAAGCCAAAGATGTGCAGAAGGGGATGAACATGTGTTCTCTGTGTGCTTAGCCCTGGGTCTTAATAGACAGAAACACTGTGCCTCGTAGAGAGCAGAAGAGAAGACTATGTAATTCTATGTAATTCTATGTGTATTTTTACCCATCCAGTTATCATTTGTTTTGCTTGTCTTTTGAAGTTCTTAGAAGGAAAACCTACTGACACAAACACCAGCCCTAAAAATTTGATCTTTAAAATGCAATTTCCTAGTTAGTACATTTGGATACAAACATCAGTTCTGTTAGCAAGGCAAGATACAAACTCTACTTTCACAAAAAGAAGTATCAGATTCAAGGGACTGACAAACGTGGCTAGAGTTCTGGAACACACAGGCAGTAGAGCTACAGTTCAAACAAATGCTCTATCATTCTAATCTACTTATCTCTATAATAATGAGGAAGTCTATTCAACAGATGCAACTGAGCAGCAACATGGAAATCAAAGTGCCTGGTTCAGGGAATATTGTTCAGATTCACAATCTTCATCATGGGCACTAAGTTAACTCCTGCTCTTTGTGCACATAAAAGGCTATGGATAGGTTCAATGCCACTTTAGAGGAGAGATTCATTTTGGTGGGCTTTTCAGATTGGCCTCAGCTGGAAATCATCCTTTTTGTTTTTATTTCAATTTTCTACTCTCTAACGCTCTTTGGCAACACCACCATCATTGCTCTCTCTCGAGTTGACCTTCGATTGCACACTCCCATGTACTTCTTCCTCTCACACCTCTCCTTCCTGGACCTCTGCTACACAACCAGCACTGTGCCCCAGCTCCTGATCAACCTCCATGGACTTGACAGAACCATCAGCTATGGAGGGTGTGTGGCCCAGCTGTTCATATCTCTTGCTCTAGGATCCACCGAGTGTGTGCTCTTGGTGGTGATGGCTTTTGACCGCTATGCTGCTGTGTGTCGTCCACTGCACTACACAACCATCATGCACCCTATTCTCTGCCAGGCAATGGCTATTGCTTCATGGGTAGGCGGCTTCCTGAACTCTCTGATTCAAACAGGCCTCATGATGACCATCCCGCTCTGTGGCCACCGACTGAATCACTTCTTCTGTGAGATGCCTGTGTTCCTCAAGTTGTCCTGCAAGGACACAGGAGAAACGGAGGCCAAGATGTTTGTGGCCAGAGCCATAATCTTGGTCTTCCCTGCAACATTAATTCTTGGCTCCTATGGACACATTGCTAGAGCAGTACTAAACGTCAAGTCAATGACTGGACGCAGAAAAGCTTTTTGGGACATGTGGGTCCCACCTCCTGGTAGTTTCTATGTTTTATGGCTCAGCCATTTACACATACTTGCAACCCAGGAGCAGTTATTCTGAAAGAGATGGCAAGTTCATTGCCTTTTTTTATACTATTGTCACCCCCATGCTCAATCCTCTAATTTATACCCTTAGAAACAAGGATGTGAAGGGGGCTCTGAGGAAGGTACTAGGAAGAGGCACAGACTAGGAGAAGGAGAAGCAAGCAGGACCACTACAACTTTCTGTGATGTATCTCCTATCCTTAAGTCTACCCTGTTCTACCAACCAAGAAATAGCCTGCAGCAAGTCTCACAATTTTGCTCCTTTCCTTTTTGAGAGCTGGAAGTCAAGATCTTTTTAACTTCTTTCTCTGTTAATGCATACAGTTTTTACAAGAAAGGAGTAAAAGTTGACTTATCTCAACATTGCACAAGAATGCAACACCCCTTTTCTGAAGCCAATGATTCCCAAATATATGTTGTGCAGATACCACTTTGCCCATAAGCATAGAACATTGTTCAATGTAATGTTTCCTAATTAGCTCAGCATCCTCTCATACCTAAGGGGTTATGTTCTCAGGTCGCCTCTGCCTTTCTAGTCTTTTAGTCCCTGTTACTACAGAAATAAAAGGAGACTGTGGTCAGAAGTAGGTTGTCAAACATGACTTTTAAATACAATTTTATTTAGCTTAAAGAGAATACAAAATCAGTTAAACAGCACCAAATCAAAGCATCAAAATCTACTCAGATGGGCCACAGGTTTGTTTGTTACTGTGGTGAAGATACTTCCATTGACAGAGAAGAAAACAGAAATGATGAAAAAAAAACAATAAACATTGAGAAAGTTGTATAACAAAAAAGAAAGGGTAGAGTAATGTGGGAGTAACTTAACTATGTTTTGTGACATGAACCTTGGACAGGTTTTGTACCCCAATCCAACCCATATAACTGCACTTTATTCTCCTTTTCTGAGATAGGATCCCCTCCCCATCTCAGGTTTTCCCCAAGGTCAGGGTACTGAAGCTAGTGAATCACATGCTAGGAATTCACTATGTTACTGAGCTGTATGTCCAGCCAGCCTTGAAAGTCAAAGCTTTATCATAGAGGAGTGAGCTTGGAAAGGAATATAGCTGGAAGGGAAAGCAAACGTGAGCTGACAGCACATCACAACTTCTCCCTGCTCTGTTCTGTCCTGGCTGCTACATTCTTCTGAATTATGAACATTCTGCCACCAGTGGGAGTGTTTTTGTTCTTTGCATAACATGAGTTTATGTTCCCATTTCTAGAATCTTTTGTGTCAAAAGATCTATGCTGAAGAATGTACATTGTCACAATTAGTACTTCAACATGTTCCCTCTCTAAACCTCATTAGTTTCACTAAGTCACTGAAGCTTAAGAAGTTTTGGCATGGCTTATTTTCAGTTACCTAAGCATTAAATGAAGGGTCAGCATATGGACTTGGCCTATTATATTTCTGATCCTGCCTTCCTAGCTACTACTTAGCCATCCACACTTTGTATCACCTTAGCTCATGGTAATTATTAATGACATACATGAAACAATGCTTTCTTCTGCATCCTTTGATACTGTTTAAACAACTTGTGTGTGTGTGTGTGTGTGTGTGTGTATGGACATAATAGAGAAAGGTGAACCAAAGTTTTGTGACTAATGTACTACTCTTTTATTTGGCATGCAGTTAAAAAAATAGCAAAACCTATATAAAACAATTGGTAGAGCAGGGCACACATAACCATTTTTTTTGCAACTTATGTCTTGTGGGATGGCATTTTCATCTCCATGGAAACCTCTAACTCTTGTGTATTCATGGACCTTCTCATCTACGACAGTAACTAAAGAATTTTTCACCACAAAGAGCAAAAAATGCAGAAAAAAAGAATGCAACCTAAGACAATCATAATTAAGCCCATGTTAGACAAATGTATGCTTTTTCTCATTAGCAGTTTCTAGACTTTGTATAGAGTTTTGTATAAAGTTTACATATATGTGTATCTATGTAATTTTAGATATTTTACACATACACACACATTATACATATACAAGTTACACATATATCATATACACATATTACATGTACATTGTATCTATATGGATGTGATGTACATATATATATATACATATATATATATATATATATATATATATATGTGCTCTATATATGATTATACATATATAGAAATGATCAACCAAATGAAAACCTGGTTATATAAAAAACAAAACAAAAAAAATTGACAAACCCTTGGGTAGAAAGAAAAAACAAGAACTCTAAACAATTAAATCTATTCCAGCTGATACAGGAAACGCACAAAAAGAGATTGTTGTGAGAAACAATAAACCAATGAGCTGGATGACCTAGACTTAATGGATAGGTCCTTGAATACTTTCAGCTTAGCACGACTGAATCATAAAGAAATATAGTCTCAACAGATCAATAGCAATCAATGAGATTAAATTAGTAATTTAAAAAGCATCTCACCAAACAAATATTCATTGTTAAATTCTACCAAACTTAATAATGAACCAATATTGAACCTTCTTTGATTATTCCAGAAAAAAATAAAAAGCAGAAAATTCTTCCATATTCACTCTGTAAGCCCTGTATTACCCTAATAACAAAACTAGATAAATGCACATGCACACACACACACACACACACACACACACACACCAAATAAACAAAATCATAGGCTGATGACCATAAGCACAATCATGTTCAGTACAACAGTAGCGAAATAAAATCCAATGGTACATTAAAATGTCTATTCACCATGACAAAAATATGACTCCGCAAATTGCAAGTATGGGTCAATACACATCAATTACATGACACACACCAATGAAACAAAGAACCAAAAAACATATGATGATACCCTTATTGGGTTGGTTTGTCCAACCTGGATATGAGGACTTTTTCCTTGTTTTATTGTATCTTGTCTTGTCATCTTGTTGTCTCTTGGAGGCCTGCTCTTTTCTGAAGCAAAACAGAGGAGGAATAGATCTGGGGAAGAAGGGAAGTATGGGTGGGGGAGATGGGAAGAATGTAGGGAAGGGAAATTGTGGTTGGGATGCAATGTAAGAAAGAGAATCTATTTTCAAGAAAAATAATTTGAATAAAATATATGATTTCAACAGATTAAAAACTATAAAATTCATCAGTTCTTTAAGATAAAAATCTCTGAATAAATTAACTATAGAAATAGAATAAAAAGACACAGGCTAGCAGGATGGATGTGAAAAGAAGATCCATTATTCTGCTGCAAACAAGAAACACACCTCAACATCAAAGATAGACATTGCCTCAAGTAAAGGGCTGGAAAAAATTTTTCTAAGAAAACAGATACAAGAAACAATCTGGACATTAGAATAGCTACTCTGATGTCTAATAAAATAGACTTCCAGTGAAAATTAATCAAAAGAGATGGAGAAGAGCACTTTATATTCATCAAAGGAAAAAGTCAGAAAGATGATGTCTCAATTGTGAATATCTATGCCCCAAATGCAAGGGTACCCACATTTGTAAAGTAAACATTGCTAAAGCCTAAATCCCACATCATTAATACTGGGAGACTTAAACACCTAACTCACATTAATAGACAGGTCATCATCTAAACAGAAACTAAACAAAGAAATAATAGAACTAACAGACATTATGACTCAAATGGACCTAGCAGATATCTACAGAACATTCCATCCAAAAAGAAAAAAGAATAAACCTTCTCAGCATCTCACAGAACCATCTCCAAAATAGATGATATACTTTCTGTATTCTATAAGACCACCATGAATAGAAGCTGGACTTCAACAACAACAGAAACATCAGAAAAACTACAAACTCATGGAAATTGAACAACTCTCAACTCAATGACCACTACCAAAAATAAAAAATGAAATTAAAAACTTTCTAGAATTCAATGAAAATGAATGTACAATGTTCCCAGACTTATGGAACACAATAGAAGCAGTGCTAAAAGGAAAGTTCATAGCACCAAGTTCCCTTATTAAAAAAAAATAATGAGATTTCATACTAGCAGCTTAACAACACACCTGAAAGCTCTAGAACAAAAAGAACAAACACACTCAAGAGGAGCAGAGGGCAGGAAAAATAAAACTCAGGACTGAAATCAATAAAATAGAAACAAGGTGAACAATTCAAAGAATCAATGAAACAAAGAGTTGTTTCTTTGAGAAAATCAACAAGATAGACAAACTCTTAGTCAAAATAACTAAAAGGCAGAGCAAGAATACCTAAAGTAACAAAATCAGAGATGAAAAGGGAGACATAATAACACACATAAAAACCAACACAGGAACTCCAAAGTATTCTTAAGTCTTGCTTCAAAAATCTTTACTTCAAAAAATGGAAAATTTAAATGAAATGGACATGGATGGTTTTCTTGATAAATACCACTTCCCAAAGTTAAACCAGATCAGGTAAACAATATAAATAGAAATAGGAATAAGGAAATAGAAGCACTCACTAAAAGTCTCCCAACCAAAAAAAAAAAAAGCCAGATAGATGGTTTTGGTGCATAATTCTACCAGATTTTCAAAGAAACGCTAATTCCAATACTCCTCATATTATTCCACAAAAAAAGGAAGAAAAAGTATTACAACTAAATTCATCTTATAAGGCAACAATTACCTTGATACTCAAACCACACAAGTGGGTGGATAGAGGGAGGGAACTTAGTGGGGGAGGAAGTGGGGATGAGATCAGGAAGTTAGAGGTGGGGAGATAAGTTAGATGGAGGGAGATTTGGGCTGTATCTCTGGGATGAGCTAGAAACTTAGGACAATGGAAATTCCCAGGAATCTATGAAGGTGACCCTAGATAAGACTAATAGCAATGAGAGATGTGGAGCCTGAACCAGCTATCTCCTGTACTAGGCAAGACTTCCAGGAAAGGGATTGTGACATCTACCTCACCACAAATCTTAGACCCACAATTTGTCATGCCTACAGGATGTACTGAGGAAAAAAGATGGAGTAGAGTTTAAGGGAAGTGCCAACTAATGACTAGCCCAGCCTGAGACCTATGTCATGAGAGGGAGCCCACCAGTGACATCATTAATGATGTTCTGCTATACTTGCAGACATAAATGTCATTAGAGAGGCTTCATCCAGCAGCTGATGGAAATAGATACAGAGACATGCAGCCAAAAATAAGCAGAACTTGGGAATCCTGTGGAAGACGGGGAGGAAGGATCAAAGGAACCAGATGGATAAAGGATACAAGAAAACCTACAGAATCAACTAAACTGTGCCCATGGGGGTTCACAGAGACTGAACCACCAACCAGAGAGGATGCATGGGAAAGAACTAGGCCCTCTGCACATATGCAACAGTTGTGCAACTGATCTTCCTGTAGGATTGCTAAAGCAGGAGCAGGGTCTGTATGTGACTACATTGCCTGCCTTTGGATCCCTTTGCCCTAGTTGGGCTGCTTTGTCTAGCATCACTAGAAGATGTGCCTATCACTACTGTAACTTGGTATACCAAGGCTAGTTGATACCCATGGGAGGCCTAGCCTTTTCTGAGATGTAGGGAGTAGTGGATAATGGGGTTGGGGCAGGGAGAGTGCAGGACTAGAAAGAGTGGAGGGAGGGGAAGCTGTAATCAGGATGTAAAGTAAATAAAAACTTTTAATAACAAAATATAATAAGTCAGGGACTGAAAAGATGGCTCAACAGTTAAGAGCACTGGCTGTTCTTCCAGATAACCTGGGCTTGACTACCAACCCCCACATGGCAGCTCCCACCTCCATTTTAGTGGCTTCAATGCCCTCTTCTATTCTCTGCTGGCACCACAAATGGCATACAGATCAACATGGATGTAAAACACCTGTACACATTAAGCATACAGATCAACATGGATGTAAAACACCTGTACACATTAAGCAAAATTAAATACAATTTTTTTTAAAGGAACATTGTCACTTTATTCTGAATTGTACATTTCACATGATGTATTTGTTTGATAGATGAATTATTCTGTATGTGTGGTATTCAATAAAGGAGCTGGTATAATTATGTTCAACCCAAGATTGAGTGACAATTACATGGCCCTACAATTTCAAGGAAAAGAAGATGAAATGCTTTAGCAAAATACTTCAGTGTATGTTATGTGTCATGTGTATGTGTGTGTTTGTGCATGATCCTAAGCACATATGTATGTACAGGTGTGTGTCTGTGTGTGTGTGTGTGTCTGTGTGTGTGTGTGTGTCTGTAAAGGAATTATGTATATTCTTTAATTGTATTCCACTTTGTTTGTATTTAAAGATTTGCTTTGGAGCAGATCCTGGGCAGCACCTCTGTACCTAATCTCACAAAACCCAGAGGAAGTGAGCCTCGCAGGAGCTCTAATCTGGGCAGTATCTTAGGTAAGGAGACAGCAACACCCTCCCTAAACAGGGAGTAACTGGGACCCACTGGGACCCAGGAATTCACTCCTGGTCCAAAGCACTGGTTCCTTCCGGTCTGGGCCAAAGCACTGAGCAGATCTTGGGCCCCAGCTATAACCCCAGTAGTAACACCTACCCCACACAGTTCTGAAACAACCAAGATAATAGAAAGACAGGCTCCAGTCAGAGACAGGGCAGATAGCACTAAGTAGATCCAGATGGCAAAAGGAAAGCACAAGAAAATAAGCATCAGCAACCCAGGGTACTTGGCATCATTAGAACCTACTTCTGCCACACTAGAAAGTCCTGAATTCCCCATAGCACGAGGAAAGCAAAATTCAGATTTAAAATCACTTCTAATGATGAGGATAGAGGACTTTAAAAAGGACATAAAAACACTCTCAAAGAATGTGAGAACACAGGTAAACAGGTAGAGCCCTTAAAGAGGAAACACAAAAATTCCTTAAAGAATTACAAGAGAACACAACCAGACAGGTGAAGGAATTGACGAAATCCATCCAGTACATAAAAATGGAAGTAGAAACAATAAAGAAATCACAAAGGGAGACAACCTGGAGATAGAAAACATAGGGAAAAAAATCAGGAGTCATAGATGCAAGAATCACCGACAGAATACAAGAGATAGAAGAGAGAATCTCAGGTGCAGAAGATACCATAGAAAATATTGGCACAATTGTCAAAGAAAACGCAAAATGCGAAAAGCTCTTAACACAAAACATCCAGGAAATCCAGGGCACAATGAGAAAACCAAACTGAAGGATAATAGGTATAGATGAGAGTGAAGACTTAAAGGACCAATAAATATAGTCAACAAAATTATAGAAAAACTTCCCTAACCTAAAGAACAAGATGCCCATAAACATACAAGAATCCTAAAGAATACCAAATAGAGTAGACCAGAAAAGAAATACCTCCAGTCACATAATAATCAAAACACCAAATGCACAAAACAAAGAAAGAATATTAAATGCAGTAGGGGAAAATGCTAAGTAACATATAAAGGCAGACCTATAAGAATTACACCAGACTTCTCACCAGATACTATAGAAGCAAAAAGATCCTGGACAGATGACATACAGACCCTAAGAGAACACAAATGTCAGCCCAGGCTATTATACCCAGCAAAACTTCAATTACCATAGATGGAGAAACCAAGATATTCCATGACAAAACCAAATTTACACAATATATTTCCACAAACCCAGCATTACAATGGATAATAGAGGGAAAGCTCCAATACAAGGAGGGAAATTATACCCTAGAAAGAGCACGAAAGTAATCCTCTTCCAACAAATCCAAAAGAAGATAGCCACACAAAGATAATTCCACCTCTAATAACAAAAATAACAGGAAGCAACAATCACCGTTCCTTAATATCTCTTAACATCAATGGACTCAATTCCCCAATAAAAAGACATAGGCTAAAGGACTGGATATGTAAACAGGACCCAGCATTTTGCTGCATACAGGAAACCCACCTCAGTGACAAAGACAGACACTACCTTAGAGTAAAAGGCTGGAAAACAATTTTTCAAGCCTTAAAAAACAAGCTGGAGTAGCCATTCTACAACCTCCAGCCCAAGAACACAACGGGAGGGACTCATGGCTCCACCTGGATAGGTAGTTGAGGGTAGCCTTGTCAGGCATCAGTGGAAGTGGAGGGCATTGGTGCCTGAAAGTTTGGATTCCCTAGTGTTGGAGAATTCGAGAGCAAGGATTCAGTAATGGGAGGATGGTGGGAGCACACCCTCATAGAAACTCCCAGAATTATATGGATTAAACATGACAGAGGCAGGCTGCCAGAAGATTAGATTCCAGAATTCAAACAAAATATTATCTTGATACTAAAATTTGTTTTGAGAATTGTATATTGCAGAACACACAGCCTTGGTATATCTGCTCATCAAGCAAGCTGAGCAGACATGCTCGAACCTCTGATGTCCTGGAAATTCAGCTGGATGAAGTGAAGACACAGATGTCAGAAGCTTATCAATGTACTCTTCTGCCTTCCCCTCTTCTAATATCTCCACGCCCGTAATCAGCTTGAAGAAGTTAATGAAGAGTCAGAGCCCCTATTCCCTGGGCTTGGGGACTGTAGTGGTTAATATTAGGCTGTCTTTCTAGGGAAAAGTACTGGTTTTGTTGGAACAGGGAGGAATAGCTAGGATTTATTGCATAGCCATAACCTAGTGGTAGAAATCTGCATAATTGTTATTAAGCCGAAGTTATAATTTCTTAAATGGTACAAAATTTACTTTGATTTCAAATTTAAGGTTTTCATTGGTACAAGTTTCTTTTTTTTTTTATGGTGAAAAAAAAGGTATATATTTAGAATTAGTCATCTGGACTCAGTTTAGATGATCCCAATCTTGTTGGCAACATCTAGAGCATCATAATCAGGAGCCAAGCGAACATATGCCTTCTTCTCTCCATCAGGCCTTATCAGGGTATTGACTTTGGACACATCAATGTCATAGAGTTTCTTCACGGCCTGTTTGATCTGGTGCTTGTTGGCCTTGACATCCACAATGAACACAAGTGTGTTGTTGTCCTCTATTTTCTTCATGGCTGACTCCGTGGTCAGTGGGAATTTGATGATGGCATAGTGGTCAAGCTTGTTTCTCCTGGGTGCACTTTTCCGAGGATATTTTGGCTGCCTCCGGAGCCGCAGTGTCTTGGGCCGCCGAAAGGTGGGTGACGTTCGGATCTTCTTCTTTTTGTGGCTGTGGACGCCCTTCAGCACTGCCTTCTTAGCTTTCAAGGCCTTCGCTTTGGCTTCGGCTTTGGGAGGGGCAGGAGCTTCCTTCTTCGCTTTCGGCGCCATCTTGGCGAAAAGGGTTGCCCATCCGGTACAAGTTTCTTATTGATATAAAAGTGAAGTTAATATTGTTACTCTCATAGGCATTGTGCCTATATAACACATTTAGGAATACAAGGCTTAGACCTGGTCCTTCTTTAACTTTTGTAACTGATTCGAGATGGTTAGCCTGTAAGTTAAGGGCCTATAGCAAATTCATGGCTCTGAATTTATTGTTAGGGTGTTTTCTATATTTTATTTGGAAATAGCTGAGAGGAGTTAACAGACAACAGTCCAGATTGCCTTACATGGATAGTTGGTTTTCAAAACATCAGAAGTCCACAGAATTGACGTTACAAACATTTCTGTATTAAGGGTTCATTTTGATTAGTGACCTGTCTGCTCCTGACAGCTTCCTGTCTTGGATTCTAAGAAGAAATTGAGCATCTTTGGAGTTACTCCAATTGTGGTGAGACAGGCACTAGGAAAGAATTGCCTCTTTTCATCTACACAAAATACAGTCCTGAAAAGGACACACTTGTGGAATAGTCAACTGATTATATCTGTCAAGACAGAGTAATCAGCCCTTAATAATTCTGCATCACTAGGTCTGTCAGATGATCCTGGGCCAGAAGGCTGAAAATCGGATGCTCCAATGTTTTGTAGTATAGGGACTGTCTAGGTGTTCAGTGGTCTCTATAAATTGGCTAAGTTTTAGAAGCTATGCTTTGTGCTCCCCATAATTTCAATTAATTCAGTCATTCTGGATTTCTGATGGGGTTGAAGACTTATAGTCTCATAGCCACTCCCGGCTATTTACTTGAGAGAAAAGACTTGAGAGGATGGTTTTCAGCTGACATTCATTCTAAAGACAAGAAAAAAGCCAGGTTCAGAACTAAGTCTTTTAGTTACGAGAGATGACAGAGGTTCTGGTTAGTCAACAAAATGATTGGCTGGGTATTAGGTCTACCTTGTACCTTACTGATACAAATTGGTATAGTTATTTGTATTTTGAGAAAAAAATTTTATTTTAACAGGGAGTGTGATATGTAGGAGGAGCTAAGGTGGGAGGAGTAAGGAAAGGAAGAGGAGGAGTAAGGACAGGAGGAGAAAAAGAAGAAGAGGAGCTAGGAAATGAGAGGGGGGTCAGGGGGGGGACATGGAGGCAGATGTTCTTCTGTCTCCACCAGTCAAAGGTAGTTGGTATATCTAGGTTGGGTATTGGGTTACACTTCTGATTGTATGGGCATCTTGTTATTGAGCATTACCAAACTTATGAAGCCTTTGATTAACATTTTTTAAAAAGTTACTAATTAAAAAAAAAAAAAGAAAAAAGAAAGAAATAAAAAGGGAAAATAAAATCTTACCTATTTCAATGTGACAAAAGAAAAGAAAAGAAAAGAAAAATGCAAACCTGGACTTCTACTAAATTCATTCACCCTCATTTTATTGAAATATGTAACTAACCAAAGATGAGGTTCATCTTGGGAGTATGTTGCCGTAACATTGAAGAGATTTCCTTTCATTTAAACTGATGTGCTGTTGCATATTAATCTACATATTTCTGCGTATTTGTCATGACAATGCTTACATCTCATTTGGTGTACCAAGAAAATAAATGTTCCACTTTCTACAAAAAAAGATTTGTTTTATTTTCATTTTTATATCTTTGTATGTATCCATGTATGTATGCGCATGTTATGCTCAGATACCCAAAGAGACCAGAATATGGAGTTGAATCTCTGGACATGGACTTACAGGTGGTTTTGAGGCACCCAATGTAGGTGCTGGAGACTAAACTCAGATACTCTATGTAACAAGGCCCTCAGACCTTTAGCACAACAGATTCCATGATAGAAGTACCATTTAGGATGTAAAACTCAGCAAGTAGATTGCACCATCTGCCTAAAGGAAAACCGAGGACTAATCCATCAATGTCTATACTTCTGGAAAACTCTCAAAATGTAGTAACTTTGATTTTTTTTTGGCATCTGTAGTTCTGCTTCTGGCTAATTGTTCTTGTTAACTGAACTATGTCAACCCAGAACATGATTTTTGTGTCTTAAAGATCATGGAGAGAAAGGCTCAGTGCTACACTGAAATTCCAAACACCTAGTGTAGTCACCAGCCAGCTAGTCAAGACTCTATATTGGCTTAAACCCATGTCTGAGCACTCTTCTCTGGTGAATACCCTACAACACTCTACAAGAACAGCAAGCACTCTTAATTGCTAGGCCATCTCTCCAGCTCCTACTCTAGATTTTGTGAGTCTCTAAATAAAACTCAAAATTCACTGATTGAATTGCTCAAGATAGTCAGTTAATCAAGATGCCCTAGAGCCCATCTCTGTCTCCTGAGTACTGGAGATGTGGTTGGTCACCATACTTGCCTGGCTTCTATGTCGATTCTGAGTATCTTGCTTAAGAAAGCTATTAAAATCAATATGTGCTCATTATACTGTAAACAAAACTCTGATATATTAAGAAAAATCTATCATTCTCTCCAAAACATCCTATTATGTAAAACTAGTAAAAATCATAATCATATTCTACCTGAAGACTTTTTTATAGCATTTTTAAAGCTTCTTTGATAGTTGTTACTCTAGATTGGATTGAGAAACACTTAAGAGAGTTGTAAAGTTCTGGTTATGTCTATTAAGATCAATACTGAACGTGGGAAGCACCAACTGCAAGCTGGTTCAGATATAATTAAATGAGTCCAAAAGACAGCCTTATGTAGGAGTAAACAGCTGCTGAAGAGAACTCTGACCAGCCAATGTGCAGAGAGGAGATGTTAGGACCTATGGAGTCTGTGAGTTGCATTTTGGCTTGTAGCTTTCACTCATATTGATGTCAACTTTCTGTTACCCAGCTAATTTGAGTCATCCCTGCTTCTGCAGCTAAGTCTTCACCTGTCCTCCTGTTAGTAGACCCACTGGCTCACCAAGAAGAAAGCCTTAACATACTTTTTCCTGCTTTCTAACTGAGCTTCTCTTTTCGTTTCATTATGAACTTTCTTGGAATCAAAGATCATATTTTTGTGTTCTGGTCAGTCAGAGTGAAAGCCTAAAAATTACTATTACCTTAATAAAATCACTGAATGACCATCTAACATACACCATGCATCTACAAACAGTGGTACAAGATAGATCATGGTACCATCATCTTACAGATGGGGAAACTACAGTTCAAGTATGGCAGGTCAAAGATTACTAATTACAAAACTATTTCCTTAAGTAATAGTATGGTTTTTTAAGTGAATATAGGAAACACTGTGTATTGACTTTTTATTACCCTAATATGAAAAGAATATTATTTTTCCTCTACATTATTTTTAAGTGAATATATGAATTTATAATATTATTAGAAATAAAAATAAGACATAAAACAATAAATAGTAATATATTGCATATTTTCAGAATATATTGTACTCAGCAGAAAGGAAATAAATATTTGTTGGATATATTCCTATTTTTAGAAAGATCTGGGAACATATGAGCTGTCATGAACATGGCAGGTCTCAAGTGAGACATGGCATTTGGTCTGACTGGTGAAGGTCTGGTAGGAATCAGGTCACAGTAGGTAGTAGAAGGTATCTCAGGCTACAGAGTCCCATGAACAAGTAAGATGTTGTATTTTGAAAATAATGAGTGAGATTTGTCAGGCAGAGGATAGGGAATAGAAAACTAAGGATGTCAGGATAGATCTAGAGGGACAGTCTATTACTTATAATTGGTGCACTGGGTCCCAGAGGCCTCCAAGGCCACATATACTTGACAATTCATTCCCCACACCACTGTCACCAAAGAATATATGTATGAATACATAGTCAAGAAATACTGTCACACTATGCCATGTAGTTTGGGGATCAGAAAGCAGTTGAAGGCACTCTGTCATCGTTGCTTTCATCTCTGAGGAAAGCACACAGCAGCAGCACTCTGTGCTTCTGAGGGAAGAACATTCACCATTATGATTTCTCTGAGACAGAAGCTCTGACCTGAATCCTTCCCAGTAAAGGTAGGATCAAGATAAAAAAGAAAACAGACTTTGAGACATCAGTAGCTATCGCCAGTCACTGGTGGGCATCACTCTTCCTTCATAGTCAACAGAATTGCTGGAGGCTTTGAACTCCAGGTAAGTACTGACTAGGCAAACTACTCAGGATACACAGTTAAAACATAGAAAATAAGAGATGTTACACTGTGCAATTAATTCTTGTCTATGGTAGTAATATGATACCAAAGCTTTGATATACAAGGAAATTCCAAACACCAGACCCAAATGACAAAGAGTAGAGGTTCTGTCAGAGTTATTGAAATAAATCACAGTTTCTTGAAGGAGTAGTTAACAGGGCGAACTTCTTCCAGACAGAGGCAGTCACAATGAAAACAAGGAATTGTTTTTATTTTTATTTATAATGTCAATTATGTTGATTATATTCTACATGTTTTCTATAGTAGAAATGTGAGTGGGTTGCTAGTGGACATTTTATAGACAAGTCTTCAAGGAGATCTTCTAAAGACTCTTAGGATACTTTAGGACATCCTGTGCTCTATAGTGTAGAAGAAATAGCGTCCAGATCAGGTTATATATATGTGCGAGTGTGTGTGTTTGTGTGTATGTGTATATGTATATGTGTATGTATGTATATATATATGTGTACGTATGTATGTATGTATGTATGTATTATGTATGTATGTATATCAACTGCAATTTTTCCTCCTTCTTTTCCTCCCAGGCCTTCATCCTGTTCCCCATCCACTCCTCCTCCTTTCTCTTCAGAAAAGGGGAGGCCTCCCATGGATATCAAACAGTGCTGGCATATCAAATTGCAGTAAGTCTAGATGCATCCTCTCCAGTTGAGGCTAGACAAGGCAGTCCAAGGAAAGGGTCCCAAAAGGCAGGCAACAGAGTCAGAAACAGTCCCTGTTTCCACTGTCCCACATGAAGACCAAGCTAAACAACTGAAACATATGTACAGTTGAAGGATGTTTTAACCCCTAGATAAGTTCAATAGAGATATTAATCTCCCAAACACAATTAAAAAGCCACAACTACAGGCATATTGAGAGGAAATAAGACTATATTCCACTCCAAGACCACATGATCAAACAACAAAGTTAGGTTAGGAAGGAATTTGTGCAACTACACTTGCTCAGAGAGAAGACGAAATTGCATAGCTAGATATTAGGTCCAGTACAGTCAAACAATATAGTTTAATTAATGGATTTGGCTGAAAGATGTAGAACTGCATCCTGTAAGAAAATAATTTAAACATGGTTGTGGACAAAGAAGTTTGTTACCTTTTAATATCATACATAGACATATTGAAAATACACAGGAATTTGAGCATAGGCAGTCACTGGCTTTTGTAATACAACTCAAAATTCTGTGTGCCAAACAGGTCAGCGGCAAGAGACCAATTTTAAAATATAAGTAAGAATTTGAAAGTAGAGAGTACTCATTGGAACACACCGAATCACCAATACAATCTTTCATCATTGCAGAAACATTTTAGAGTATCCTAGACAGGCATCTTACATCCCTTGAGAGAACAGGAAGCTTTAAAGTTGCCTGCGTATCACTTCCTCTTCAGACAAGCTGCTTTTGGAAAGCGTCATCCTTCTTTCAAGTGCTCTTGGTGAGTCACATTTGCCTTCCTGAACATGTGCTCAGTTGTTCTGGGTTGTGACTTTAGGAAAAGAGCAAGGCAACTCTGTAGCTTTTTCCACAGGACACAAGTTTTCACACTGGTGCAAACAATCACAGCTATCTTTAGAAGTTCTTTTTTCAGGTTCTGATGCTCCTCTAGAAACACCTGTTTCTCAGGAAAGACGCTAAAAGATGGTTTCTCAGTTTCACTCTCCTTACATTCTAGATGTTTAGTCAATGTTCTACAACCAAGAATTTGTATAATAGCCAGTACTCTTTGATGGCACAGACTGTTCAGTAAATGTGAAGTTATGAGATAGAACCTTGTAACATCCAGGGATGCCTGGATTAGCACATTCATCATCTGGAATCAGTTATATCTGCTGAGTATCACCTCTGCCTTCACCAATGAACAGGGCAGGATATTTTCAAGACATGGCCTCTGCTTGAGGAACAGAACACTGGAAAACATCCATTTTCCTCAGTGTTTAGAGACTCATCAGTTGGAAGGAGGTCTGTGTACATCCATTTGCTTTCTAATGCCTCCTTTCCACCACCTCTCACTCACATGCACTTGTCTCCCATAGGAAGGCTCATTTCTGCCCAGGCCCTGAGCCCCTGCAACCATAGTCAAGATATACCTTGGTTAAACTGTACAATTAGAAATAATGTTTGACAACTAAACAAAGCTCATATGAACTCACAGAGACTAAACCAGCAATCCCAGGGTTCATACAGGCATGCACCAAGTCCTCTAAATATATATCATAGCATTCAGTTAGTATTTTAATGGGACTACTAAATGATTGAATGAGCAGGTCTCTGATTCTTGTACCTTCTCTTGGGGCTCTCTTATTTTCTGTGGTCTTGTCTTGTCCAACTTCGATATGATGGTTTTTGATTTATCTAACTATATTCCATTTTGTTGTGTTTTGTTGTTAACTCTTAGAAGCCTGTTATTTTCTAGTGAGAGACAGAGGGGAAGTGGATCTGGATTGGATAGGAGAGGAGGTGGGGAGGAACTGGGAGGAGAGAGGGGAGGAAACTGAATACAGTCTATATTGTATAGGTAATGAATCTATGTTTAATAAGGGATGAAACAAAAGACATAATGTGTGAAGTGTACTAGAGGCCAAATTTACGTTCAGATGATCAGTAAGTTACAATTCCCATTTGAGAATGGAAATGTTTCTCAGGGGTAATTTTATTTTCTTGATTATCACACGTGGACAGACCCTAGCTACTAGGCACAAAGAGTGAAGGGGAAAAATGTATAAAAACTTGGAAAGGTGTCAAAACTCCAGTAATTGGATCCTGAGGCACATGGACAGTGTAAAGATAGTAAGGTCAACTGTGCTGAATGCAGGGAGTCACTAGGCAGTCTTGAGTGAGAATCATGAAACCACAGATGGACTTGGATATTGTATTCCTGCAAAGCAGCCAATTCTCAGAAAGACCCTAAGGAATAGAAATCAGGATATATTTGTCAAACAGTATACACACAAGCAGTCATGCAGGGGCCAGTGCCTCAGGTAGGAAAAAAAAGAGTCAATCTGACAGATCAGGGAGAGAAAAGGTTACAACATTGTTTGTATAATGGCTCAGCAGTTAAGAGCACTGACTACTCTTCCAGAGATCCTGGGTTCAGTTCCCAGCAAACACACAGTGGCTCACAACCATCTGTAATGGGATCTGATGCTCTCTTTTGGTGTGACTGCAGGCAGCTACAGTGTACTTATATGAAGTAGCAAGGAAATAAATAAATAATAAATAAATAAATAAATCTTTTTTTGCAAAGACTAGATTCCAAAGAAGCAGAGTCCATTATCATCTTATCAGCATTCCTAGATTATCTTTCAAAATTCAGAGAACATTTGACCATGTGGCACCCTTTCCAAGCTGGTACACCTACAACACAATTCCTGCACCAAATGTTAAGGAAATATCATCAGAGAGGTGGTAGAAAGATTACAGAAGCCATAGGACCAGGAAGTATGCATTTAGATTGTGCTTCCTAGCTATGACCATAAAATATGCACAACATAGCTGCCTAAAAATGTTTACATGACAGCATAGATGGGGGAAATCTCACAAGATCCACCCCTAAATAAAGAGCTTAACAACTGCTAAAATTTAAAACGGGAGAATTAGTCTTCCCCATGGATAAGGTCCCTGATTGGTTACCCAATACCAAATGATCAGTTCTATAGGTTATCCAATACCAAATGGTCAGCCCTAGGAATAATGTATGCAGTGATAACACCAGACTCAGTAGATTATATGTATATGTGTTTAGTTATATGGATATATGACAATAATGGCTTCCAAAGGGGCCATGAGTGTGGGAAGGAGTTGATGGCAAGCAAGAGAGAAGAAAGGAGGAAAGAGAGAGAGTAAATGATGTGATTATATCTTAATGAAATAAACTATAAAAAAACTAAGAAAAATAAAATTTACTGCACCTATACTTACTCTTCTCATTCTTTGCCTTCATGTACAGCTTCAGTTTGTTTTAATTCAGACTACTTCTGTTGAGGTTTCTCACAAGGCAGATTATTCAGAAGCAAACTGTCTTTCTTGTTTAGCATAGAAGGTGTTTCTCATTCCTTTTTTTCCTGCTTAAATGTTAATTTTTCTTACAATTGTTAAAGTAGATGTTAATTAGAGCAGTTTAACTCACGGAAGTGTTGTATAGAAATTGTATGTTTATTCTCTGTCCCCTGCCCTGACACACATAAACATAGCCTTTTACATTACCAGCAGCCTGAACCACATTGTCCCACTAGTCACAACTGAAGAGCCTACCTAGAGATATCATTATTTCCCACAGTCCATGGTGTGTTTTACTGTTGCTGGTTTCTGTGTTCCCTGTCATACATTAAAAAGAAGAAGAAGAAGAAGAAGAAGAAGAAGAAGAGAGAAGAAGAAGAAGAGAAGAAAAGAAATACCAAGACCAACATCAAAGTTCTTCTCTGTGCCATTTACATTTTGAAGTATTCATGAAAATCCTTGCCCATTTTCAGTTAATAGTTACATATGATGTGGGATAGGAGGTCTCTTTCTGTTCTTCTACAAGTGCATTTCCAATTTGCCCAGGACAAAGAAGTAAAAAGGCAACCTCTATTTTTATGAGTGGCATGATAATATAAAGAGGAGACACTCAAGACACAAAAGTAACAGCAGAAAATTGATGGAATTAATAGAAGGACTGACTTAACTTACTGTGTACAAACACATAAAAATCAAACTGTGCCTCCAAAGACAGCCAACTATTAGAAAAAAATTGATGTCACTGTTTCATCCACTAGAGAATGAAAAGAACAAAGCCTCTTGGGATAAAATCACTAACACAAAACCTTCTAAGCTGAGATTGAAACTTAGGTAAAAGATGTGTATATAAATACCATAAAACCTTACAATGCCTAGTTTCATCTCAGCAAATCAGCAAATGGCTTTTAAAAGAAGTAACATTTTAACATCATATATAATATATAATATATATATATATTATAAAATGTACTAATCTTTCTTCTCAGAAAATACTAATTTCTATTGATTTTGTAGGCATAGTCAAATGTTTTACTTGACAAATTTTATTTAAAGTTGCTATGCCATGAAAGGAAGTAATGTTAATGTATAGCCCTGTCTTAGATGAAGTAAGGAGCCACTTTTTAACTTTGTCTTTACAGTCACTCCGATCTCTATTGCTGAAGAGTCACAGTATGTAGAGGCACAAAGGGACATTTAGAAGAATTGCAACAAAAACTGGAGAAAGAAACTGTGTAAGGAAGATAGGTCTGGAGAGAAGGGAGCATCTCGTCCCAGGGGAGATGGTGAGAAGTGATAACATATTCATAATGGGGAGACTCATCATACAGAACATATATGTGTTTGTGGTTTCCCTACCATGGAGCTTCAGCCTCCCAATCCTTTGTGACAGATGACAGCTGGTCTGAGCAGGACCTCAAAGACTGTTATACTATCCTTTTGTACTGAGTTTCAGGATGATGAGCACAGTCAGGGCAAACCTGTGAACTCATCCTGTTACTCCTTCCTAGTACTCTACTGAAACACTTTGCTAATAGACCAAGCAAAGGAACAAAAAAGAGAAACAGAGTATTAATGCTGGGTCTTTGTTGTTTTTTTTTTATAAGAATTTAACAGCTAATTCCACCTTGGTGCTCTGCAGTCCTCAAGTCAAGACTGTGAGGAAGGCAGTGCATTACCCTACAAGGTTGAAAATATGTTAGAAAGAGCGTTATAGCCTGAATTAAATCATAAACAAATGTGCAAAAGTAAAGTGATTCTAGCAAAGACCACATGGCTGCTGCTCTAACTTTCTGCGCTCTATATAAGGATAGAATTGAGAACAGAAAACTCAGGCCTTTCGAGTAGATCTGAGCTCAGTGGTGAAGCCTACAACTCTGGGTGTATATGGAGCATTGTGGAATATATTTTAATTCATATTCTATGCACTATGATGAATTTTTTTTTACTTCAAAACCCCTACACCCTTCAGTACCAACAGCTAGACTCAGCCACTAACAGCAACAAGCCAGCTGCAGTCCAGGAACAGTGAGATGCAGAGGAAGGACATGAAGTCAATGCATACTGTGGAGAGGAGCAGACAAAGAATTCCAGTGACTACATGTTCATCTTGAGACTGAGGTTTAAATAGAGAAAGAGGTGGGGCAAGGAGATCACATAATTAAGCAAGCCTAGTTAAAGTGTGGTTCAGTCATCCTTGACTCAGATCTGGTCCTGCAATGTGAGCCCAAAAATTGCTAATCTGTAAATAATGATCATCTTAGGATATCATTTTAGGTGTAAGTGCAGCATCTCCACTGAAGGTAATGTTTTACATTTCAATGGTAATCTTTCATGCCTGCAGGCCTTAGTGCTCCTGGAATCCAAGCTGACAATGGTTTAGAATAGGGGCTGTCTGTATCTCCAGCCTATGCAACCTGTGCAGAGTCAAAAGACATGAAGGGGAGAGAGAGCAGAATGAAGACAGACACATAAGGCTTTCTTCTGGATTTAACTGCTCTCTAAAGTAAAGTGGGAAGCCAACGTAGTTCAGCTCTGGAGCATCTAAGTGTCTGTTACAATAAGAAGCATTGGATTGTCTTCTACAGGCTGTGAAAGCAGTAGACAATGGCAAGTTTCAACCTCAGCCTAGAAGGTTTCCTGTTGGTAGGCTTCTCGGACTGGCCTAGACTGGAACTTATCCTCCTGGTCTTCATTTCAGTTTTCTACTCTCTAACCCTCTGTGGCAACATCACCATTATCGTTCTCACTCAACGGGACCTTCATCTGCAAACACCCATGTACTTCTTCCTCGCCCACCTCTCCTTCCTGGATCTCTGTTTCACCAGCAGCACTGTGCCCCAGCTTCTAATCAGTCTTTCCCGAGGTGGTCAGACTATCAGCTATGCTGGGTGTATGACCCAGTTCTTCATAGCACTCTTACTGGGTGGAACTGAGTGTGTGCTTCTTGTGGTGATGGCTTTCGACCGCTATGCTGCTGTGTGTCGTCCACTACACTACACAAGAATTATGCACCCCCTTCTCTGCCACTCATTGGCCATCTCCTCCTGGCTGGGAGGCCTTGTGAACTCTTTGACTCAGACAAGCCTCATCATGACCATACCTCTCTGTGGCTGTCACCTGAACCACTTTTTCTGTGAGATGCTTGTTCTCCTGAAGCTGGCTTGTGATGACACAGGGGGAACAGAGGCCAACTTGTTTGTGCTGGAGCTATAATTTTGGTCTGTCCTGTAGCACTAATTCTAGGCACCTATGCACACATTGCTCATGCAGTGCTGAAGATCAAGTCAAGAGCTGGACGCAGAAAGGCTCTGGGGACTTGTGGGTCCCACCTTATGGTGGTTTTCCTTTTTTATGGCTCAGCTATGTACACATATCTCCAACCTGTCCAAGTGTATTCTGGGAGTGAAGGAAAGTTTGCTGCCCTCTTTTACACTACAATTATCCCTATGCTGAATCCTCTGATTTATACCCTAAGAAACAAGGATGTGAAGGGGGCTCTGTGCAAGGTACTTGTAAAAGGAAGAGAAGAGTCTAAGAATAGGAGAAAGATGGTTGAATAAAATATTGTATATATCTCTCACATTGTCAAGAATTCTGTGCCCAACATACTTTCCCTTAGACGTGAAGAATTTCCAAGGTGGTGGTGGGGACTGCTAGAATATATTTCCATAGGGACCTTCAAACAAAAAAATTTATAAACTGAAACAAAGAGATATTCTTAAAAAGAAAACATTATAAGATATAAATCTCACTGCTAAAAGTAGTTATGCAAATTCAGAGTGCTCTAATTATCATAAATATTGTGTAAGCCAATTGCATCTTCTCTTGAAGACTAGAATAGGAAACAACTAAAAAGAAATATCATACTAAGAAATAAACTATATAAGAATATTTAAACTACATTAGGGCTTTTTTTTGCTTGGGGCAGACAATTATTTGGTCTACTCCTGTGGAAACACCTGACCCTGAGACATCCTAGAGGACCTACTGCATCTAGAGCAGATAGAGCTTAGGATCACAGAAACACAGAGACATCTGGAATCTGAGGAGTTCTGACAGAAGCAAGATAACTGGAAAGACAGACTCCAGACAGACACAGTGAGCAAAGGTAACACTAGAGTCAACCAGATGGCAAAAGGCAAGTGCAAGAACACAAACAACAGAAACCAAAGTTACCTGACATCATCAGAACCCAGTTCTCCCACCATAGCCAGCCCTGGATACCCCATCACACAGGAAAAACAGGATTCAGAATTAAAATCACTTCTCATGATGATGATAGAGGATTTTAAGAAGGACATAAGTAACTCCCTTAAAGAAATACAGGAGAACACAGGTAAACAGGTAGAAAGAGGAAACACAAAAATCCTTTAAAGAATTGAAAGAGAACACAGGTAAACAGGTAGAAGCCCTTAAAGAGAAAACACAAAAATCCCTTAAAGAATGGCAAGAAAACACAATCAAACAGGTGAAGGAATTGAACAAAACCATCCAGGATCTAAAAATGGAAATAGAAACAATAAAGAAATCTCAAAGGGAGACTACTCTGGAGATAGAAAACGTAGGAAAGAGATCAGGAGTCATAGACGCAAGCATCACCAACAGAATACAAGAGATAGAAGAGAGAATCTCATGCGCAGAAGATACCATGGAAAACATGGACACAACAGTCAAAGAAAATGCAAATTGCAAAAAGCTCCTAACCCAGAACATCCAGGAAATACAAGACACAATGAGAAGACCAAACCTAAGGATAATAGGTATAGATGAGAGTGAAGATACCCAATTTAAAGGGTCATAAATATCTTCAACAAAATTATAGAGGAAAATTTCCCCAACCTAAAGAACGAGATGCCCATAAACATACAAGAAGCCTGCAGAATGCCAAACAGACTAGACCAGAAAAGATATACCTCCTGTCACATAATAATCAAGACACCAAATGCACAAAACAAAGAAAAAATACTAAAAGCAGTAAGGGAAAAAGGTCAAGTAACTTATAAAGGCAGACCTATAAGAATTACACCAGACTTTTCACCAGAGACTATAAAAGCCATAAGATCCTGGTCTGATATCATATAGACCCTAAGGGAACACAAATGCCAGCCCAGACTGCTATACCCAGCAAAACTCTCAATCACTATAGATGGAGAAACCAAGATATTCCATGACAAAACCAAATTTGCACAATATCTTCCCACAAACCCAGCACTTCAAAGGATAATTGATGTAAAACGCCAACACAAGGAAGGAAACTACAACCTAGAAAAAGCACAGAAGTAATCTTCCAACAACCCCAAAAAAAGGTAGCTACACAAACATAACTCCACCTCTAATAACAAAATAATAGGAAAAAACAATCATTTTTCCTTAATATCTCTTAACCTCATTGGACTCAATTCTCCAATAAAAAGACGTAGACTATCAGACTGGATACATAAACAGGACCCAGAATTTTGCTACATACAAGAAACACACCTCAGTGACAAAGACAGACATTACCTCAGAGTAAAAGGCGAGAGAAAACAATTTTCCAAGCAAATGGTCCTAAGAAAGAAGCTGGAGTACCATTCTAATATCAAATAAAGTCTACTTTCAACCAAAAGTAATCAAAAAACATAAGGAAGGACACTTCATACTCATCAAAGGAAAAATCTACCAAGATGAACTCTCAATTCTGAACATCTACGCTCCAAATGCAAGGGCACCCACATACATAAAAGAAACTTTACTAAAGCTCAAAGCACACATTGCACCTCACACAAAAATAGTGGGGGATTTTAACACCCGCTCTCTCCAATGGACAGATCGTGGAAACAGAAACTAAACAAAGACACATTGAAATTAACAGAAGTTATGGACCAAATGGATTTAACAGATATCTATAGATCATTTCATCCTAAAGTAAAAGAATATACCTTTTTCTCAGCACCTCATGGTACCTTCTCCAAAATAGACCATATAATTGGTCACAAAACAGTCCTCAACAGATACAAAAAGATTGAAATAATCCCCTGCATCCTATCAGATCACCACGGACTAAGGCTGGTCTTTAATAATGACAGAACCAAGGGAAAACCCACATGCATGTAGAAACTGAACAATGCTCTACTCAATGATGACTTTGTCAAGGAAGAAATAAAGAAAGAAATTAAAGACTTTCTAGAATTTAATAAAAATGAGGAAACATCATACCAGAACTTGTGGGACTCCATGAAAGCAGTGCTAAGAGGAAAACTCATAGCTCTAAGTGCCTACACAAAGAAATTGGAGACAACATACATTAACAACTTGACAGCACACCTGAAAGCTCTAGAACAAAAAGAAGCAAATACACCCAAGAGGAGTAGGCATCAGGAAATAATCAAACTCAGGGCTGAAATCAACCAAGTAGAAACAGAAAAAACTATACAAAATATCAACAAAACCAGGAGTTGGTTCTTTGAGAAAATATAAACCCTTACCCAGATTAACCAGAGGGCACAGAGACAATATCCAAATTAATAAAATCAGATCTGAAAAGGGAGACATAACAACAGAAACTGAGGAAATTCAAAAAATCATCAGATCCTACTACAAAGGCCTATACTCAACAAAACTGGAAAATCTGGATGAAAAGGAAAATTTTCTAGACAGATACCAGGTACCAAAGTTAAATGAGGAGCAAATAAACCATCTAAACAGTCCCATAACCCCTAAAGAAATAGCAGCAGTTATTAAAAGTCTCCCCACCAAAAAAATCCGAGGGCCAGATGGTTTTAGTGCAGAATTCTATCAGACCTTCAAGGAAGACCTAATACCAATTCTCTTCAAACTATTCCACAAAATAGAAACAGAAGGAACACTACCCAATTTGTTCTATGAAGCTACAATCACACTCATACCTAAACCTCACAAAGACCCAACAAAGAAAGAGAACTTCAGACCAATCTCTCTTATAAATATCGATGCAAAAATACTCAATAAAATTCTAGCAAACCGAATCCAAGAACACATCAAAACAATCATCCATCCATCATGATCAAGTGGGTTTTATCCCAGGAATGTAGGGATGGTTCAATATTCGGAAATCCATCAATGTAATCCACTATATAAACAAACTCAAGAAAAAAAACCACATGATCATCTCACTAGATGCTAAGAAACATTTGACAAAATTCAACATCCCTTCATGGTAAAAGCCTTGGAAAGATCAGGAATTCAAGGCCCATACCTAAACATAGTAAAAGCAATATACAGCAAACCAGTAGCCAACATCAAACTAAATAGAGAGAAACTTGAAGCAATCCCACTAAAATCAGGGACTAGACAAGGCTGCCCACTCTCTCCCTACCTATTCAATATAGTACTGGAAGTCCTAGCCAGAGCAATTAGACAACAAAAAGAAGTCAAAGGAATACAAATAGGAAAGGAAGAAGTCAAAATATCACTATTCTCAGATGATATGATAGTATACTTAAGTGACCCCAGAACTTCCACCAGAGAACTCCTAAACCTGATAAACAACTTCAGCAAGGTGGCAGGTTATAAAATCAACTCGAACAAATCAGTAGCCTTCCTCTACATGAAAGATAAACAGGCTGAAAAAGAAATTAGGGAAATGACACCCTTCACAATAGTCACACATAATATAAAATACCTCGGGGTGAATCTAACCAAGCAAGTGAAAGATCTGTATGACAAGAACTTCAAGTCTCTGAAGAAAGAAATTGAAGAAGATCTCAGGAAATGGAAAGATCTCCCATGCTCATGGATTGGCAGGATTAATATAGTAAAAATGGCCATCTTGCCAAAAGCAATCTACAGATTCAATGCAGTCCCCATTAAAATACCAACTCAATTCTTTACAGAGCTAGAAAGAGAAATTCTCAAATTTATTTGGAATAACAAAAAACCCAGGATAGCGAAAACCATTCTCAACAATAAAAGAACTTCTGGAGGAATCGCCATCCCTGACCTCAAGCTGTACTACAGAACAATAGTGATAAAAATGGCCTGGTATTGGTACAGAGACAGGCAGGAAGATCAGTGGAATAGAGTTGAAGACCCAGAAATGAACCCACCACCTAGTAACATTCGAACAATGCAAACTACCATCTACCCTTGAAAAGGAAGCTTCAACCAGGTGGTATAAAGACTTGCAGAAAAACCAACAAGAAACAAGAAATCTCGATCTACTCCTGAAAAGCTCAAGCAGGGGATAAAGGACCTTCACATAAAACCAGCAGCATGACTAATAAGAGACGTGGGGAAGATCTCGAATACCTATGCAAGGGAAAAGTTCCTGAAGAAACACCAATGGTATCATAGCAATCCAAGATTGGAAATGGGACTTCTAAAATGCAAAGTTTCAAGAGGCAAAGATCAATATATACAAAAACCGAACCAACAGATTGGAAAATCATTTACCAATCCACATCAACAGAGGACTATATCCAATAATTAAAAGAATCAAAATTAGACTCTAGACAACCAAATAACCCTATTAAAAAATGGGGTACGGAGCTACATTTGGAAATGTTCAAAATGTGTGTTGTTTTTATGTTAGTGCATTTTCTTTCTTTTTTATCTTTGTGTTTATGTCATGTTACTCTCACATTAGAATAGTTTGTCCTTATCAAAAGATCTTTCTGCAATGTTTATTGTAACCCAAAACTAAAATATCAGTAGTGCAGAAAGTTATGAGAGTAATGAATACTCACAACTGTAGTGAATTGCTTAAGAACAGATAAGATCCCTTCACCTAGGCAGCACAGTAGAGCTGACCTTGATGGTGTGGCCACAGGAGAGCTAGTCCCAAAGGAATGAAAGTGGAAGAGCTGACCACATCCTTCCCTAGGCAAAGCCAGAGGCCCTACCCTGGTGGCACTGGCTTAGAAGAGCTAGTGGGCTGATCAATTCAGCTTCCACACAGGCTCAGATCCAATGCTGAGTTGGCCCATCCCAACATCCACCCCATCTTAGAATTGCTGGAGTGCAAGAAGGGGACTGCCCTGCAGATCCAAAACTGCAGGATCTCTGTGACACAGTGCAACAACAGGATATGTGAGAGGAGTCCCACTGTGGATCCAGTAGTGATAGAATAGCAGAAGCCAGGGCCTTGAACCAAACTCTCTTAGGGTTTTACTGCTGTGAACAGATACCAAGACCAAGGCAATTCTTATAAAGGACAACATTTAATTGGGGCTGGCTTACAGGTTCAGAGGTTCAGTCCATTATCATCAAGGGAGGAACATGGCAACATCCAGGTAGGCATGGTGCAGGAGATGCTCAGAGTGCTACATCTTCATCTGAAGGCTGCTAGCAGAATACTGACTTCTAGGCAGCTAGGATGAGGGTCTTAAAGGCCAATGCTACAGTGACACACCTATTCCAACAAAGCCACACCTTCAAATGGTGTCACTCCCTGGGCAAGCATATACAAACCATCATACAGACCAATAACTGATTGCAATGAACATTTGCAAGGAAAGATGTGAGGACAAAAGGGTCCACTGTCTGACACTCTGTGACATACCACAGCTTCCATGGAAAGATGTTTTGAGTTTTTGATTTTCCTTTTTTTTCTTTTTACATTTGTAGTTTTGTTTTCTTGGCGGGGGGGGGGTGCAAAGACAGAGAGTGGATGTGAAGGATGGTGAGATGAGTGAGAGTGTGCTGCGTGGTGTGAGAGTCCAAAGAATCAATAAAAGCGAAACAAGCTGAGAGACAAGGGAGAGAGACAGAGAGAGGAAAGAACTACAACACAAAAAAGCAAATTACAAATAGCATACAAAGGCCCTATTTATCTGTAGTTACTGATGACTTATTTGATGTTTATTATTGAATAGACAAAAATAAATATTAAGAGACTCAAACATATGTTCCTCCAAGAATGTACAAATGAGGAAGAATATGACATTCCATGCACAGCAGGCTTGGTGGCAGTGCATGCACAGCAGGCTTGGTGGCACCTGTATGCACAGCAGGCTTGGTGCATGTGCAGTGCATGAGACAGAGAAACAGAAATGCAAGACTATGTCTCCAGAAATCCAAAGGATCAGTATTGTTGCCGTGACAAGGAATGATGAAAGGGTCAGTTCAGCAAAAGGAAATAATGATGCAAAATACATGTAATCAGTATCAGAGCTTCTAGACACATAGAACATTAATAATAGAAAATGAGAGTCTGTCAATCCTGAGATTTTCCAGAGAAAAATCAGTTCAACCATTTAAAGCCAAATTTGGAGCATGCTTTATTAAATATTACATACTGACCAAAGATGGACTTTGGTCAGGGCCACTCCCTGGATTCCCTAGATGACTAGCCACAACATTTGTAGGGCTTTTAATGAATAAAGCTTACAGGCCACTGCACTTTCCCATGAGGCCTTGTTATTTTTCCAGAAATATAACTCCCAGCATTCTAAGAAGTTACTTGGTCCTTGGACAGGTGAGGCTTACAGATTAATTTTGGTTTTGTTATTTTTCAAAAACTACAACTTCGAGCACTTCAGGAAGTTGCCTGGTCCTTAGGAGGGTGGGTTTTACAGGTCAATTTGTGGTATTTCAAGTCCAACTCAGTATAGTAATGCAGTGTTTTAGGGGATTTTTCCCTCTCTTTGCACAGATAGATAAACATCAGACAGGAAATACATTAAATTGCATGCTAGAACAAGTAGACATACAGATGTTTACAGATTTCATATGACTGTAGATTTTTTTTCTCAAGAGAATAGAAGTCTTTGGAATATCATATGAGAAGCTATGAAACAGCTCACCAAAAATTTTAGGTTTCTTTATTTATTTTGTGCGTATGTATGTTTTGCTGACATGTATGTATGTACATTGTATATGTACCTGTCATCTATGAGGGCTAGAAGAGTGTGTCATATTCCCCGGAATTGGCTGTTGCACACTGTCATTTTGGGTCTGGTAATGGAAACAAGGTCCTCTACAGGAGATGCAGTGCTTTTAAGGATTGATCTCAACACCCTCAACAAAATGTTTAATGAAATCATGTTACATATTGTTCATCACATGACAAAACTAAAATTAAGAACAGGAAAAGCTTTGGGAAATATACCAGTGGATGAGAAATAAACAACTTATTTTTAGCAATCAACAGCAAAGAAGAAATATGTCAATCTCCTGAAACAAGTAGCATTGGAGAAATTACCCAAACCTGTGTTATATAGCAAGAGAAATACAGACACACACACACACACACACACACACACACACACAGATGCACACATGCACATGTGCACATATGTCCATACACCACACATACTACATACACACATGCACTATATGCATATACATGCAACACACACATTCATACATGCACACACACACACCACACATGTACATGTACTACATACAGACACAACACAACACATGCACACTATGCAGAAAGGGCAATAGACCTCAATAGATGTACTGCAGGACATTCTGAGATCTGGAAGGAAAATGCCTTCAGATGTGTCTTTTGGGGGAGGCATGCTAACAGGTAACTCTAAGACACTACAACCTCTGAAGCTCTAGAGAAGGCCTGACACTTGGTTGACCTTATTCTGTCCTTCAAGTATACCAAACAATAAATAAAGTTGTTCTCTTTTGCACATAAAAGAAACCCAGAAAAGTT